>JADLZN010006740.1:0-355349 GCA_018155175.1 Sinocyclocheilus anophthalmus
TAGACTCTGCTTCCTCTTGCCTCTTCAGATGTTGCATTCCGACTGATGTATGCGGGTCTTATGAATACGAGATGTGTTTGATGGACAATTCAACAGTGCTCAGCACTTCACGTGTGTGTGTGTGTGTGTGTGTGTGTGTGTGTTCCCGTTCGATCAAACAAGCCTGTCTTTCTTCAGACCTTTGATTTTTTTTCCCCCTCTTGTCTCTCCCTCTCTCTGCACACTTTGATGTGAATGGACATGCTTGTTCTGTTACAGGTACCACAAAAAAATACAAATCCGCTGTGACCATATTAGCTCTTTTTTTGTGATTCAAAGTTTAAGGAAGGTTTTTTTTCTTCTGTCTCTCAGAATGTGATTACTCTCCCTCTCAAATAGAAACGTAGGATGGGAAATTGGAGGCCCTTTGTGAGTTTAAGGCAAAGCCGATTACTTTCACTTCCCAATAAACAGCATTTGAGACCGGCCTAAATTTACATTTTTATGCGCGACCGAGTGAAAAGACTCCCTGCTTTGCATAGTCGCCTATTCCATCGTATTTTCAGAGCCACGCTCAAATATAGTGAGCCATCATCCGGCAGATTCTTGGACTTCCTGATCCACTAAATAATCCTGTAAGGGTTTTTACCCCCATGAAGATCCACATGAGTTATTCTTGTTTATTGAGTCCAATAGCTGCAACTTTTAGAAACCTGAAAGGAAAGAAAACTGCTTTTTATTTTACTTTCCAACTTTCCAAAAATCCCTGGAATATTTAAAAAAATCCTGGAATGTTTCCAAAGTTTACTGGAAATTTTCCACCTTTTTGCAACCCTAGTAAATACCCCTTTTCAAACAAACAGCATGTTAAACTGTAAGTATTCAGTGATTCAACATTTCATTGTAGTATGCTAGTGTTGTCACATGACCTCATTGCATTCAATTCAGTTTAAAATGTATTTTTTGTAAATGTTTCTGTAACTATTGATGGTTTAAAAAAAAGATTGAAAAAGGATAAAAAATCATGTTTTGCTTTGTTGGCATGGTTTTTCCTAAACGATTCGACTATAATTTCACAGAATCATGCAGTGTCTCTCTTTCTCTCATTTGTATGCGGTGGTTGATGGGAGGTGATATTTCATCTTCACTATGTCAGAGGGAAATAATAGCGTGTCCTGGCCAAGAGGTCAGATGGTGATCGTGCATGTTGTGCTGACACGACCCCTGCTGCACATTGAGCCCTTAACCTGCTGTTAACACATACATACACGCTCACTTTTACTGATCACACACGGTTGAACTACAGATTTGAGCAGGTGAGGATTAATATCAATGGCCAGTCTGCGGCTAATTTGAGTCTTTATGATAACGATCTCCTTCGGCAAAGCAGATTCAATTTAAGAACGAATTCTATGCAGTTAATTAATAATGAATATAATATATATATATTATATAAACCCCCCCGTATATTATTATATATATAGGCAAACAGCTCAGATGTATTGGAGCCACTGAAGCTCATATCACTCAATATGTTTGAACGTTACAACAGAGGCCTGTAATTAAGATCCATTTCTATAGTGAATAATTTGTTCATTTGTACCGTATGTTCAGCTTGAAGTGAAACATCAGATCAGTTTCAAAACCTAGCGCGCAGTGGTATTTTAGTGTTTAGATACTGAATTAGCTATATTTAATTTTTGTAAATTAATTTTTAGTAATGTTCTTCCATCTTAGAATGTGGCTATGAGAATGTATTAGCTCAGTAGGTTTTGAAACCGATCTGTGGTTCGCTTGAAAAATCGCATTAAATACGTACATGTTATAAAGATAACTGCTGGATGGCAACTAATACGTTCTCAAATGTTACTTTGACCACCAGTTGAAAACTTCTTCTATTTGTAAACATAAAACGTCTGATTGGTTAAGCCTTCCCCTCACAGTATGTAGCCCTGCCCACTTGTACTTGGCGCCTGAGGTTGTTGTTATTGAGCCATCCAATGCATTCCTCAAATGTATTTCTCCACCGGACTGCAGGAACATTGATAATGGGCATGAATCAATTAAATCTATTGGCTAGACACCTGCTGCCACATGGGCTTCAGACTGTGTCTGGCTGTCTAACCGTTTGAAATTGTACCCAGAATGTACCAAAAACATTTGCACGCTTTCACCCTGTGTCGATAAGCGCATTAGCTGAAGTTCACAAGCTCTTGAAGTTCTTGCATGGCGTTCTATGTCTTTAAATCCCTCCGGTGTCTTCATTCTCATTCAGGGCTCATCGGAGACCTCAGCTCTCGCTGTTATGATTCCCACAACCCCTTTCCTGGCCAGATCAATCAATTCTCCATTACTGTAGTGATCAATTAGATCCCGGCTGGTGAATTATAAATGCAGGGCTAATGAGGAACAGGGTCGTTAGGGGTCGAGAGTGTCTGATGTTTTACATATGGGTCCTCGGAGAGGTCCAAGATAGGAGTGACCGCTGTTACATTACGCCAAGAAGCAAAGATTATTGTTTAGGTGATGCTCGTTCTCGTCTCAGTTGTTTGGCTTTAATGTCAGATGTTAAAGTCTTTTGGATAATTATTCATAGATAAAAGTGGAGAGCAGCTTAGATGAGGAACTTGAAGAGAACAGTTTAAGTTCGTATTGAGAGATTCAACTTTTGATGGTGTTTTAGTAAGACTGAGCATTGTTTTTTTTTTTCCTCAGAAGAAACATCCGAGAAGTTGAAACGCTCCATTTACAGTTTTAGGGAAGCTATTGAGGTATGAAGGACCTCATGCATGACTTTTCTTTCTTAATGGTGGCTGTGTCTTGTTAGTTTTGGGATATTGATTTAAGCAACGAGTGGAGCAGATTCAATATTTTTCTATGAAGGCACTGGAGATCAATAGGATGCAAAACGTTTTATTAGTGTCTAATTATCTGTGATGATCACTTAATAGATTCAGTTTAACCAAGTTAAATGATCAACCCAAAGGTTCATGGGAAATTGACTGAATCATCATATCACATCCTGTGTGATTTCAGATTTTCTCTGCAGCTTAAGCAATTCTGTCATCATTAAAGCTTGATTGACTTAATTGCTTTTAATAGATTGTGATTTGTTGAAGTGTGAAGTACCACCACTGAATTTTATATTCTGTTTTACTCAATTAGTGGGATTGCAAGCTGAACTGAATTTCACAAGAATGCAAATTAGTTCAATTAAAAAAAGGGTCTAAATGGAAAATGTTTTCTGCTTTTCACATTAAAACAAATATACAGCTTGGACAATGTAGCCTGATACATTGAATGAATGATTGTTGTAAGACGGTTCTTTTTAAATAATTAGTCAAAAAAAAAACTCAGGCTCAGTTATTGGTTGGAATCAATTATAATCCTTTTGAATCATGATGAAATAATTATGCATCTTTCATGACTTTTTCTGCAGGTTGCATCATTAACTGGCAACAGTTTACTGTTTTTATAAGTGAGTCGTTTGATTCATTCACTTGATTAGTTCAAAAACGGTTTAATTTAATGACAAATAAGTTCAACTGACTCGAAGACATTCAGCTGATTTGTTCAAAAACACATTTATTCAATTAGTTGAAGTATTTATTCAAATTATATGTTCAGCAACAGATTTATTCAGGAATTTAATATTTTTTTCATTCATTCAAAAGATTTGTTCAACACAATTTATTTTGGAATGAATCAAGCGACTGCCTTTATGAGTGAGTCAATGAATCATCACTAATCATATTCAGGAATAAGAGAGATCTAAAGTCTTTTAGTGAGGCGGGGTATGAATGAATAATCCGCTTTGAACAAAACTGCAAATACTGTTCACCACAGGGTGTTCTTCTGGAATGACGATCGACAAGGGATTATCTGGGGACCGCGTGAAAACGAACTCATATCACGCGTGCTGGCAACAGTTGGAGTCACGGAAAGACAGATTGACAGTCTAAATTTTAATCATGGGCGTAGAAACGAGTCATTGAATCCTTTAGTTCCATCCCAAGTTTGTTTAAATAACACGTCTCATGGAGGATACAAGAAACTAGTGAGGGTCTTTGTGGTTGGTAGTCTGCAGCGCGTTCTCGTCCTGGAGACCTGACAACAACCAACACATTGCCATGAAGGACAACGACAAGAGAGTGAGGCGAGAGTCAGGAGATGGCATTCGTAGTTTATGGGAATGCTTGGCCTGTTAAGTACACAGCTTGTAGCTGTTGAGTGCCCTCGGTTACCGTTGTCAGATAAATAGTGCATTGTAGGGCTACTCCGTGAGGAAAAGCCAATGAGCGTGGCAACAGGCGAAGAGAGCTTGCTGGACAACTGAGGAGACAAATTCAAATGTCAGTGAAGCCACAAAAACAAGGAATGAAACAAAGCAGTAGTACACCAACACAAAGAAAGATCATTGATCAGAGGTTGCTCTATCAGACCTCAGTAGAGTTTCATGGTACATTTCTTTTAGCAGACGTGTGTAATGTACAGGTCAGGTGCATCACCAAAATGGTACCCAAAAATTAGGATTCGTTTTCAAACAGCTTTCCCAAACCTCCTGAATCATCAAGGGTGAATATGAAACTGAAAATTTATGAGTTTGCATCTTACAATTCTGACTTTTTTCTCAGATTTCTGAATTTTCATCTTGCAATTCTGCTTTTTTTGGTTCCTGACACAGAATAAACAATTACAATTGTGAGATAAACGTTTCAATTACCTTTCTTATTATTATTTTTGTATTTATTTTATCCCATGGCATAAACAAACTTCCATGTCCATAGCCCAGATTGGACGAAATTTAATGAGAAAGTATTGAGTTTATATAGACATCTCAGACTTGTAATAGCATCCTTAATAGCATCCTGGCATTTCAAGTTTGTGATGTTGTCAAAAACTCAGAAAAAATTTGTCTTTTTCTCAGGACTAAATGAAGAAGAAAAAGTCTTCATTTGCATTTAATCTCACTGCTGTCTATAGGAGAAATAATTGAGATATTAAAGAGATCTCATTTATGTGTTTTCCTTCCCATTGGACGCTCTGTTTAAACCTTGGAGCAGGAACAGAACTCAACTTAACAGAATTAATGGATTAAACAGTAATTTAATGAGAGGTCATTTATATTCACACAATGTTTTGTGTCTGTATGAAGACAGATTCAATATGATACAGTTATAAAAGCACCAAGACACTAAGGAAAAGAAAATAATGAGAACGAGGAATCTTGAGCACTCTTCCACAATATGGGTGACATTGAGCATTGTAAATGATCAATCAGCATAATCACAGCATTCACCTGACACTCACAATCACACCCATCTTCATTTCCTACGTAAAATATTTGAGACACACACACACATTACAGAAAATATCTTCTATTCTTCATCCAGTTTCTCCTCTAAGCTCCATAACATTGGACAGCTGCTGAAACATGATTGATTTTTCTGTGTGAATAGTGGCATAATAGCTGTCTTGTATTGATTTGGAATTTACAGAGCAAGATCTATTGGTGCTCCAAAATAAACATCTCAAACCAACAGGAAATAGCAGCGAGACTGAGGATACAAGCTACCAAAGCTAGGACAATTATCTCACACACACACCCCACATCCAATATACAGGGCATCCAATAATTACGGAAGGGTAGGGAAAAATTCATGTATTCTTCAGTAAATTTCAATTCAAATGTGAAACTCGTGTATTTTGTACCGTGTTTTGGCTCACATTAAACAAAAACCCACTAATTCACTATCTCAACAATTTAGAATATGGTGACATTCCAATCAGCTAATCAATTCAAAACACTTGCAAAGGTTTCCTGAGCCTTAAAAATTGTCTCTCAGTTTGGTTCACTCGGCTACACAATCATGGGGAAGACTGCATGATCTGACAGTTGTCCAGAAGACAAACATTGACACCCTTCACAAGGAGGGTAAGCCACAAACAATCAGTGCCAAAGAAGCTGGCTGTTCACAGAAAGCTGTATCCAAGCATGTTAACAGAAAATTTAGTGGAAGGAAAAAGTGTGGAAGAAAAAGATGCACAACCAAATGAGAGAACCGCAGCCTTATGAGGATTTGTCAAGCAAAATCGATTCAAGAATTTAAGTGAAATCCACAAGTAATGGACTGAGGCTGGGGTCAAGGCAACAAAAGCCACCACACACAGACGTGTCAAGAAATATGGCTACAGTTGTCGTATTCCTCTTGTTAAGCAACTCCTGAACCACAGACAACATCAGAGGCGTCTTACCTGGGATAAGGAGAAGAAGAACTGGACTGTTTCCCAGTGGTCCACAAAAGTCGTCTTTTCAGATGAGAGCAAGTTTTGTATTTCATTTGGAACCAAGGTCCTAGAGTCTGGAGAAGGGTGGAGAAGCTCATAGCCCAAATAGTTTGAAGTCCAGTGTTAAGTCATTGCCTCCGTGTTTTTGAAAACCAACGTCAGACCACTGTTTACACAGAAATTCTTGGAGCACTTCATGCCTCCTTATGCGGACCAGCTTTTTGAGCAATGGATGATTCAGTTTCCATGCAGGATTTGGCCAACCTGCCCACACTGACCAAACGAGCACCCAAAAGTGGGTTTACAATGACAATGTGCTCGGATTTAGGTGTGCTGATTCTGCCAGCAAACCTCACTACGACCTGAACCCCTAGAGGAATATATGCGGTATTGGCAAGAGGACAAAATGAGGATAACAAGGAGACAGTGGCAAAAAATGAAGCAGAGGAGCTGAAGGCCACTGTCACAGAACCTGGGTTCCATACCACCCATCCCCCAGTGCCACAAGAATGATCCCTCAATGCCCACGCAAATTGGATCGGCACCGTGATTCTCAAGCAAAAGGAGCCCCTACCAAGTATTGAGTACATCTACAGTAAATGAACATCCTGCCAGAAGGCCAACAATTCACTAAAAATTGTTTTTTTTATTGGTCTTATGAAGTCTTCTAATTTGTTGAGATAGTGAATTGGTGCCACCCCGGTTGTTCCTGGTAACTGGAGCCACACTCATCACAATTAAAAGAAACCAAAAGACTTAAAACTAACTTCAGGTCTGTGTGCATTGAATTGATTTTAATACCACGACGTTTCAACATTTGAGTTGAAATTAGAAATAATGAATTGCACGACATTTAATTTATTGAGATGAACGGTGTATATAATGAGAATATGATATAGTATTATATATGTATATAAGTAAATATATACCAATCTTTATTAAATAAGGATTAATGCCTCATGAAAAGTCAGGAAATCCAAATTACACAAATTTTTGCTTTCTATAGCAGTTGTCTGTATGGTGGTTTGGACAAATTAGTAAATTTTAGACATTTTTCGTAAGTTTCTGTGCTCAAATATAAAAATTACAGGATCATATATATATATATATAGCCAATTTTCACTAATATCAGCAAAAAATTTTATATTATAGGTTCCCTTTCAGTTGGTCACTCTCAACGTCACGTCGGTGACCGACGAATTGGCTTCAAGACCATTCTTCTTCGAGTGTAACTAAACGAGCCAATGCACATTAGCATGTGATGATTGCATCCAGCTACCGACGCGGTGACCGACGAATTGGCTTCAAGACCATTCTTCTTCGAGTGTAACTAAACGAGCCAATGCACATTGGCATGCGATGATTGCATCCAGCTACCGCTGATCACAGCGTGATCCTCTCTGAAGGATTCAGTGCTTTAATCAGAAGCTGAATATTCTAAAGCTCAACATCAATTCAGACTTAAAGAGAGCAAACATTAGAAAACCTGTATAACAGATCAATAATTAAAAGCTTTCTTGTGGTGACAAGTCAGCACACCGAAGGACCATATGTTGCAGTATAAGGCACTCACAAATGATAATAGCAAAGTCTAACGAACCAAAAAAAAACACAAATGTTCAAGCATCAAGGCAAAAAAAATAAAAAAATCTATATATAGACCTTCATCCTTTTCATTCCCATAGAAAGAAAAAGTAAGACAAAACTACAAAGAAAGAACGGGGAGTAAAACAAATGGCCTTTTACAGAAACAATCTCCCTGCTCCTTTATAGCATCAATCTATATTCGTTGCCCTCCACCCTTACCCAGAATCACCTCTGTGAATGTGTGTGTGACGGTGGTGCCACAGACTCAATGGAGCAAGTGAGGGCCGCTGATTGATGCAAACTGCCTGACAAAATGATGTCTGTGTCAAACACAGCAGAGAGGATGATCCATCCAGCTATGACCCAACAAGAATCAATGAATAACTTCGAACCACTGAGAACCTTCCCTTTGCTCAGGATTGATCATCTGAATTGTTTGTCTCACTTATTTCAAATCCTAAATGACTAGAATGTAATTTGCACATTTTTATGGTATTTTAATTTAAATACTGCCTGTTTTATTAGAAGAAAATAAAGTTATTCAGTCATATTCTGTCAGTGAGTAGTCCTTTCTTGTTGTGCCAGTTTATTACATACTTTTAACATTAATATTCATCAGAGTAAGTTACTGACATGAAAAATATTAGACATACTCTTGACTGGAGATTGAATTGAAAGGCTATATCTTTCAGTAAAAATCCAAATTCATTATATATAAAGTTTGGATTCTGTAAGATTTTTGTCATGTTTTTGAAATAAGTCTCTTTCCAAAGCTACCTTTATTTGATTAGAAGTAAAGCAAAACAGTAACATTTTTAAATATTATTACAATTGAAAATGTTTCAATTTTAATATGTAATTTATTTCTGTGATGGCAAAGTTGAATTTTCAGCATCATTACTCCAGTCTTCAGTGTCACTTCAGTGATCCTTCAGAAATCATTCTAAGATGCTGATTGGGCCTCAAAAGACATTTATAGTATTAGTGTTACAGTGCTGGAAAACAGCCTGTGTATGCTAAATTTTGTGGAAATCGTGATCATTTATAGAATTATTATTATTTTTGTATTGTTTTTAATAGAAAGGGCAAAAGAACAGTATTTCTTTGAAATAGAAATACAGGTCAAGTAACTGTAATATAAACAGTTAAAAATGGACACATTATTGATGTAACAACTGTGTTGTAACAACTGTACACACACATATATATATGATAATCCATGTATGTCCTTGATCTAAATTATGACTGGCAGGGCCATGTATTTCGGTGCTCCAGGCCTAAAGTACATCTGTTATCAGGGTTCGACTGCTGCCGGTCTACACTTTGCCTCTTGGCAGGGGTGTAGATTACGCGGGGGACGCGGGGGACATGTCCCCCCCACTTTTAATATCACATAAATTCATCCCCCGCACTTTTTCGGGGCAAGTGTGTTCGCATAGAGGTTTTCAAAAGCCAGTGTGAATAAATATAGATTTAAATTCAAAGAGACAGGATAGTCTGTGCATGATCTGATGTTTTATTTGGAGCCAGAGTAAGGCGAGATGAACATCACGGAGCGCTAAACACTTATTATACCGAATCGGGGGCGCTTTCAAGCAGAAAGGGCTAACAGGAAAGTCTAATATGGACAAAAGCGTCTAGCTATCGCTCTATTAATAATAGTTGTTTTCACATAAAAACAGAAAGGTTTGGAAACATGAAGACATTCAACATATGATTGCGACCCTATATGGTTTATTTGTGTTTTTCAAGTCATCTCCAGGTAATAAATAAGGTAGGGTATATGAACAATGTAGTGCTAATTGACATAGCATTTATTACAGTATTGAAACTATTCTGCCTTATTATGTGATAAAAAGTGTTTATTATATATATACACACAGTGCGTCGGAAAAAGTTTTTGCCCCCTTCCTTTTTTTTTTTTTTTGCATATTTGTCACACTTAAAAGATTAAAGTCATCGAACTAATTTTAATATTACACAAAGATAATGAAAGTAAATACAAAATGCAGTTTTTAAATGATTATTTATTTTATTAAGGGAAAAATAAAATTGGCCCTATGTGAAAAAGTAATTGCCCCCTAAATCTAATAACTGGTTGTGCCACGCTTTGCAGCAACAACTGCAATCAAGTGTTTGCGATAACTGGCAATGAGTCTTTCACATTGCGGTGGAGGAATTTTGACCCACTCTTCTTTGCAGAATTGTATTAATTCAGCCACATTGGAGGCTGTGGAGGCACAAAAACCCACCATCACTATCTCAACAAATTAGGATACTTCATAAGACCAATATAAAAAAACATTTTTAGTGAATTGTGGGCCTTCTGGAAAGTATGTTAAATTACTGTACATGTACTCAATACTTGGAAAGGGCTCCTTTTGCTTTAATTACTGACTGCCTCAATTCGGCGTGGCATGGAAGTGATCAGTTTGTGGCACTGCTGAGGTGGCGTGGTAGGAATGGCAAAGGTTTATGCTTTTGACGTGGCCTTCAGCTCATCTGCATTTTTTTGGTCTCTTGTTTCTCATTTTCCTCTTGCCAATACCCCATAGATTCTCTATGGGGTTCAGGCCAGTCAAGCACACCAACACCATGGTATTTTAACCAACTTTTGGTGCTCCCTTTGGCAGCTTGTGGGCAGTGCCAAATCCTGCTGGAAAATGAAACCAGCATCTCCATAAAGCTTGTCAGCAAAAGGAAGCATGAAGTGCTCCAAACTTTCTTGGTAAACAGGTGCAGTGACTTTGATTTTCAAAAAAAAAACAATGGACCAACACCAGCAGACGTCACAGCACCCCAAATCATCACTGACTTTGGAAAAGTACCACTGGACTTCAAGCAACTTGGGCTATGAGCTTCACCCTTCCTCCATACTCTAGGACCTTGGTTTCCAAATGATATACAAAACTTGCTCTCATCTGAAAAAGAGAACTTTGGACCACTGGGCAAAAGTCCAGTTATTCTCCTTAGCCCAGGTAAGACACCTCAGACATTGTCTGTGGTTCAGGAGTGGCATAACAAATGGAATACTACAACTGTAGCCAAATTCCTTGACACAACTGTGTGTAGTGGCTCTTGATGCCTTGACACCAGCCTCAATCCATTCCTTGTGAAGTTCAATCAAATTCTTGAATCGATTTCGCTTGACAACCCTCATAAGGCTGCGGCTCTCTAAGTTGGTTGTGCATCTTTTTCTTCCAAACTTTTTCCTTCCACTCAAATTTCTGTTAACACGCTTGGATACAGCACTCTGTGAACAGCCAGCTTCTTTGGCAAAGAATATTTGTGGCTTACCCTCCTTGTAAAGGATGTCAATGATTGTCTTCTGGACAACTAACTGTCAGATCAGCAGTCTTCCCCATTATTGTGTAGCCTAGTGAACCAAACTGAGAGACCATTTTGAAGGTTCAGGAAAACTTTGCAGGTGTTTTGAGTTGATTAGCTGATTGGCATCTCACCATATACAAATTTGTTGAGATAGTGAAATGGTGGGATTTTGTTAAATGGGAGCCAAAATCATCACAATTAAAAGAAACCAAAGACTTAAACTACTTCAGTCTCTGTGTGCAGGTGAATTTATTTAATACACGAGTTTCACAATTTGAGTTGAATTACTGAAATAAATTTTAATTTTAAAATTAAATTTATTGAGATGCCCTGTCATACATACAGTGGGGCAAAAAAAGTATTTAGTCAGCCACCAATTGTCCAAGTTCTCCCACTTAAAAAGATGAGAGAGGCCCGTAATTTTCATCATAGGTATACCCAACTATGAGAGACAAAATGAGAAAAAAAATCAAGAGAAAATCACATTGTAGGATTTAAAGAATTAATTGGTAAATTCCTATGTAAAATAAGTATTTGGTCACCTACAAACAAGCAAGATTTCTGGCCCTCACAGAACTGTAACTTCTTCTTTAAGAGGCTCCAATGTCCTCCACTGGTTACCTGTATTAAATGGCATCTGTTTGAACTTGTTATCAGTATAAAAGACACCTGTCCACAACCTCAACAGTCACACTCCAAACTCCACCATAGACAAGACCAAAGAGCTGTCAAAGGACAACAGAAAAAAAATTGTAGACCTGCACCAGGCTGGAAAGACAGAATCTGCAATAGGTAAGCAGCTTGGAGTGAAGAAATCAACTGTGGGAGCAATTATTAGAAAATGGAAGACATACAAGCCACTGATAATCTCCCTCGATCTGGGGCTCCACGCAAGATCTCACCCCGTGGGGTCAAAATGATCACACGAACTGTGAGAAAAAATCCCAGAACCACACGGGGGACCCTAGTGAATGACCTGCAGAGAGCTGAACCAAAGTAACAAAGGCTACCATCAGAAAACACACTGCGCCGCCAGGGACTCAAATCCTGCAGTGCCAGACGTGTTCCACTGCTTAAGCCAGTACATGTCCAGGCCGTCTGAAGTTTGCTAGAGAGCATTTTGGATGATCCAGAAGAGGATTGGGAGAATGTAATATGGTCAGATGAAACCAAAATATAAAACTTTTTGGTAAAAACTCAACTTGTCGTGTTTGGAGGAGAAAGATTGCTGAGTTGCATCAAAGACCACCATACCTACTGTGAAGCATGGTGGTGGAAACATCATGCTTTGGGGCTGATTTTCTGCAAAGGGACCAGGACGACTCATCCGTGTAAACGAAAGAATGAATGGGGCATGTATCGTGAGATTTTGAGTGAAAAACTCCTTCCATCAGCAAGGGCATTGAAGTTGAAACGTGGCTGGGTCTTTCAGCATTGACAATGATCCCAAACACACCGCCCGGTCAACGAAGGAGTGGCTTCTTAAGAAGTATTTCAAGGTCCTGGAGTGGCCTAGCCAGTCTCCAGATCTCAACCCCATAGAAAATCTTTGGAGGGAGTTGAAAATCCGTGTTGCCCAGAGACAGCCCCAAAACATTACTGCTCTAGAGGAGATCTGCATGGAGGAATGGGCCAAAATAACAGCAACAGTGTGTGAAAACCTTGTGAAGACTGACAGAAAATGTTTGACCTCTGTCATTGCCAACAAAGGGTATATAACAAAGTATTGAGATGAAATTTTGTTATTGACCAAATACTTATTTTCCACCATAATTTGCAAATAAATTCTTTAAAAATCCTACAATGTGATTTTCTGGATTTTTTTTTTCTCATTTTGTCTCTCATAGTTGAGAAAAAAAAATCCAGAAAATCACAGGCCTCTCTCATCTTTTTAAGTGTGAGAACTTGCACAATGGGTGGCTGACTAAATACTTTTTTTCCCCACTGTATATATATATAACATTTCTGTCCCCCTCACTTCTGAAAAGATGGCTGCCCTTGGGAAATCTAGGGGAGGGCAGAGATGGATTAAGCTTTTGAATCAAAATTAATGCTGAGGAGGAACAGAGGTACTCTGCCTCTGCTAGGTAACAATTAGTCTCAAACATCGTTCACCAATTAATAGCACGTGACACTTTGATTTGACTGAATGAAGGCTGGTTTCCTGCAGTAGAGGATCTCTGATATTCCGTTGCTCCCTGATTAGTTGTCTAGTTGGATACAGTATTTGACTATGTTTTTCATGGCCAACGAGCTGTGTTTCTGACAGTGTATGATCGTGATCACATAAATGGGAGCTGACCCCCCAGACAAACCAGTGGCTGGTAAAGTATCACAAAACACAGTGGGACTCCAGCAATAGGATAGTGTGGAAACTACAGAGAAAAAGCAATTTTAGTGTCATTTTCTTCATATCCACCCCCACCCGCAATAAAAGTGGTCTTTTCGTGATACGCACTTGACATATCATGGGGGGAAAAGATTGTATTGCAATTTCTGCAGGCAAAGCATCATTCAACTCTATCTCACAGCAACCAATAAGTGCAGTCCGTGGCACTGGGAGGAGGGAGGATATCGTATTGTAGGAGTGATGTAGCGAATGGATATATATTGTGTTGTGAATTTAATCGAGAAGGTTTCTTTTCAAAGCCCCAGAGTGAAAATATTTTTGAGTGTTGATACAGTTTAGTCACTTAACAGTGCAAATATATATACATTATAATGTTATAATATATGTATTATACTATAACAAGCAGACATTTAAGCTGTTAACACAGAAGTTACGGATTTGTTCCTTCATGTTACTTAGATCAGAAATGTTCAAATTTTTTGATGCCAAGGGCCCCAAGATATCATGATCCCTTTTTCACGCAATAAACTGCAACAACAGTTTCCAAAAGTAAAAATCCCATTCATTTTCTATAGGGGAATAGATTTTTAATGATAACTTATACATTTTTTAAAGACAGACCTACTGTGTGTGTTTCAATGCTTTTATTAAATCCATCAGCAGATATTACCTTTTAACTTTTTATTATTATTATTTTTTTTATAAAATATGCTTAAACAAGAAAAAAAACACAATAAAAACCAATCTAAGAATCATGATTAATTGCACCATACAAAAGTCTCCATAATCTCTAAAAATGGTTACATATTTATATTCTGTATATACAAATGTTTTGCATATTAGTTTCTATATATTACCCAACTTCTTTTCAATCATAAATGATGGCACGGTAGTTTTTTACCTTTATATTTACATTTAGTCATTTAACAGACACTTAACCAACGCGACTTACAAATGAGGACAATGGAAGCAATCAAACCAACTCACCACCAACCCACAAACAAAAGAGCAATGATATACAAGTGATATAACAAGTCTCAGTTAGCTTAACGCAGGACACGTAGCAAGGGTTTTAAAAATAATATAATAAATATAAAGAAAACAGATAGAATATAAAAAGAATAGAGCAAGCTAGTGTTAGAGGCCTTTTTTGCTTTTGTTAATGGTATAATAAATAAAAAGAAAACAGAGAGAATAGAAAAGATTAGGGAAAGCAAGGTTAGGGTTTTTTTCAAAGAAAACTACGCAGCAGTGAATAGCGTGCAAGTCTAAAATGACGTTCGTTTTTTTTTTTTATAGAATAGAATTAGAGAGAGAGTGATGAGGTAGAGGGTCAAAAAGATGCAAGAGTGTGTTTTTAGCGATTCTTGAAGAGAAGATGGCAAAGGACTCAGTGCTTGGATTGCGTGGGCAGGTCATTCCACAAGGAGGGGAAAATTTTTATTAATCGTCCGTAAAAAGTGATTAGGCTTCTTTGGATGGCAAAATTTAAGCAACGTTCACTGCAGGAAACGAAGCTTCAGAGGGGCAAATAAGTCGAAGTACTTGAATTTATGTGAGGGGTGCAGAGCCCAGAGCCAGTGGTGTTTGATAGGAAAATATCATGCCTTTATTTATGCGAGCAGCTATTGGTGCAAATTGATGAACAGAGGTGTGTCGTGCATTGCAATAGTCCAGCCTGGACAGAACAAGAGCTTGAACAAGCAGTTGTGTTGCATGTTCTGAAAGAAAGAGCCTGATCTTCCTAATGTTGTATAAAGCAAATCTGCAGAACCGGGCAGTTTTAGCAATGTGGTCTGAGAAAGTCAGCTGATCATCAATCATAACTCCAAGGTTTCAGGCTGTTTTTGAAGGAGTTATGGTTGAGTTGCTAATGGATGGTGAAATTGTGAAGCAGTTGGAAAGGTTAAGTTGAAGGTGACGGTCCTTCATCCAGCAAGAAATGTCTGTTAGACAAGCTGAGATGCGAGCAGCTATCGTCGGATCATCAGGATGGAATGAGAGGTAGAGTTGAGTGTCATCAGCAGTTTTTTCCCATTAAAATGTTAAAATTGTTAAATAATAATCTTGTACCTTTGTCTTTTTATCCGAATTTCAAATAATGTTTTGCTTCAAATCAAAATTTGCAATATTGTGATTTATCTTGCTGGCTGGTTTAGTATATGACATATAACTCTATAATAATGATTATTCTAAATAATAATATTAGTATTAAGAATAAAACTTTATATAAGCTTTCAAATCCAAAATTATCAAAACGCATTTAATTTCTGCAGTCAGTACAGCTAATACAAAAATTCTGATTTTGTATTGGGAGCGTCATTTGCCTTTAGACAAACTAAACAAAACAGCTTTAAACCGGAAACCATGGTAAGATCAAAATATAAATGCACCTAATAAATGACATAGTTGGTTCTTTTCAGTGTATATGACTTTCCTGTGTATTTCAAGTCAATTACACAGCAAAATAAGAAACAGTCTAGCATACTTCTTTTGTGTTTCCAGTGCTGTGTTTACACATGGGAATATAGCAGTGGGGGCCCGTACAGGGCCAGCAAAGCCTCTCGCTGGCCTAAACACGATCGAATCACTGATTTCGTTTGAATATATTTTCCATAAGTGTATTAAATTATTTCCAATAGTGTCTTCTCTTCCTTTCATAGCTTTTCTCATGGTTGCTTTTATCCAATCATATTTCAGCAATCGTGTTGTCAGGGTCAAATAAATCTGCCTTAAGGCCTTCAGAATTAACAGTGCAGGCATCTGTTAGCTTAATTAAATCATGACAATGAAACCGTTGCTTTAACCAATCAGATTCGAGTTGGCAACACAAGGTCCAATCTAGCGGCCGTAAAGAAAGTCAGAAACACCCAGTTAACGGTCCTTGATTGGCCCCCACCAACCACCCAACATGGTCAGCGTAGTAGCTAGCAAACAGCATCACTGTAAATTATTTTATTAAAACTTTTATTACTGTTTCTCATGTTTAGATTTTCAGTGCATTTAGAAAAAAATATTTGGCTACTGTATTTAGTAAATCTAAAAACAGTAGTCCTACTGACTGTGAAAAATAACCACACACCTCCTCGGCACCGGCTTTGTGAAAGACTCGTGAAGATGAAAAAACCACTAGAGTATGGTAGGTTAATTTTCATTTTTGACTCTTTTATCGCTTGATGCGTTGTATGCTGATGTTATTTGCGCGATATAAAGCCAGGTTTAAGTTTCCGTAAGAATATCTCAGTTCCCTGAGTGGAGCTGTATTAACCGGTCTTTTCCTCCGGGCGCAGTGCCGCTGGCAGAGGCAGACCAGCGGGAAGATGAGAGTCACAGAGGTACGTAAAACACATGTATACACTTTTCTTCATCATCTTATATAATTATTTTAATGTTACTTGCTCACTTTCCTAGTAAAGCTGTGCTAAGCAGTATTTTCCTCCCGCAGTGCGCTGACAGACCGGCGGGGAGACTAGTGAAGACGAAATAAAGCAGTAAGAGAACATTAAATTGTTAGGTCAACTTTAAAACACATGTAATCACCTTATTTGTTTTATACCAATGCTATCTGTAAGGTATAAATGCGTTTGGGTGAATAAATGTCTGTAAGAACATCGGATGGACTGTACTTCGCCGCTTTGTTCCGCCAGTCTGACAAGCGGGTCTGCGATCAGCGCCGAGAATGGCTGCAGGACCGGATGGCTGCTTGCCTGTGCTGGGTTACCTCCACCCCCCCATCCCCCTACCCTGTTGCAAGTCATGTGTATCTGTATTGATGTGCTTATGTTGCTGAGGTGTTTTTTTTCCTGTTCCCACACTGTGCTCCCCATAGGAGCATAGTCTGGGGTCTGTTTTTTTTTATCTCCTCCCCTCCCTCATGTTATGCTGTATTTCTTCTAAAAAAATCCCTGTCCTCCTGTCCTGTCTACACCCTTGTCTAGTATGTATGGACAGTTGGATGGCAAATTTCGCTGGTACCTGTGATCAGTGACAATAAAGGGCTCATTCATTCATTCATTTGTGTAATTTTGTTAGGTTAATGCTTCAGCTACAGATGATGTGTTGCGCAATTGTTAATTGGGTTTCTTTCTTTAGTAATGGAATTCATTCTCGCTACATAAGATACCTATATGTTATGTAGTGCCATGTTATACTGCATTACTGTGTAATATTTATGGTTTCTATAGCCGTGGCATCATTATGATGGTATGAAGTGATGGATTAATTCATGTAGGACGCCACTGAAGGCCTAGGTGTAAAATGCACGGCCCGCCACTGGAATATAGAGAGACCTCAGCTGAACTTAAAAGTTGAACATGTTGAAAGATGTTCAAGAAATGTAGTCACTGTAAAAATAGTATAAACATGTTATTACAAGTTTCTTTTAAATGGTAAGCCAAGCTCACAGCACAATTTGTTAAGTGCAGTACTTGTTAAACTTTCACTGAAATAATTACTGCAATGTCTTCAGATCCAATTATATATTTTTAAATTATGATTCAAAGCAGAAACATACATTATTAACACATTTATTATTCTAGAATATTACAAAAATTAGGCACAGACACACTGATTTTGATCGATTGGCAAAAGTATTTTTTATAAAAAGCTAAAAATGAAGTAAAATTTTAGACTGATTTTGGGAGCCCTGTTCATGACATGCAGACAAAAATATATGTATCGTGGTCATGAATTAAGAATTCATTTTCTTTTATTAATTCATTCCCTCATTTAAGGAAATCGTGGCACGTTGTAATAATTAGTTTCCTTGTTTTAATTAAATCAAAATGATGGGAATGAATATGGTACAATGTGGCTATGATTTATTAAAATGAGAACACAAATTAAACACTCAGGAGAAAGAATTCCTAATCAATGGCCATGATATAAGAAATTGTTTACTGATTTCCCCCAAACACAAGAATGCAAAAACTCTACCAAAAAAAACAACAACTCTGACAATGATCTATTTTGCATCTACGATAATCATGGAATTTAATTATCAAATGTAAAAATATGTATATTTTTGTCTAGTCTTTTCTACCAAATATAAGCATTACTAAACAGCTTTTAAGCAGAAAACACTGCGGCAAGGGAAATGTGTGTTTTACTGATTACCTGTCAAGCTTCTATGATTATTAAATTATACAGTGCAAAGGCTGTGAATCAATTACTATTCTTAAAATTCCATCTGAAATATAAATTTACTCTTAAGAAAGTTTTTCTCTATCATTTATTGATAAACAAAGCAAACTGTGGAACTGCTGTGTGTGTGGTTACTGAACATGATTTTGTCTTTAGAGATCAGAATTAAACAGTAAAAATAACGGTCCAAAACGAATGAACTTTTAGTGAATTTTGTTTATTTAGTTAATTAATTTTGTTTGCGCACATCCTTGCAGCTCCCAGTTTGAAAACCCCTGACTGTCCCAAAAGGTGCACTTGATCTGTACACACTTGTGATGGTTATTGTCTGAGTGTGCCTGTGAAGCCCACATGACCATAGGGAGTTCCACTGTCATGCTTTCTGGTTTCAAAAGGGTGCTCAAAAGCTCTTTTGTGACTGCTGGCATCCTCGATACATCCTTTGCCAAACCTGCACAGATGCAGACTCCACAGTGGACTACTACTTGACAGTCCATGTGGAACTTCACAATAAATTATGCTGCTTAAGTATCGATTCAGAGGAGGACCAAGGAGTTAAGGTAGTTTTTCTTATTGTAAATTTAAATTGGATTGAATGCAATTCGCTGAACAGCAAAAGCTACCTAAATTCATTATACAGTGCACTGAAAAAAAAGATATATTGTACCAACTTTAAAAATACTTTAATTTGTTAAAGTCAAACTTATTTGTTTGTTTGTTTATCTATTTGCTTGTTTAATATATTTGCAGTTTGGTTCAAACCTTAAATTTAGGTATTAATCAAAATATTTATTTTCCAAAAAATAAAACATACAAAGTAAAATGATTATTTATTATAATAACTATATAGCATAGACACAGCTAAAAGCTACAGCCATTATAGCATTAGCTAAGCAGAAGTCAAGAATTGGATTTAAGATAACCTACAAGGCATTAATAGTTAGTCCAATGTTACTTTAGTGGACTTACTATAAATAAGGACATCTTCAAAATACCTTAAAGGGATAGTTTCCAAGAATGAAAATTTGATGTTTATCTGCTTACCCCCAGGGCATCCAAGATGTAGGTGACTTTGTTTCTTCAGTAGAACACATTTGATGATTTTTAACTCCAACCGTTGCAGTCTATCAGTCTTATAATGTATGGCAATGGTAACAAAATCTGAGAGTAAAAAAAAACATGCAGAGACAAATCCAAATTAAACCATGCGGCTCGTGACGACACATTGATGTCCTAAGACACGAAATGATCGGTTTGTGCCAGAAACTGAACAGCATTTATATAATATTTTACCTTTAATACACCACCATGTCCAACTGTCTTTGGGCGCGCGCACGACATCCGATGCGTGAGGTGTGTACGCGCCTGGCGTAGTTTACGTAATGGTGTGTGATATGCCGTCGAAGAGCAATCAACCTAACTTCAGGCGAGCAGGCTCAGAAGTTGGGAAACCGAATGAGTTTGCGTGAGAGAACGTAATCTTTTAGTTGTAAGTCGGTTTGAACAGTCCGGATAAGCGCAAGTAAGCCATTTATTAGCCGTCGACTACAATGACTGTGCACTGTGTAAACGCGCGAGATATCACTTCCGGCGCTTGCGTAAACTATGCCAGAGTGTGTACACACCTCATGCACCGGATGCCTGCGTGCGCTCAAAGACAGTTACATAGTGGTGTATTAGAGGTAAAATTTTTTATAAATACTGTTCGGTTTCTCGCACATACCGATCGTTTCGTGTCTTAGGACATTCATGTGTCGTCACGATCCGCAGGGTTTAATTTGGATTTGTCTGTGCATGTTTTTTTTTACTCTCATAGATTTTGTTACCATTGCCATGCATTATAAAACTGATAGACTGCAACGGTTGGACTTAAAAATCATCAAATGTGTTCTACTGAAGAAACAAAGTCACCGACATCTTGGATGCCCTGGGGGTAAGCAGATAAACATAAAATGTTCATTCTTGGGTGAACTATCCCTTTAATGTTTTCTGTGATGTCTTCTTAATATATGCATCATATTTTCTGTTATGTACTAAAAAAAAGATAGAAAAAAAGAATAGTGAGAAAAAATTATCAAAACACACATTTAATTTCTGCAGTCAGTACAGCTAATACAAAAATTCTGATTTTGAGCTTTAAATCGGAAACCATGGTGAGACCAAAATATAAATGCACTTAATAAATGACATAGTTGGTTCTTTTCAGTGTATATGACTTTCCTGTGTATTTCAAATCAATTACACAGCAAAATAAGAAACAGTCTAGCATACTTCTTTTGTGTTTCCAGTGCTGTGTTTACACATGGGAATATAGAGAGACCTCAGCTGAACTTAAAAATTGAACATGTTGAAAAATGTTCAAGAAATGTAGTCACTGTAAAAATAGTATAAACATGTTATTACAAGTTTCTTTCAAATGGTAAGCCAAGCTCACAGCACAATTTGTTAAGTGCAGTACTTGCTGTTTAAAGGGCAAAGTGACCTTTGCTTATCTTAGGTCCTATAGTGTGCCAGAAGTACATGAAGATGTGCAATCTGCTGTGGAGAGCAGTTTTCATATTTCTCTCAGAAGGTCAACATGGAGAAGGAAGGTAGTTATTAGATAACAAAAGGGCACTTAGATCTGGAGAATGTTGTCCCACATTTGTATCTTATCTCATCTGCCATATTATGAGGGGGAAATCACACTTAATACTTGAAGGAAACTTCCCAGGGTCTATTTGCAGTAATGGCACTCAGTGTATCACTCAATGTACCACATAAACATGCCCGTTTGTTAGGTCATGGTGACATGTGCAAGGATGTTGTGGATTGCTAAGCTTGTTAATGCTGGGTAAAGTCAGAAATGTAATAGCACACCTCTTCTCAACAAGTTACAAAATTTGAGGTATCAATCATGTCGGATGAGTTACATGTCAAAGTTTAGAGGCTCTTAAAAACACATTTTGGGTTTTAAAAATAGTAGCCTACAATAGTAGCCTATATATTCAAATGAAAACCACAGTGCACAGATACATTAAAAAAAGGCAGGGTCTTCTTGGCATGCCGTCGGAAACACATGGTGCTCATGCGCAAGATGACAAAAAGCAGCGCGATACAGCACAACATCTAGCACATTTTCACATAGAAAATCAATTCAAAAGCAGAGCAGTGGAGCACAACAGCACACTTTGTGTGAATTGGTAATTAGGGATTTGTTCAAAATCCATTAAAAATCCTTATCAAACCCTCAAAGCATGAGCAATAATTCTCATAATAATTTAAAACCTGAAATAAAGACTAAATTTGACCATTGTAACAGTATTTTACTCTCAATCTTATAATTTTTGGGTTTAACAATATAACTCGCTGCTTAACTACGACAGTGGGATGCATCATTGGAGAAATTAACTAGTTGCAACTGTTTCTCAAAACCATAGTAACATGGTCACAGTGCCGTCTTTTGTATCCTGTTGGTTTAACAATATAGGACTGTTGTTAATGACATGACATGCAGGTAATGGAGCAATGAATTCTGATTATTAATCGATTCAGCATTGCAATTAATGTCAGCTTATTATTGTTAATTTGTACGAAACAACAGAAAGCCTTTTTTCCTCATGGTAACAAGCTCTATGGAACTGGCATACACTTTACTCCCAAATACATATGGTTCATTCCGTCAGCAGATTTCCCCACAGTGTAATATCTCCAAAATGCTGCTATAACAAACATGGCATCTGAGGACTACCTATTGTAACTATTTTTGATCCTGTCGTTTTAATTTATTTGATGTTTGATTAATTGCGGCTTCCCATCAAACTCTGCGATGTAAACAAAAGTAAAATATAAAGATTAAAATGTATGTATAATGGTATAATGGAATGAAAGATATAGAATGTACTGAATGTTAGCTTGTTTATTGTGCCAAAGAGTATGTCAGTAACAACAGAACTTAGTTGCTTAATGATGCTTTTTGGTAAAAAAAAAAAAAAAAACACACCCCCGGACAGATGTTGTTACTGTGTGCTGACTGCCTGTCTTAATGTACTCACCAAAAGATACCAATCGATAAAGCTGAAAAAGCTATATGGGTAGCACTTTATTTTAATGTGTTCTTGTTACAGTGTAATTACACAAATAAGTAATGTGTAATATTAATTAACAACGTGTATTTACTATAGGTTTAGTTGCTTGTAATTACACAATTATTATATAGTAAATACATGCATGTGTAACAAGGACATTAAAATAAACCTATTTAGACAGGTTTATTGACAACTTAAGGCTGAAATACTCTACATTACTTTTGCCTAGATTGTTGCCCTAGAGGAGTCAGCGCTAGTTGCTGAAGTCAGATCCAGTCTTCAGATTTTAGGCAGGTGCAGTGGACAGATATAACATAAAATCACATTGTGAATGATGGGCACAGATTGCGATTTTTTTTTCACTTCAGACTATGATTCCATCCAGTCTGAGGATATTAAACATGTTTGATATTTTGAGCTGAATTTAGAAATTGTTTTCATTTTTCATGCCTCTCCTCTATGATGATGAAAGTCTGGTGGTGTTTGATCCTCAGTCGTCTAGTGTTTGATGCCCAGGTTTTCTCTGTACTCTTAACAAAGCCAACAAGTGTATGATCCCTACCAAGGGTTCAGATTTAAATAGTTGTGTAATGTATTCCAGCCTTTACATGACTTGGTGTGCATGATTTGTGTTTCTGACAATGACTGGCTACTAGGATACTTATTTGTGAGTTACTTGGTTGCCATGGAAACTACAGTAATGATGGTTTGTTTCTCATCTCAGACCAAAGATTTTTTAAATAAGGAAATATTAAGGTCATATGATGAAAGACAACACTTTATTATAAAACACAATTATTACTATCCAGAAAAAGTTTCCTAGACATATACAATCCCTCTGCATAGCATTTATACTGCAATTAAACACAGTGTCCTCACCTTATGTAATTTATGGTCATTACAATGTGCTGTACAATTTAGATTATTTCAAAATCTGTGTTACAGAAACCCAAATATATGATATTGAGCAGCACAAAGTAAATTTGTACTCATGTCTTGCTGTGTGTTGGCTCCAAAAACAACCCATCTGAGACCTCACGGCAGGCATCCTGCATCCAAACATGATAATGCACCTCCTCTAAGTTATGTGCGTGTTGTGTGTCTAGGGTCACATCACAGAGTCTAGCCATGGAATCGCTCACTGTATCTCTCTGTCTCTCTGAGAAGTATGTTGGAATATTCTAGTGCCCCAGACCACTGGAGCTCTGGCTTTGCCCCACTGACAGCCCTACTCTGTCTCATCTCATTAGTTAGCTGGGGTGCATACGAAAGAAAGGAAAGAGGGAGAAGAGGACAGGGGAGAATGAGAGGAGAAGAGAGGAGCGATGAGGATAGGAAAATAAAGGAGAGCTGGGATACATAAATATCTTTCACACAGACTCCGATTCAAATGAAATTTAAAACAATTAAAAACGTACACATTTATATATTTCACCATCTTTCACCAAATTTAGATCTTTCACCAGTTTGTAATTGGTTAATTCAGTTCTCGGCCTACTTCCACTTAACCCTCAAGGACTTAGCAGTAATATTCATGAGAGGAGAGGAGAGGAGAGGAGAGGAGAAGAGAGGAGCTCTTCTTTCTTGGTTCATGTCAAGGAATTTCTTGTGTTATCTAGGCCTAATGCTTGGCTGCTCAACTCAAAAATCCCCCTTTAAGGTGTTTTCTTTTCTGCATGACTAAGGCCAGTTAGAACATAAGTGGTATAAAAAGAGTTTGCTGCCTTCCTGGTGGATGATCCACAAGATACATCCTCAGGTGGCCTGATTAATTACTTTTATAAAGCCTGGATTCAGAAGGCCAGAGCAGGCTGGTCTTACATCAACCTAAAGTAATGAAGCACCATCAAGCATCACACTATATGGGTTTAACCAAGAGGCAATTTTCCCTTTAAAAGCTAGCCAGGTAATTTAGCACAAATATATTCAGGTAGGCAATTCACTGACAATGCCTGTTTCACAGGAAGTGCACTAAAATGTTCAGACCCAGATGAGAAATACTCAAGGGAAGCATAAACAACTAATCTTCAGTTGTAAATTGGGTTTAGATTGACATGCTGGAAATCATAACCATCCAATAATATAACAACTCCATTCAACCGATCTCTGCAGATTGTGTTTAATTTTCTCTCTAACAGCCAGAAAAACTGTTACTCAGAAAAAGGTGGGAAGCTGTCAGCAAAAGAGCTATCTGTAAAGTGAAACTTGCTGTGAATCCTGTAAACTAATCTTAGACTACTGCACTTTTTCCATCCTAATCTCATGGGAAAATATGACCACGTATATATTTTTTGCAAAACCTGAAAATGTTGTCATTAAAAAAACACTGCGGCTTCCAGGTGAGTTTTATTTTCTGCAATACAGTTGAGGCTTTAACAAGGTTAAAAAGCTGAACCTCTCCAAATAATGTTCTATCAGCTTTTAAATCAACCAACAGAAATGCATTTTTATCTAGGTCTGCCCCCCTAACCCTAAACCTATCCCTACCTGGATTCAAATCTAGTTTTAGATCTAAAATTCAACCTCAGAGGAGAGCACAGCATTTTCTGATGCGTTTAAGTCACTTACAGAGCATTCAAGGTTCGTTCTGTGATCTGGGAGTCAAAGTCATGGCCTTGTTGTTGGTAGTGCTATGCTCCATTAGTACAGCTACAGGATGCCCTTAAAAAGGTTCACAACAACATATGTATACGAGGATAGTTCACACTATCATCTGCTCACCCTCAAGCTGCTCTTTTTCATATGACTTGCATGGTATTTCCAGGACTTCTGGATCCATATGTTACACGTCGAGTACCTATTTACTCCATCTTTTTCTATTATTATTAAAGTTGTTACTGACAAAAAATCATCCTCTAATCTTGGTCATCTCAGTCTGAGTATACTTCAGTTTTCAGCACCTCTAGTTGTAATTTCATATGGAAACTGCAGTTATTTGTAGCTGCAGCAATGTATTTTATCTACCCACCCCACCCCCCGACTAACCTTGACTCTAGACATTTCATAGTGCCTTAAGTTACATCAGTGTGGACATTGTCAGGTTGTATATTACTGAAATCTAGTAATCTGCACTGAGTCTACCTACAGAATTACTATTCAATGTTATAGTCTCAAAGTAGATGTTAATAGCTCTAAATTAATCACACAATTCATTCGTTGCAACTTTAAAGCTACTTAATATGTTTTTTCTTATTGTTATTAATATTAACAACAACTAATTACAAATCTAATATATGTATTTGTAATGCAATAACGCCAGGTAAATAAAATTAATTATTTGTTAATTATGTGCTTCCTTTTTTTTTTACCGATATTGCCACATATTTTCTTTTCTTGTATGTTTTAAGACTTTTATTTTGAAGTTTGTTTGATTCTTGTTTGGTTTGTTGGTTATTTTGAATGGTTTTCAATTCATAAGCAGTTGCTAGTTAGTAAAGCAGCAGACATTTAGACTAGTATAGAAGTATAATAATGGAATAATGAGACAATGATGGAAAGTTTTTTTTTTTTTTTTTGAAGCTTGACAGCCACCATTCAACATCTTTAGATGGAAAAGAGCAGCATGAACATTCTGCTAAACTAAATTCTGCTCACCTTTTGTGTTCTAAAAGAAAGCTATATAGTTCTGAAATGGCAAGGGGGTGGACAAATTATGCCAAAGTTTTATTTATTTTCTCCCTGTAATTATAGGGTGTTAAGACTCTTCCACCCCCCTGTAATTTACACCCTGACAAAATTGCTTCAATCTGCAGTATATTTCAGTTTTCTATAAAGTTAGATATGAATGGGGGTCATCAGTACTGCAAAATCAATAAGGAATTTTCCTAATCTTTGAGTATAAAAACATCCTTATAAATTCTGTACGGTAAGCGAAGAGTTTCTGAAAAATAACTGACAGCACCATTCTCCCCTGTATGTCCTAGGTGGATTAAGTTACCAGTCCATTCAATATTTAGGGCTCTTGACTGACAGTCTTTCCCATTGAAATGACAAGGCAAAATTCACCATATCGAGATGCGCGGACAAATCTGCAGGTGCTAAACCCTGCGTTTAGCTGATAGACTTTGTACCTCAAACACATAGAGATACATGAAAAAGTCTGTACACAGATGCATGAATACGCTCCAAAACTGTGAGTACAAAAAAAAATAAACATGCATATGAATGTGGTACAGCTCCAAAAAAGCATATAAACCTCAAAAACAACCTAGAAAATTAGAAAAAGAGGGAGGAGTCCTTACATTAAAAAAAAAAATATATATATATATCTTGCACCCTTACCGCTATCAATATATGATGAGACACACTGCAAGAGAAATATATATTGAAAATGTAATAAATTAAAAAAACCACCTGCACCTCTGACATCAAATCATATGGGCATCTGTACAAGAGGTATGACTGCATTTAAAATGCTGGATGGCTAAATGATCAAATTCATTCTATAGACACAGAATGTCTTCTTTCACTACTACTGTTGAACCAGAAGCTGTACCGGAATCTACAATGAAGCACAGTGACCTGTGTGAAAAGGTGGAAATCTCTTAACATTTAACCACAACCAGTCAGTTTGATTCAATATAAGAGACGTCACCTCTGCTGACCCTAAACTGAGACATAATGGCTCTCTATTTCTCTGATTTCATGGGATCTTAAAGTGAATTGTTTTCAGAAATGGTAAAACAGGGCAGGGCACCAAAGCAGGGCACCACAGATTTTGATCTAATATATTGACATGAAAATATCTTTAAATGATACTTTAATGATAGTTCAGTGTCTATAACAGGTACGGTACAGGTAGACTGTAGAGTATAGGTTAAGATACATAAGTTGAGTCACAGGGAAAGATTCAAATTTTTTGTCTGTAAGCTCGCTTGGGGTATTGGTAGCGATAAGAACAAATACATTGTATGGGTCACAATTATCGATTTTTCCTTTATGCCAAAAATCATTGGGATATTAAGTAAAGATCATGTTCCATGAAGATATTTTGTAAATTTCCTACCGTAAATATATAAAAACTGAATTTTTGATTAGTAATATGCATTGCTAAGAACTTCATTTGGACAACTTTAAAGATGATTTTCTCAATATTTAGATTTTTTTTGCAGCCTCAGATTCCAGATTTTCAAATAGTTGTATCTCGGCCAAACATTGTCCTGTCCTAACAAATACATCAATAGAAAGCTTATTTATCCAGCTTTTTAAAAATTAAAAAAAATGTACCCTTATGACTATTTTTGTGGTCCAAGATATCTCTTATAAATGGAAATTATAAACAAACATCTCAAATATAGGGCCATATATATGTTCCTGAAAATGCTGGGCTACATTCTTTACAGAAATGTACTATGATAACCATAATTTCTGTTAATCTACTATAGTTATTACAGATAAATATACACTGTAAATGTAAAAATAAACTGTAAAAATAAAGGTTAAAAATTAAATTTATAAAACAGCAAAAAAAAATGCTAATTTTATAGAGTGTGTCAAGAGATTTGACAAATGTGGGGGGGGAAAAACAGATTTCCACAGGAAATAAATGTTATAAATCTTCAAGGAATCATATTTAAAGAAACATTTGCAGTTTATAGTGACACAAACTCAATTCAGAGCTTTCGTAAAAAGCAATAAAATGCAATAAAAAAGTCATTATCTTTGGACATAATTGGAAATTAACTTTCAAGGTTTTGTGATTTAATTTTTATGCTTTGGTCTACAATTACTACTTTGGCATTTCATGGTGAAAAAATCTATTTAACCCAAAGGCCACAGTGTCTGCTCCACCCTCATGTAATCAAAGGATTAATGGAATGAAGGGAGGCGCTTCTCCACATAATCTGAATTAAATAAACACACAGAACAACACTGTGTTTGTTAGATAACATCGATGTAAGTATCGCCGTGTGTCAAACCCACATTATTCCAGTGTTCCAGTTCTGTCTGTTCCAGCACTCACTCATTCTGAAGCAACCATTAGGAAAACTGCAGATACATCTGCTTCTTGGAGAGCAGCAGCGGAGAAGCACTATAACAAGCCTCAGATGAGATCATTAGGACTCTGTGCCCATGCTGTATCTTAACAACCATGTCTCCAGCAGCCCCTGCCTGTTTCCCATATAGGAGGGTGTCTTCTAGCCTCAAGGGTCAAGCAAGACCTCTCCTGTTACAGGAGTATGGGAAAAGGCATGAAACAAATGATGATGTGGGGCTGAAACACCCCTGATGACTTCCTGGCCAGTGTTTTAGAAAGATTTTTTTTCATGGTAAAGCAACTTGATCTATTTATAAAAACAATTTTTGCACAGCATGTTAAATTATCAAGGCCAAAGGCAGCGTTTATTCATCCAGGGCAGGCAGTGTGTAAAGTTCATTCATATAAAAAACATGAGGACATGATGATGAAGGTGTCCTAAGGTAATTAGCTACATGCCATTAACATGTAACAGATGTGATGCATTAATCAAGTATTTAGTGGACACATGTGTATGAAGCATTTTTCTTCTGTGTGTCAAGTTTGTTGGTTAACGGTCATATTAAAATCTGATCAGTGCTTTTCCTAACAACTTACCAGAATAACTTGTTTATTTGCATCCACTTCCTGATGGATAAATCCAGTGAGTAATAATGATAACAGAATTGTTTTTAACCTTAAAGGCATAGTTCACATTTACATTTACATTTAGTCATTTAGCAGACGCTTTTATCCAAAGCGACTTACAATTGGGGAATACATAAAGCGATTCTTCTTAAAGAGGCAAACAGACACAGGGAGTGGTTGTAATACCAAGTTCTTAGACATGTTCAAATAAGTACAAGCTAGAAAGAGAAGGAATAAATAAAGAGAGTTTTTTTTTATTTTTTATTTTTATGATGAAGTCAAGTAGCTTCGAAAGAGATGAGTTTTCAGCTGTCGCTTGAAAATTGTCAGGGATTCAGCATTCCGGATAGGGTTTGGAAGATCGTTCCACCAGCCAGGAATGGTGAACGAGAATGTTCTGGAAAGTGATTTTGAGCCTCTCTGTGATGGTACACGAGGCGTCGCTCACTAGTGGCTCTCAGACTTCTGGAGGGGATGTAGATTTGTAGTAGTGAGTGGAAGTAGGCGGGTGCTGAGCCTGTGGCTGTTCTATATGCAAGAATCAATGTCTTGAACTTGATTCGGGCCGCAACCGGTAGCCAGTGCAAGGAGATAAAGAGAGGTGTAACATGGGCTCTTTTGGGCTCGTTGAAGACCAGTCGTGCCGCTGCATTCTGAATCATTTGTAGAGGTTGATTGTGCTTGATGGAAGCCCAGCCAGAAGAGCATTGCAGTAGTCCAGCCTAGAGATGACAAGGGCATGGACAAGAAGTTGTGCAGCATGCTCATTAGAAAGGGCCTGTTCTTTCTGACATTGTGCAATGCAAACCTGCAAGATCAAGCAATTTTTGCAATGTGGTCTTTGAAAGTCAGCTGATCAAAGATTACACCAAGATTTCTGACCGAAGTTGATGGGGTACTTGTAGAAGAACCTAGCTGGATGGAAAAATCATACTGTAGGGTTGGAGTGGCAGGGAAGACAAGAAGCTCGGTCTTTGCCAGGTTGAGCTGTAAGTGATATTCTTTAATCCATGCCGAGATGTCACAACAAATGAAAAATCAGTAATATTTACTCACCCTCATGTCGTACCAAAGACTTTTGTTTTGTGAAAACCAGTGAGGTTTGTTCTTTATACATGTTTGTGCTTCTGTTTACCATTTTTGATGTGCTCTATGTATGCATTTTGATCAGTGTTTATGTGAATAAAATCCTAATTTAAATCTTTTAAATTATATAAAGTTATCATGTTTCCTTGTTACAATTAGACAAAACCGCTCAATGGATTAATTTTATGATGTCTTTATGTACTTTTGGAAGTTTGAAAATGTTGATTACATACAGTAGAGGGATGAGAGATATTAAAAATATCTATTTACACTGAACAATAATATAAACGCAACATTTTTGTTTTTGCCACCATTTTTCATGAGCTGAACTCAAAAATCTAAGACTTTTTCTATGTACACAAAAGGCCTATTTCTCTCAAATCTGTCTAAATCTGTGTTAGTGAGCACTTCTCCTTTGCTGAGAAAATCCATCCACCTCACAGGTGTGGCATATCAAGATGCTGATTAGACAGCATGATTATTGCACAGGTGTGCCTGAGGCTGGCCACAATAAAAGGCCACTCAAAAATTTGCAGTTTTATCACACAGCACAATGCCACAGATGTCACAAGTTTTGAGGGATTTGCTAGTGTGCACAATTGCATGATGACTGAAGGATTCCACCAGAGCTGTTGCCCGTGAATTAAATGTTAATTTCTCTACCATAAGCCGTCTCCAAAGGCGTTTCAGAGAATTTGGCAGTACATCCAACCGGCCTAAGGCACACCTGTGCCATATCGCTGTCTAATCAGCATTTGATATGCTACAACTGTGAGGGGGTATGGGATTATATCGGCAAAGGAGAAGGATAACAACACGATTTAGACAGATTTTGTGAACAATATTTGAGAGAAATAGGCATTTTGTTTACATAGAAAAAGTCTTAGATCTTTGGGTTCAGCTTATGAAAAATGGGGGCAAAAACAAAAGTGTTGCGTTTATAATTTTGTTCAGTGTAAATTAGCAAGATGAATGAAGTCTTGTGAGTTTGGAATGAAACAAGAGTGGATAAATTAAGATAGAATTTTAATTTTTGAATGAACTAACCCAATAAGTAATTAGGAATAGTCACCCAAAATACCCATTAAATATGAATCCTCAAAGATTATTAAAGGCACAATTGTAAGTTTCGTCCCTTTCTGTTTTCTTTGTTTTTTTTTTTTTTTTTTCCGGTAGAGGGTGTGTTTCAAAAAAACAAAGAAACAAAGGCGTAGTTTGATGATGCCGTGACTGTGTGTGGAATCATGGGAGTTGTCGTCTTCATCCCCACAGCCGATGCAATCCAACGGGACTTGGGCAGAAGTCATGTTCATGAATGAGCTAATGTATTAAAGATTTTTGTTAGTACGTTCGTAGTATCGGAAAGCAGGGTGAGGCTGAAAGCCGTCGAAAGCGAAATAAGGCCGCTGAACGAGTGTGACACACGGCTCGAAAGCAGCGGAGCTTTTATTATGCCACAGTCGAGCGTTTCTGCTCCTTCCGGTCGTGCGTATGTGGAGTAAAGCATCTCTGTTTTATCATACTAGATCCATTGAAAGTTTTCTGTTTATAATGCTACTCTGTGCGGTCGTCACCTGTGTAATAAAACGCATAACATATTAAAGTGTCTTTGGTGTTTCCATGTTTTCTACAAATCAAAACCGGAATTCGAGGGTGTATGACGTCACTAGCAGGCAAAGCAAAATGACACTATAGACACGGTTCATGACATTAGATAAAATTGCTTATTTCTCTGGATTTCTTCAAACATTCTTTGAAACACTTGGGATAATGCAAGTACACAAGTCAGCAAAATATATAACACTGTTCTAGTGATTTTTGGATCTTTTTTTTTAAATCTTACATATTGTGCCTTTAAGGATTTTTTTTCTTTAGATTTTTCTACATCTGTCAAATCTCTCTGCACACTCCATGAAATTAGTTCAGTTTAAGTCAAATTCAGCCTAAAGTTAAGTACAGTTGCATGATGGAAGACTTTATTCTCTATTCACAAATAGAACATAGCAGTTGTAATGTACAATGTCAGAAACATGAAAATCCCAGAATATAAATGCATCTTTAAATACTGCAAGACATTTGCAAATTTTTGAATTTGATACAATTTCTAAAAATGTACTGTTTACTACCACCAAAAAGTTACTACGGTAAAATAATAAATTAATACGAGAACTATGTAGTTTTATCTCATAGTGACTATACCTGTTAAGCTCCAAAAAGGACACAAAAGCACCACTGAAGTAGTCAATATGATTAGTAGACTGCGTTTCAAGTCATCTGAGGATTTGTGTAAGAAACAACGTGAAATTTCAGTAGTTGTTCACTGAAAATCTGCACTAATGTCAAATGTCACTGATGTAAATAACATTTAAAACCATCATGTTGCATTTTTTCTTAAATGACATATATTTGTTGTTGTTTTTATAATGCTATTAAATCATTTTTATAATTATAGTTTTAAATAAAATAGTAATTATACTTTATTTTGTATTCAAAATTCCTCCAATGCAACTTGAGAAATGTGCATATTAGTTTTGGGTTTAACATGGTTGTAAAATGTCTGAACGATTCTCCAGCTGGGCCTGCACTTGCTGAAGCATGCACATTTTTGAGACAGCATTTATTTAAGTTTGCCCATGGTTATGATCCATAACGTTAGTCATGGTCTAAAGCCCCTTATGTCTCTGCCCTGTCCTCTAAATTAAACAGAGTCACATTGTGGACAGCAAGGTAAACAGAAAACTAGAAATGTCTTGAAAGATTCAAAAATGACTGTTAAAATTGGTCTTCCAATACGAGTTAGATGTCATGTACGATACACAGAGATATAAAGGTATATAGTCTTACATAACACTGTGACCCTTGTTATACTTTCACTGTAGTGCTTAAATAGAAATCTATTGTGAACTGTACAGTTATAACCAAATCACTGTGGTGACATTTCTGAGACGACTTGTGTTCAACATTACTAATGCCTATTCCACCATCTGCTACCAAATATATTTAGACCATAATGTGCTGTATTAAAATCTGCTGTTTTTTTGTTGCAATAGGCTGAGTACATTACTTCCAAAGAAAGAACATAAAATAAGAGACTTTTATTTGCTTGCCTCTCATACAATCTGAAAAAATCCATGGGTATATTTTCAGTCTGTGCACTAAAACCAGATACTAAATGTTGCTGTCAGAGCCCAGCATCTGGCATGGAGATAGACAACATGGCCGACAGCCTCTGCTATATGTTGCCATATTTTTAATTCTAGCTGAACCTTGCATCAATGCCAGAAACATTTTTGATCAATATAACTAATTGTCACATTAATACGGCTCATTATCTGTTCTACTTGTTCTCAATGGTTTAAAATGTTCTTGTTGAAAGCTGTTGTGAAACACTGCCCCCTGTTCTACAAGCCCCTAAAAACAGGCTCTGTTAAATAACAAAAGGGCAGTCTGTAGTGTCTGCCTCTTCCTCCATGGAAATGTCAAGAAAATGCTCTCAGGGCCACGCCTCTCCACGCAAGAAGGCCCAGGGGAAGAAAAATCTCCCATAGACATTTTCAGTTACTTTTATTTTTCCACATAAAAGTATTTCTCATGTGCTTTATGCTTACTGGCATTCTTTGAATTCTTCATTGCATGGTTGTTCTAACCGAGAGATCAATTTGGTAGCAGAGGCAGACCATTCCATTCATCATATTTTCTTCTTCATTTCAAACCGAGTCAGTTTCACACATTCCACTCTTGCAGAGATGAATATTACAGAAAATCAGCAGGTACTACAGAATACTATTATGTTCTGTACACAGACCGGCACTCATGAGCATATGAACACCATCTACTTGACTGGATGTGAATGATTTAGCACAGATTATTCTTGGCAGTGAATAGACTCACTTTGCCAACTGGTCTGAGATTGGGCAACTTGGTAGATTAGTAAAAGAAGGATATCAAGTGTTTTTCATGTGCTCTAGTAAAGGGTCCAAAATGTGAAAAAGCACAAACTAAAATGGTGCCAGAACGTGTTTGTGGCTAATCTAGGATGATAATTAAGAAGTGATTATGTAACTGAATAAATCAGTAAACAGCAGGCTTTAGAATGTATTTTTCCCCCTCTGGAAAACCTCTTGGAATAATGCCTGGGTTCACGTAAGATGCTCTTCCCCTCTCTGTTTATGAAACAAGGTTTAATCAATGCTGTACCCACGCATCTATTTACTCAATAGGCTACCTCAGTCACCCCACTATGTGCAAAATACAAAAGACTGTTAAATCAAAATGTTTGTGAAAAATTAGATTTAACAGACAATAAATTGAATTTTACTGTAAAATACAATAAAGAATTGTGTTTTTGAAGTATAAAGTATGAATGATATAATTTACTGTGAAAATATATTCTACATTCAAAAAGAAATACATGCAGGTTTATTATAATCATGTTAAAAATCTATGATCTATTATATATATATATATATATATATATATATATAGTATATATATATAAGATATGTATTATTATTTTTTTTTTTTATATGGTAATATTATAATCTATAGTGAAACACAAAATGATGTATGGCTATATTTTATTACATATTAATACCGATGCTTGTTATTTGCTTGTATGTTGTTTAAGTTACATTTTATGAGGTTCTAACTGGTATTAATGCTGTTATGGTATAATACTATTGTGTTTAGCACTATATTTTAAGATACAAAGAGATTTTTGTAGTTCGAGTAGGTTGGAATATAAACATTAGCCTATATGTTATATAGGCTATGCTTGTGAACTTTAAAAATATACAGGCAGCAAATGCCAAACGATAATATGTGAATTTCTGGCAACCACAGCTGTTTTTTCCCGTAAATTTGACATTAGTGCATTCGCGCAGTCTAGCCTACTTCAGTTGCTTAAGTAATCAGAAAACGCATTTTTATATATTACAATCAAAAAGTTACGCTATATGTTTTTTTTTTTTTTTTTACAAACAGAAGCAATGGCAAACACCTGCCTAAAAAGCTAATTGATTTCACTGATCATTTCAATCAAGTAGTATTTGTTTTTAGAGGGGGTAGATTGAATTTAATAGTTTTGTAACATGCACCTCACCTTCAAGCCATAGGATATTACGAATGAGCACAGTTCTTCTGTCTTCTTCCGTTTATATCCACAACTTCTTGATGTTTAGCATCTTTTCCCCGCACAGTCTGGAACTGTCCATAGCCTGCTCGTTTGTGCCAAAGCGTTCAGTGTTCTCGAACTATTCACGATGCTAAAGAATTTCACTTGACTGAATCAAACGTGAGTGTTTCTATTACATCTAACTTTTAAAGCCAGTTTTAAATAGTTACATTAAGTGCGTGCGTCAGCAGCGGAGTGCGAATGCCGGGCGCAGCGCTGCTCTCACATCCAGCAGTATGAGCGCGTGGCAGGTAGGAGGCGGAGTTGACTGATCTCAACACGAGCGAGTGTTCAAATGCCCAGAGGATCCAATGACAGAAGGGGGGGCCTGTCAAATGTACAGTGACCGCTCAAAATAGTTTGACACCTAAAATACACTTAAAATGCAGGAATGCCATTTGGTAAAATCCAACCAAGTGACTGCTATTGTAATAGTAGCTACAGACACACTTCTACACTCTCATAAATAAAGGTACAAAGGCTATCGCTGGGGCTAAAATGTACCATTTAGGTACTAATAGGCAGTGTTGGAAGTAACGCATTACAAGTAATGCTAGTAACGTAATCAGATTACTTTTTTCAATTAACTAGTAAAGTAATGCATTACTTTAAGTAATGCATTTACAAGCGAATATCTGTTACTTTTTCAAAAAAAGTAAGGCAAGTTACTTTTTTTTTCCAATTTATTGATTGACAGCTCACCTGTCCCCATGGTGACAGAAATCAGATGTTACGGTAGTTCTAAAATAAATATGAATATGCATTAAAAAGGAATCCATAGGAATGCAAAAAAAGGAATACTGAATCTGTTTTTTTGTGTGTGTGAGTGAGATGAATATCTCACTCACACACACAAAAAAACAGATTCAGTATCTCACTCACACACACAAAAAAACAGATCAGTATTCCTCAAAATGAATAAAAATAATGCAACTCAGAATATGACGCAAACCTGAATACAGTTAAATGTTAAACAACCCAAATATGCTTTATGTATTTAATCCCATTCTGTTAATCGATGTCTTTGCTTCTGACCTTTGATGATCCTGTTCAACCGTACTAATAAGCAAAAATTACTCTAGACAAACATTTGTGTGTCTTTTTTTATTGCTGGAGTGTGTTGAAATTTCTTCTGCATTCTACAGTACGGACGTAATTTTACTTTCCCTTCAGCTGAGGCTTATTCATTTCACTTTTGGTGTGAAAAGTCTTTTATATTTGCCAAAAATAGAACGTTTTTATTTTAAAAACTAACAAGCAAACCCTGCCCAGATGAGAAAAAGTAATGCAAAAGTAATGTAACGCATTACTTTCCATAAAAAAGTAACTAAAGTAACGTAATTAGTTACTTTTTTATGGAGTAACGCAATATTGTAATGCATTACTTTTAAAAGTAACTTTCCCCAACACTGCTGATAGGCATATGCAAATAAGTTAAATAACAAGGATATGATATATAAACATCACACTATCAAAAGTCTCTCTCTCTTAAGAGATTCTATTATATATGTTTTTACATATATAGTGATGTAATTAATGTCATGTTTATTAAAACCAAGAATTTTAACAATTTAAACATTTTAATTATAAACGGATGTTCAACTGTTATTTTTGAAAGTCAACTTATTGTCGGATCATCAGTCATGAAAACTCAGGAAACACTTATCACAGACAAGGAGATGTAGCCACCTTTAATTTGAGGGAGCTGATTACTCACTTTAAAAAAAAAACAGATCATGTTTTCAGGTCATTTCAGTTTTTATTTTAAAGTGACAAAGTGGTGATATATGAGTGGGTATGTTGTTGACTTAATTTTTAATTAGTATTCCCATTAATGCCATCATTTATTTCGGGGGTGTTTATACAACAGCGTTTTCAACAAAAAAAACCATTTATTTACACGACAATGGCATTTTGGGGGCCTGAAAATGCAAACTTTTGAAAACGGGTTTCAACTATACCGTTGAAAACTATACCGTTATTGTCTCCGTATAAACTACGAAAACAAAAATTTGTGATAATTGTGACTGTGCTTGCATAGGCTATTATGTGTATGTGTACATGTGTGTAGTGTACTGTATTGTAGTGTTTTGTTTTTGTTTTTTTCCATGTGAACAGGGATCGTCTTGACAATGTTGCCGTCTATGCAAAACTTTTAAAAAATGCGAAGGAAAAACGCTTCGATTTTAGTACAATTCTTGTCATGTAAACGTACCTTCAGACTGATTCATGAATGCAAAATTTATCACCTGAACCAATCAAAACCAATCATAGCACGATGGAGGCAGTGATTCACGTGACTTTCCCCATTCATTCTCAATTACCCCCCACCAAATGGTGGTCATACAGTAGTGGATCATGATCATGCTGGGTTGGAGACAACACCATAAACACAGCCCTGTGTCTCCTTTGACAAACATGCACTGATGTTTATATCACATCTAGAGAGCACACTTTGCATTCATGGATTGCGTTATTGTGTAGGATGATTGCTGAATTCATTTTGATTGTATTCATCCACAGCATGTCCGGAATGTAATCAGGGCTCATGCAGTGCTCCCATCCATCATGCAAAATTCATAGTATGCGGGTATTGTGTATCCAAGCCATGTAGCTTCCCCTGAAACACTGTATAGATTACTGAAATTGTTGTTCTTTGTTCTTGCTATTTCTGATATATTTTTATCTGAAAAAATTATCATTCAGTATCACATACTGCAATACTGTCAGAAGTTAATATTAAATTACAGTGTCTTTTTTTTTTTTACTGTAAATAGGCTGATAAATTGTTTGGATCCTCACATTTTTTCTTGCTCATCTACTTAACATCTCAGAAAGTTTTTATTTATTTATTTTTTCTTTTCTGTCTCGGGAGTTGGAAAGCACTATTCTTTGTAAAGCTGCTTTGGAACAATATGTATTTTGAAAACCACTGTGCAAATATTGGATCAAACTGAATTAATCATATAACATTTTAATCCTTACTTACACTTTAAGTAGGCTACTTCATTTGAATGAAGATTATACTGAGACTATGGCATTTATAAGTACAATAGTACAAAGACAATTTTGATTTATTCATTAAGCCAGCTGAGAATAGACTACTATAATAAGATCCACAGCATGACACCCATGCTATTCACGTTACAAAACACAGGCTTCAGGGTCAAACCTTTCTACTAGTAACAGTTTGCGGCAGCTGGAATATTCGCTTGAGTGGACATCCTTTCACCATTTCCTCTTTTTCCTCTTGTATGTAGAAAAATAGCTTCAAAATTAACCTTGTATAGTATCAAATCAAAAGATGAATGAGACTCCTGTCAGATGCTAAAACTGTTCAAGGTTGTTCGTCATCGAGAGAGGAAAACAAGTTCATGGTAATTTTGGATGAGTCAATGTCATTTAATGTGTCACTCTAATTTAGAGACCATTAATGCTTCTCATGGGACACCATGTTCTGCATCTTCACATCTGGGCATGTCCTTGCTTAGGACAGTCCAAAGGAGGTTAAAACAAATGAGAATGATATAGATAAATTCATTTGTTATACTTTATTACACAAGTCACTTTTCCGTTATGCAAAATAAGTCAATCGCAAAATGTTCCAATTGCGAGTCGGTCTGTTGGTCTGTTCCTCAAGAAAGAAATAATACAAAGCTACAAACTAAAAGTCCAAGTGGAACAAAAAGACCCACAAACTGTGGCATAATCCTCCCCTTTTAAAGGGTGGCTCATAATGCTCATGATGCCACAAAGAACAACAGAAAAAAGTAATGTTCAGGAGGGAGAAGGTGGTAGAGAGAAGTAGGAAAGACAGACCAGGGTCTTGAAGGTGAGACCACATCATAGCCATGATAGGAAGCACAGGGAACACAGAGACAATCTTTCTGGCCGTGACAGGGAACTCAGGGACAAACACCTTGGTCATGTCACAGAACTCGGTGACGACCAACCACTTCAGTCGTGTCTTGGATGTGGGCTTCACTACCTCAGGGAAAGCTGCAGCAGATGCTGCCACCTCAGGGGAAGGTCCGGAGCCAGAGGAGTCCAGCGCAGAAATGCGCGTAGCCATCAGAGGGAGCACCAAAGACAGGTAAGGACCTCCACTGGCCTAAGAACTCTCGGGACCACCAAAGCAGTAACCACCAAGCTAGGGATCTCCGGGACCGCCAGACTAGGAACTACCTAGTCTTGCATAGCCAGACCTTTGCCTAACAGCAAAAGGTCTGGGTTCTATAGCCACTAAACATATTAACACATCTCTTTTAAATTCAACTACATACAAAACGCTTGAATGTCTTTTAAAAGTTGGGAACTTCACAAAGTTTTTTTTTTTATCCAGCATTTAGTTGCTCCACTAAAGCACTCACTGATGCAATACTGGATCTTGCTTTTGTTTCCTGGTGGACTGTTAAAGATTGCCGCACAACAGACTCCCTGAAAACCTGTGAAAAACAGCCAATTAGATTTGTTTCCATATTAGTTTTCCATATGCATCAGATGCTCATTAAATGGAGCATGGTCAGCCCATTAGTGTGACGTCTGAGACTAGGGATCAGCAGGCTAGGACCTCCAGGTCCACCAGAATAGGTTCCTCAAAACTTTTCCACATTTAATGGAACAAGACAAGGATCACTTTTGTTACAGCTGTAGCACTTTTTTAACATAACTTTTAATGAACTAAATTAGATATTATGCCTACATTTACTTTAAAAAAATGTTAAATTGATGAAGACAAATTTATAATTATAAAAGCCTCAGCTTGTTTTTTAATGACCAGGCAGGAATAATGGTCTATTCACAATAAACGAAGAGAAAGAAAATTAAAAATGTACCACCCAGAAGATAAAGACTGTGAACTATGCACTTTAATTGTTAAAGTGGATGCTAATGTGAATGTACAAGTAGATAATGTGCCAGTAGATAATGGCAGATTGAACTTCTAGGAGAAGAGAAATATTCAGAGTTACAACTGTACGTAACTCAAAATTCACTTCCATTTTATGAAATAGAGCAGCTTGGACATTCTTCTAAACAGTCAAAATGCAAGTGCAAACAAAAAAACCCATTGTTTAAAAGAATAAGATCAACTCTCCCAATGACATCAACATATAAATCAGAAAATAAGCACTTAAAGCAGTCTGCATGTTTTTTTAAATTTTTTTCATTATTTTCTTTCTTTCTTTCTTTCTTTTTTTAATGTTTACATTTGCAATACCCGCAGCTAGTCCTTGTGAAAAAGTACTGTTCAGCATACGTTTTAAAAGAGTGTTTATTGCAGAACTTATACACTTGAAACAGTTGAACCTAAGAGTGCCTTTTTGAACCACTGATGTAGGACCTAAGTACATCTTTATATGTAATTTCAAAATTAAGTCCTACTTCATTGTATTTGAAAAATGCCTACAGAGTGCACTTTTTAAAAGTATAATTAAAGGGGTCATATGACTTGCTAAAAAAGAACATTATTTTATGTATTTGGTGTAATGAAATGTGTTTATGCGGTTTAAGGTTAAAAAAACACATTATTTTCCACACACTGTATATTATTGTTACTCCTCTGTGTGCTCTGATTGGCCAGCTATCTAGTGCATTGTGATTGGCCGAATTCCTCAAGCGTGTGACGGAAATGTTACGCCCCTTACCATATTGTGATGCCGTGTCCCGGTGCGATGAGACAAAAACAATACAACCCATTATAACGAGGCATTTGTTTGCATCCAGTGGGACAGTAATTACTGATTATACTGAGTACTATACTGTTTTTTTTAAACGCGGTGCTTTGCATGTGTAACATTAAACCATGTCGGCATTTGACAACGACAAAACAACAAGCGCTACTCTACACTGCTCAAAACTCGCGCTTGAATCATCAGTGGCAAATTCTTTGTCAGCATCATAGACTGTATAAGGGGTTAGCATGAGCGCCGAAGGGGAAACAGGGGAACTGAATTCACCAGAACACGTCATTGTAGTCTACTCTCCCAGAACAGGCCTCGTCCCCTCCGCAAAATGTGCTGCACGTATCTGAATATTTGGGTTGAACTGTTTCGGAACAGTGTTGTAAATACAACTTACCCACTGATTTCTAGTCATGTCCTCTTATGGAAGGCCAAACAAAGTATTTTCGCTATCACAACGAAACTCTCGGTTACGTATGTAACCCTCGTTCCGTGAAGGAGGGAATGGAGATGTCACGTCGGTAATGACCAGCGAATTGGAATTGGGATCTCGCTTAGAGGGACCCATCTACTTCGAGTGGAAACTAAACGAGCCAATGCACATTGGAATGCGATTATTGCATCCAGCTGCCTTTGCTGATCACAGCGTGAGTATAATTAGGCAGCAGGTGCAGCGCATATTCAGTTTTTCGCTGAGGAGCCGAGACCACGTGCCCCGGCCGTACAGCGGTGGTACATGTGCTGTGGCGACGGGACGTGACGTCTCCGTTCCCTCCATCAGGGAATGAGGGTTACATACTTAACCGAGACGTTCCCTTTCAGTCGGTCACTATCGACGTCATGTCGGGTGACCGACGAATTGGGATCCTACCAAAATGCCACAGCTACCGCCCCTTCCAGTGTCCTGTGGAAGCCCCCTGCGCCCCTACTTTTTGGCGTAGGCAAGGGCCTGCACAAGAGGACCAGCTACTGCTGCTATGGCACCACCCAATGAGTAAGACTGGATAACACTGGGAAAACGTACCCTTTCTACTTGGAACAGAGGCGTTACGGAAGCTCGAACCTTCCCGAAGGAGTTTTCGGAAGCAATACACATATGGACATTCCTTGGGTGCATATGGAAGAATGGAGGTGATTGAACCCTCTTGGAAATGGCAGAAGTCTACCGGGGAAACACGGGCTCAAGGCTATAACGTGGACTTTACACATATGAGATCCAATTAGGTCTTACATATGGAACCCATCCTTCTACCAGTTCTCGAGGATTCAACGAGTGAAGGCATGGCGCCGGACGCTCCGCCACGTCTGACTGCCAAGGGGACGGAGGAACTCAACAGGGTCAACTATATGGACTCTCTGGAGCGGTTTAAGCAAGCCGACCCGGAGCCGGGGCCACTCAGTGCTTCTACCCATTTGAGGTGAGAACACAGTAGGATACCGGCTCCACACGAAGGCTATAGAATCTAGCGAATGTGTTAGGGGTCGCCCAGCCCGCAGCCCTACAGATATATGTCAGCGAGGCGCCACGAGCCAGCGACCAGGAGGATGCAACACCTCTAGTTGAGTTTAAGCGCGCAACCTAGCGGCATGCACACCCTGTGCTGATATCCTAGGGTGATGGCATCCACTATCTAGTGGGCCATCCTCTGCTTAGAGATGCCTTTCCCCTTCTGCCAGCCTCCGTGACAGATAATGAGCTGGTCTGAGGTCCTGAAGCTTTTTGTCTGGTCTACGTAGCACCTTAAGGCTCGGACGGGACAGAGCAAGCTAGGGCTGGGTCTGCCTCCTCCGAGGGCAGCGCTTGGAGGTTCACCACCTGATCCCTGAAGGGAGTAGCGGGAACCTTGGGCACATAGCCGGGCCGGGGCCTCAGGGTTACCTGTGAATCAGCCGTCCCGAACCTAAGTCCACGAATCGTTGACCGAGAATGCATGCCGGTCCCCTACCCTCTTGATAGAGGCCATTGCCAGCAGGAGCAAAGTCTTCATTGAGAGGAACTCTTCACTCCCACTGCCTGTAAAGGCTCAAACTGGGCCTGCTGTAGTGCCGTGAGCACCAGACTCAGGTTGTCCCAAGAGGGTATAGAGGGGGGCCGTGGAGGATTTAACCTTCTCGCCCCCCTAAGGAATCTGACGACCAAGTCATGCTTCCCCAACGACCTCCCTTCTACGGGGTCGTGGTTAGCAGCGATCGCGGCGACATGAACTTTATGGGTGGAGGGAGACAGCCTTCGCTCCAACCCCTGCTGCAAGAAGGACAGCACGACTCTGATCGGGCATCTCCTGGGGTCTTCTCGGCGAGAAGAACACCACTCAACGAACAGGTTCCACTTCAAAGCGTAGGCGTGTCTCGTAGACGGTGCTCTCGCTGAAGTGATGGTGTCAACTACCCCTTGGGGTAGGCCACCTAGAACCTCCGCGTCCCGTCCGGGGACCGGACATGAAGTTTCCAGAGGTCTTGACGTGGGTGCCAAAGGGTGCCCTGTCTCTAAGTCAGTAGATTCTTCCTCAGAGGAATCAGCCAAGGAGGGACTGTCGCGAGGAGCACTAGCTCGGGGAACCAGGTCCGAGTAGGCCAATAGGGCGCCACCAGCAGGCCCTGCTCCTCGTCCTCCCTGACTTTGGACAGGAACTGTGCCAGAAGGCTCACTGGGGAAACGCATACTTGCGAAGGCCCTTCGGGCAGCTGTGTGCCAGAGCGTCCGTTCCGAGTGTTCCGTCGGTCAGGGCGAAAAACAACTGGCAGTGAGAGGTTTCTAGAGAAGCAAACAGGTCTACCTGAGCGGCTTCCGAATCGTCCCCAAACCAGCTGGACTGTCTGGGGATGGAGTCGCCATTCTTCCGGGAGCGCAGCTCGGAACAGCTCGTCGGCTGCCCGGTTGAGCAGCCCAGGAATGTGAACAGCACGAAGCGACCTCAGATTCTTCTGACTCCAGAGGAGGAGGTGGCGGGAGAGTTGCGACATGCGATGGGAGAGCAGACCACCTTGTCAGTTGATGTATGCAATGGTCGCCGTTTTGTCTGTTCGGACCAGCATGTGCTTGCCTTGTAAGCGCCCTTTGAGACGGCTCAGGTCAAGGTGCACTGCCAGCAACTCGAGGGAGTTGATGTGCCAGTGCAGTCGGGGCTCCGTCCAAAACCCTGACACTGCAAGCCCGTTGTACGTGGCCCCCCAGCCTGTGGTTGAGGCATCCGTGCAAACCACAACATGCCTGGAGACCTGCTCCAGGGGCACTCCTGCCGGAGGAACGCAAGGTCTGACCACGGGGTGAAGGTTTGGCGGCAGGCCGGTGTCACCTGGACCCGGAAGGTGCCGCGTTGCCACGCCCACCTCGGGACTCGGCCATGGAGCCAGTGCTGCAGCGGTCTCATATGGAGCAGCCCCGGTGGCGTGACTGCCGCCGTGGCCGCCATATCCACATGAAGCCTCTGAAAAATTTCAGTGGGACCGCCGTCCTGCTCTTGGATGTATTCAAGCAGTTCAACACCGACTGAGCACGTTCCTGCGTGAGTCGTGCTGTCTGTTCGACCGAGTCCAACTCCATACCGGGAAAAGAGATCCTCTGCGTCTGGGAGAATTTGCTCTTTTCCCAGTTGACCTGAAAGCCCAACAGGCTGAGGTGTGAAAGCACCAAGTCCCTGTGCTCGCACAACTGATCCTGAGACTGGGTGAGTATGAGCCAATCATCGAGGTAGTTGAGGATGCGAATGCCCTGCTCTCTCGTGGGAACAAGGGCTGCCTCCGTAACTTTCGTAAGACACGGGGCGACAGGGACAGCCCAAAAGGCAGGACCTTGTACTGGTATGCACGCCCCTCGAACGCAAACCACAGGAACGGCCTGTGGCACGGAAGGATCAAAACATGGAAGTACGAGTCCTTCAGGTCGATCGCTGCAAACCAACCTCGGGGACGGACGCACCCGAAGATGCATTTCGGCTTGAGCATCTGAACTGGAGCCTGTGAAGGCCCCGTCCGACGGCAGTCCAAGATAGGGTCTCAACCCCCGCCTTTCTTGTGTAACAATAAAGTTAAGGCTGTAAAACCCGACCTCATTATCGGCTTGAGGACCGGCTCTATCGCGTCTTCGCCCGAGGATGTGTCGATCTCTGCACGCAAGACCTGGGCTCTGCTGCTTTCACGACGGAAGTGGACGCCCCTGAACTTGGATAGGCGCCGGGCGATACTGAATCGCATAGCGAGCCTGACGGTTCGACGAGCCATGAGAACGGGCTGGGTACTCTAGCCAGGCTCCCAGACGCCGGCCGCAAGGGCATCATGGACCTACGGCTTACCCGCATCGTGGCAGCGTAAAGAAACGCAGGGACCCGGGCCCGTGCGTCTCTTTTGACGTCCGAGCGGGTCTGAGGGTGTAACACTGACCTGCGTTTGAGCAAAGGGTGCATGGGTAGTCCGTTGGTTCATCCTCCCAATCCGCCAGCTGCTGCTCACTGGCGAGAGAGGAGATACGCACTGGATCGTCCACAACCCCCCATCCCCTCTGGGGACCCAAAAATAGAGGAATTGCTCTTTGTCGAGAATTTGGGTACCACCGACCGAGAGGTGGATGAAAAGATTCTCCGCCCGGCCCTCTTCCGGGGGAGGGAGTGGTGTGCTTACCATCTCCTGAAGAGTACGTCCCTCCACCTCTGGGTCGCCCGTCTCCGGGCCTCTTGCTCTCTCGCTTGCCACCAGGTTTGGCGGGGGCCTGGACGGGTGGGGCGGCTGCCCTGTGACCGGTTCCACGGCACAGCTTTGCTGGAGGCCGAAGGAGCTCTGCTCTTGTTTTGGCGGTGGCAAGGGGCCGCCCTCGGCGATGGCAGCAGCTGCACACCGGCAGGATGAACCTGATGGCCTCAGTCTGCTCTGGTCAACGGAGAACCGCTGGGCACGTTCTCCACCGTTTCGCCGACAGGCCGGCCTGGGACACGGGGGCGTTCAAGAATCGTGTCTTGTCCGTCTCGCGCATGTCAGCCAGTCACAGCCAGAATTGGCGCTCCTGGACCACCATAGTGGACATGGCACGACCCAGAGACCGCGCCGTAACCTTCGTCGCTCGTGGCGCGAGGTCCGCCGCGGTGCGGTGCGGAGTTCTCTCTGAACTTCTGGGTTGTGACCACCCTCGTGCAAGTCCTTCAGTGTCTTGGCCTGGTGCACTTGCAATCACGACGTAGCATGTAAGGCGGAGGCAGCTTCTCCACAGGTCGTATAGGCATCGCTGGCCAGCCGAGTCCCTACAGACCCGGGAGAGGAGGCACGGTTCTCCCTGCCGTTTGGAGGCGGTATTAGGACACAACTGCATCGCAACCGACCGCTCCACCGGGGGACCCTTGTAACCCCCTGACTGCCCCACCATCGAGGGTGGTGAGGGAGGAGGATCCAGCAAATCAGTTTCTGGCAGTAAAAAGGTGCCGTCCACGACCTGTTGATCTCCTCATTGCACCTCCGGGAAGAAATGCACCGAGGCGGGGCGCTGAGAACCAGCGCGGACCGCCCTGGGAACCAATCGTGCAACCTTGAGGGCTCGTACACGTGTAAAGTCTTCACTCGAGCCCTACCCTACGGTGGCCCTGGAAAGCATATCCATTATTTCTGGATCCGATCCAGGCATTGCTACGGTCCCGGAGGAGAGCAGCGCAGTCGAATCTTCCTCTCTAGAAAGCTCTGGCTCACCCTCCGATGTAGCAATCGACATCTGATCGTCGGGGGGAGCCTCGGAAGAAACTGGTGGTACCCCCCGGGAGGGTCCAGCCTGCTCTTGTTGAGAGCTCCGCTGGTTTCGAAGTGCCGGCGGGCTTGGCATCCCCGGAGGGGAATTCCTCACAGTGACCGTAAGACCAGACCGCCCACCGCCAGAAAAAGGACGCCACCGGCTGCCACCAGAGGGAACCCCAGATCTATGCGGTGGCACGGGCACATTCTCCTCCCCTTTGCAGGTAACGGAGTCTGGTCCGCAACTCCGAGATGGTTATGCCCCCGCAATGGGGGCATGAGTCATTCACGAAAGCCACCTCAGCGTGCTTCAGGCCCAGGCACGAGAGGCAGCGATCGTGAACATCACCCAGCGCCAGGTAACTACCGCATCCAGAACGCCCGGGTGATACGTTGTCTATAGAAAGACCCACATCGTCTTTATAAAGACGCGTCAAGTTTGCCAAGCAACGTCGTCTTTAGAAAGACGCACCCGAAATTGCTCTTTTAGGGGAAAAGCTCTTTTAGCGTGCTGAAGTGCACAGGGGAGATGGCCGCTTCCAACACAAACAGGTGGTAGTGCAACCTGATGTGTGCAACCCACTCGACACAAGAAAACCACCAAAACCAGTGAATCGCCGTCCTCCAACACGAATAGCTCTCTACAGACGTGCGGAACTCGTTCAGATTCTCTCTCCGTGGGTAGTCAGGAGCCTTAACGATGTGATCGCCGGCTCCGAAGCGAAAGCCTGATATGCGCTGCACCTGCGGCCTACCTTCTCTGCACTCTGTAGTCAGCACACTGGCTGCAATAATTCGCATGCCAATGGTGTCATTGGCTCGTTTAGTTTTACACTCGAAGTAGATTGGTCCCTCTAAGCGAGATCCCAATTCCAATTCGTCGTCCTCCGCGTGACGTCGAGATTGACCGACTGAGAGGGAACACACCGCGTCTCCACGACATGGCGGTGGTGGCAACAATACTACAGCGAGAATCAAAGTTACGCCTTCTTTCTTTGCATGAACATTTGGGCAGTGTTATGCAAATCTTCCCACACAGTGACGTAGACACGTGGGGGCGTGTTTAAACGAGGTGTTTTAGGAGGGCGTGGACGAGTCTTAACTTTTATATAGAATATCTCTTTGGATTTGAGACTTTAGTCTTTTCAACTTTACAGATCCTCTTTATGCACCAAGAGCTTGTAACACATCATATGACCCCTTTAAGTGTTTTAAGAAACATACTCATGAAAGGTGCGTGTTTAGCCTATTTCATTCATATTATATTATCTGCAAGTACAGTTTTAAAATGTAATTTCAGCACTTGAAATACACTACAAGTTCATTACATTAGCTAAATTATTTTTCACAAGGGTATGACTTAGAATGTTCATCATTCCCCACATCCTTTTGTCCACCTGATTGTGACATGTCAATTGTACTTTGTCCTTGACCTCAGACAATATAAAACATATGCTGAAAGATACGGCATTCAGGTCAAACAGGTTCTGAAGAATAGAAATATATGGATGAAGCCAAGATGTCTACATGGTCGAGAATGACTGACAGACCTCCGTAAAAAATCAACACCAAAGGTGAACTGAATATACTAAATGATCCACTAAAATATTTCAGACTTGATCAGACGATTTATTTTCAGTATTAGATTTTTTAACTGATTTAAGTAAATTTAATAGGACGCTTAAGATGATATCAGACATTTATGCAGTAAAGAGAATGTGTGCTGTCACTAATTAAAAAATCGGATTTTTATGTCTAGCTTTAAACACTCCGTTGAGCAAACTACTGTGGAATACTAAACATGATATGATAGACAGGGAACAACTAATAGCTAATTAAATTTTAATGGTGAAATTTTAAATTCCTGTATAATTGTTGCCTATTAAATGTTTTATCATAATGGACAGTTGTAGTCTATTTTCTATTATGGTTGTGCCTTAGATAAGAAAGGCCAAAATAAACAGCACAAATGCAAATAATTATGAGAATTCAAAACATACAGGTGCCACTGTGAACTACATAAACAAAACTATGTTTGGTAATAGTTTGTGGAATCATAGCTTAAACAATAGTTCACCCAAAAATTAAAATTTGCTGAAAATATACTCACCAGCTCAGGCCAACCGAGATTTAGTTTGTTTTTATCATTGAAACAAATATAGGAAAAATTACCATTACATCACTTGTTCACCAATGAATCCTCTATAGTGAATGGGTGCCATCAGAATGAGAGTCCATAAAAACATTGCAATAATCTACAAGTAATCCACACAACTCCAGTCCATGAATTAACATTAACATCTTGTGAAGTGAAAAGCTGTGTGTTTGCAAGAAACAAATCCATCATTAAGGCATTTTTCACTTTAAATTGCTTTTTTAAACTTTTTTAAAGTTTTTTTTTTCACTGGAGGAAGTGTTATTATGGATTATAGACTTGCATTTTGGCCAGAAGTGACGTTTTTTTTTCTTTAAAAGCTTCACTAAAAGATTACAGTTATGGGACTGGAGTCATGTGGATTAGCTGTGGATTATTGTGATGTTTTTATCAGCTGTTTGGACTCTCATTCTGATGGCACCCATTCACTACAGAGGATTCATCAGTGAGCAAGTGATGTAATGCTAAATTTCTCCAAATCGGTCATGATTAGGAAACAATCTCATCTACATCTTGGATGTCCTGAGGGTGAGTACATTTTCAGGGGAAATGTTCCTTTAACACAGTATTCAAGTGAAGCACCTTTTGAATTTCCTGTCACTGCCTCCAAAACCTTCTGCATTTCTGTTGGCTTAAAAAAAAACATTCAATATACTTGTGTCGCATTGTACAATCCTTAATCTTTGAGAGTTCATTCTGGAGTTGCTAACTGAAGCCATTCCCATGATAAAACTTCTGTCTACATGATGTATTACATTCTATTTATCTGGATTCTTTCTTTTTCCAATTTCAAAGCAGTCAAAACTAACTCGTAGTTAATCTCGGCTGAACTGCTGAAAATGACTTTTATTGAATTCTGGAAGACCTCAGAAAAAAATAATCATGAATCGTGTCACAGGAAATGGAAACCTTCTCAAGCAGTAAAGCATGTTTATTTTCAGTATCATGTAGATACATTTTGACTCTTAACAGCAATACACTATGCCTTTATTCACATGATTTTTTTTTCTACAGTAAGTAAACAGATTCTGTAAGTAGGCGGTTAAAGAAATTGATCAAAACGGGTGACACTACTCAATTAATTATTAAATTAGAAATCTATAGCAAAGTCACTAATTGTCTGAGAATACTTTTAATTATTGAACTGTGGAAAAAAAAAATCAAGGACAGACTGAATACTTGCATGGGTGAGAAAGTTTAAAGGCACGTACCAACAAATATTGTACTAAGAGTAAACTTATGAATCTCTCAGCTATTGCTTTTCCTGTGTGGATCTTTTCTCATCTGTTGGCACGGGAAACATTTTCTATTAGAGATAATGGAACAGATGGGTGTAACAGGCTGACATGTAACTCCATTTAGAAATGACAGCTTAGCATAGGGAGAAACTGTAATAATCAAGACTTCATAGACCATGACTGACAAAACAACAGGTGTCACAGTATCACTCAAATTATAGTTTTGTCAGTTTAATTTATCTCAGTAATAACTGTGAAGGGACTATTTATATTTGTCAATGTTAAATACAGAAAAGCATGTTTAGAGATTTGACTTTTTGTCACTGACCATCTTTCTATTCTCTATACAGTATATACACAGAAAGATGGTCAGTGAAAGACGCACAAATTCCAAAAATGGCTTGTGCTTTACTGAATGTATTGAAATATTAAGATTAAATGCACAGTAAATGGTGTGATGCAACCACAATGAGAAATGTTTATATTAGCTGACTCTCATGTATTATGGATAGGATAGGTGCTAGTAGGGACCTTCACAGAACACATTATTTTCATAACATTAATATGTCCTAGAAAAACAACAAGATAATTACAGTAATTATAATAAAAACAGGCAGTGGAACAAGAACAGGAACAAAGAACTAGTCAGAGATGTGGTAACAGCAGACCATCACACATTAAAGGGACGAGTGAGTAATTTACTAAGTGTGTCATTCAAAAATAATGCTAATTACAAAGTGTACAGTTACTAATACTGAAATGTGCCGTATTAAATTGAAGTGGGAAGACCTTGTTACTTTCATGTCACAACAAGTGGCAAGTGTTTTTTGCTATTTTGCTTGTATATTTTAGTATGGCTTTTATAAGGCATGTCATGAACAAAAACAAATAGATCCGAGATATGGAAAGAAGTTCCTGCCGTCTTTGAATGTGAATGTAGTTCAGGTGGCTGGAACCAGCCTTACAACCTCTATCTGTCTGTATTCTCTCTGGTCTGTTTGTCAATATGAAGCATCCCTGACATGAATAAAAAAGTGTCTTGGTATAAAATGTCTCATGTTCAGAATCAGTCTACTGGGAATTCTCCATAATGGAGCGGAACAGAAATGACACAAAATCCCACTGTGCATTACAAGTACAACAGAGCAACAGACAAAGACACATTGCATGGTGTTAGGCAGACAATAAAATCCAAAGACCACGATTGTTTTATAGGCTAGTCGTTTACAAGCAGAACTATATAGTTTTATATGTGAAGTGTGTCATGTCCTGTCTGAATACTGTATGCAGAGACCTAAATGAATATATAAGGAAACCTTTTATAGGCTGATTTGTTTCCCTGAAAACTGTAAACACTGTGGCGCTGTGGTCGTATTAAAAACATTGCTCTATTTGTTTGAGCATCAATCTAGCCCGACAGAGCAATATTGACTGAACTGATGGTGTGAGTTTTGGGGCAGCACTCTGTTTATTGTGCATGAATTTCCAAACAGCAGTGACTAACATGCTTTATTGCTAATTCACATTAGCCTGCAGCCAGGCTTCAAGGTGCAACTAATTAAATAACTACAATAATAGTAATAATGTACTGATGTGATAATTTATTCTCCAGCATTAACTTAATTTCTCCATTCAAGTCATGACCATCATCAGGCTTTTGACCTTGAGCTTAATAGATTTTTGACAGCTGAAAACAGAGCCATAGAGAGAGTGCAAAGTAACTGCAGAGACCCTGATAAAAATAACTTTTCCCCTTGGCAGACAGTTTTAACTGATTCTGTTTCCAGCTCATATTCATTCCTATCTCAATCGATAGACCTCTGAAAATGGTAGGCTATATAGAAATAAAAGTCAGACATCATTGTTCAAAAATGTGAAGAACACATTTTGAAATGTAAGTTGTTTTAACCGACTATACACTTCTCTTTCTATACAACTTTTTCTGTCTGACCCTGAGGTCAAATAAATGTCACCCTTATTTTCTGCTGCAAACACTCCAGTCTATTCAGCGTGGAAAACATAAATAAAATAAGGGTTACCAGCAATGTTCCCGCTAAGTTGCGCGTGCTTCTAATGTCATGATCACACAGAAGAAATAATATGCCGCGCACAGGACACTAGATTAATTGGGAAACACAAAATTAGTTGGGAAAGCCATTTACAGTAATGAATAATTCCAAGTCTTTCCATTACATGGCCATGCACAATAAAAAGGCACTCTCTGGACTGGTTTTGTTCAAAACAATACAGAACACAGAGAAGCAGAAAAAGAAAGAAAATGTCTGGAGGAGGGAGAGTTGGATGAGGAAAAGGTCTGGTTGGACCAGGGAGAGGACAAGGTAGACAAGGTAGAGTAGTTGGACAAGTAGATTCCAACGGACAGTCAGGCCTGCTGAAAGGATTATTGGTCCCCCCTGCCCAACCTCCAAGATCTTTACATCTGCAGAGTGAGGAAAATCATGCACTTTTGGACCCCACACACCCAGCCCACTCTCTCTTCCAACTGTTGGCTTCTGGTCTGCGCTACAGAGCACTGACCACCAGAACATCCAGACAAAAGAACAGTTTTTTTCCAGCAGGCTATAGTCAGCCTGAACAATTAAATCTTTCATTACATCATTTTACTGTCCATCATAACTGACACAAAAAACCCCGAAAACTGTTTATTTGTGTACTGCACACTTGTAAATAACATCTGTACATTCATTTAAACAATTACGTTTTTTCCTCTATATTTGTACTTGTGTATATAGTGCATTATTTAATTTTCTGTTGTTCCTATATAAGTGCTATATTACAGTAGTGTTCCTATGTATAATTCATATGTATGCCTGCACTATCATGTATGTTTGCACTATGTTTGTACTTTCTTCTACCTTGGAAGCTCCTGTCGTCAAGTCAAATTACTTGTGTGTGTAAACATACTTTGTCATAAACCTCTTTCTGAATTTCTGACATTTTGACAAGGGAGACGGAGAGGTATGGGGCAAAAGGCAAAGGGTTTATGTTATTGTTTTCTTTTTTTTATGATCACTGACAGAAATTTCATTTTGCCAATAAAGCCTTTACTGCAGCAATTCTGTCACTTTTCTTTTACATTCCATAAAGTACTGATGACTCCTTCACTATGCGATACACATACTATCTATAATGAATCCACACATTTACACACACACAGCAAATTAACTAGCTGCTGAATTATTAGTATTTTATTTTTTATGTTGTATTATTATTATTATTTAAATGTATCTCATATTGTATGTTCTATACAGGTCAAACTGAAACATGACAAGTAATGCAGTTTTTGTAATGCCATTAATTGTTATCATTTTGACAGTCTAGGCACTATGATTGTCTATATGTTCCTATTGGATAGAAAACCAGTGCCGATGTTTTGACCGAATGACTCGATTTTGAATCGGGTTTTGCTGTGTTTTGATAGAGTTAGTATATGTAGAAAAAGGTATTCAGCATTTTGAAATGTAGAGTTTGTATTTATTTAACAAAATGCGAGAAAGAAAAGTAAGTAAGAAAATTTACTATTTGGCTAATTGTGTGATGTAGGTGTTGATGTGTTAAGAGTTTAGAAAAAGTACTTTAAATAGTGGTTTAAAGCTGTTAGAAATTGAAAAAATACGTAAACGCCCTTGTGAAGGCCAGCCCAATCTAACTACTAGTAAAATTAATGAATAATAATTTAGCCGTAAATAAAATTATACACATGATGACCTTTCACCTGACAATATCATCCGGGACAATCCCTCACGTTCAGACACCTTTAGTTATTTAGCGCGCTACCAGATACCTTCAATAACATCCGCGGCTGCTTGTTCACACGTTCACACTTACATATAATAAACAGAGTAAAGATTATGCGTATTTGGCGTGCTGTCTGGGGAGAAGGCTCTGAGCTCGGTAATTCCTCCCGAAACTGGGGTACTCCCCCTGTCTGGGAAGAGGGGTCCAAGCTCGGGTCTAAGCCCGGACCCAGAGCACTCCCCCAAAAGATGCAATTCGCGGAATTAGGAATAGGGAAGTAGAGATTAGTGGGAAGTAGAGATACAGGCTCCTGCGGGAGCGGGCACTGCTGCGGCAGTGGGAAGGAGAGATGAGTGGGAAGTAGAGATACAAGGCTTCCTGCGGTGAGGCGGGCTGCTGCGGCAGTGGGAAGGAAGAGGGGGGTAATTGAGTGGGAAGTAGAGATACAGGCTCCTGCGGGAGCGGGCACTGCTGCGGCAGTGGGAAGTAGAGATGAGTGGGAAGTAAAGATACAGGCTCCTGTGGGAGTGGGCACTGCTGCGGCAGTGGGAAGTAGAGATACAGGCTCCTGCGGGAGTGGGCACTGCTGCAGCAGTGGGAAGTAGAGATACAGGCTCCTGCGGGAGCGGGCACTGCTGCGGCAGTAGGAAGTAGAGATACAGGCTCCTGCGGGAGCGGGCACTGCTGTGGCAATGGGAAGTAGAGATGAGTGGGAAGTAGAGATACAGGCTCCTGTGGGAGTGGGCACTGCTGCGGCAGTGGGAAGTAAAGATACAGGCTCCTGTGGGAGTGGGCTCTTCGGTGATAACTGAAAAGAAACTCTGGCTCCTGAGTACCGCTGGGGCATCTGAAGAGAGAAAGGGGCTTCTGCGGAAGCGGGCACTGCTGTGGCATCTGAAAGAGAATGTGGCTTCTGCGGAAGCAGGCACTGCTGCTGTGGAAATGAGCTAATGTTAAAGGACTCGGCTGATGAGGGTTCGGTGAGCTTCTTTGATATGGAAGCGGTCTGACCGAATGTAGGTCTTGAAGGCCTCTGAAGTCCAGTGGCCGAGTGCCTGGATCTGAGGCTGGGAGAGGACTTTTTGTGCAGCTGTGGTAGCTGCGCCTATACGGAAGGATTGGCTGGAGTAATGATCTGCTGGGATGCCGGATAGCAGTAGAACGGACTTTAGGTGTTTTTGTAACCAGAAACGTGTGATGGGGCGATTAGAGTCGTCGACGAAAAGTGGGTCAGATGGAAGGTAGACTAGTAGGGTTTGGTATGGTTGGATTGGTGACTGGAGATTGGAGATATAATGAAGTGGCCTCTTTTCAGTTGGTCTGTCTTGATTACTTAATGAATAAGAGATTGATTCGGTGTCTAACACTGATAGGTCTGAAAGGGTTGGGTGGATTTTTGGAATAAAGCAGTACGTGATGGTGAGTTCCGAGCATCTGAGGAAACCGAAGAAGGCCAATATGAACATGGCCTCGAGCGTGTGGGCATTGTGAATGGAGTGGTAGCCTCTGCGGAGGGTGGAAATGCATTTGGTTAAGATATCTAGAGTTATTGGCTTTCTAACATCTGGGCTGGTGCGTTGGGCTCTTTGGATGCCTTTGATGAGCATGGATGTCTGTGAGCTGGCTATTTCTGGCAAAGGTGAGCCGAACGTGAGCTTGTGGAAAAATTGAATTCTGCTTAGGTAGCCTTTGATGGAGCTGGCTTGGAGTTATTTGTTGGCGTTGAGATGGGAGATGAATGAGGTGATGGTGAGCATGGAAACATCAGGGAAAGGCAGGTTGTAAGCATGGTGAAATTTTTCTTTTTTTAAACCATTCCAAGCGGTTAAGTAGGATTGGAGGCTCCTGGGGAGACGGCCTGGAGAATAGAACTGAGGGAGGCATCTAGAAGGTTTATATATATATATATATTTTTTTTTTTCTTTTCTTTTTTTCTCTATCTCTATGCGGGTGCCTTACGGGAATATCGGCGGCAGCAGCCTGAATTTCTGGAAAGCAGAATGGGTGAGAGTGTCAAGCTGAAGTACAAATGAGACGTCTTAGAAAAGGCATTAATGCAGGGGAATGGGACCGGCCTTTATTGATGCAATGTACGGCCGTTTCGTTATCGCAATGTGCTACGATGCTGGTGGTGGACCATTCTTTCCCCCACAGGGCCGCTGCAACTACTAGAGGATAACTCAATATAACTCTATATAACTCTAGATGCGTGGCTGGGATGGAGCCGGGAGGCGAGATGATCAAAAATCATCTAAAAGGTGGATGGGGTAAGGGATTGCGTAATTATTGGAGAATCCAGCAGATAGCCTCTGATATCATGTTGAAAATTTTTGGTTTGCTATGGGAGCTGGAGGTCACTGAAAAGAAAAAGGGGTTATTAGCAATGGGTGGAAAAGACTGAGATGTGTGGGCCTGTGTTGCAGGCGGAGGCAGCCTCTAGGCCATAGGAAGTAAGCAGGGTTCGTGACATCATGAAGAACCTGTGTAGCCTGTGCCGCTAATGGAGGAAGCCTCAAGCTAGCATCTGCAATGGGAGCTGGAGGCCACTGAACAGAAAAATGGTTATTAGTAGCATGAGGGAGCGGAAGAGAAGTGTGCCTGTGTTACAAATGGAGGCAGCCTCACGCTTGCTTCAGCTGCTGTAGCTGTAGGCCATGGGAAAGGGGTGGGGTTTGTGACGTCCTGAAGAGCCTGTGTAGCCTGCACTGCTAGCGGAGGCAGCCTCACGCTAGCGTCTGCTACGGGAGCTGGAGGCCGCTGAAAGGAAAAAAGGGGGTTAGAAGTAGCAGGACGGAAATACTGAGATGTGAGGGCCTGTATTGCAAGCGGAAGCAGCTTCGCGCTTGCTTCGGCTGCTGTAGCTGTAGGCTGCGGGAAAGTGGAAGGGTTAGTGACATTTAGCGGGACAAGCTGAAATGCCTGGGTATCCTGCAGTGTTGCTGACTTAGCAATTTGTTGCTAGATTTGGCAACTCCTTAAGCCTTGTCCACATTAATACTTTTCCATTGACGCATCTTTTCCTCTCGTTTTGACCTTCCATCCACACTAAGACAAGAAGTCCAGGAAAACAGAGCTTTTGAAACACTCTCCAGAGTGGATAAATTTGAAAATGCTGTTTTCACGTTGTAGTATGGACTGTGGAAACGGAGGCTTTTGAAAACGTGGACGCATGTTTAGTCATGTGACGCATATTGTACCAATAGACATGTTTAACTGGTAACTTTAATTGTGCAGTTGTGTGCTATTCACTTTCACACTGTTGCTAAAGAGGAATTGCGTGAAACTTATTATGTCTGTTCCGTCTGTATCATCTCAGTGAGGTTTTATACATGCACAGTAAGGCGAATGTAACACTTTCAGACATTTCAGTGTGGATGATAACTTTGGAAAAATGCCTTGTTTGCTTCATGGTTACAAAATTGCATCAACATCCGTTTATGTCATAATGTTGTTTAACAAACTTTAGCCACGAAACCTGCTTTAGCGGCTTCACCTGAAAATGAATTAATTTGCAACACGGCCTGAGCCGCTAGTGGAGGCAGCCGCAAGTTAGCATCTGCTGCGAGAGCTGGAGGCCCAGCTGCATACAGCGCTGTGGCCAGTAGAGCCACGGTGAAAGGGTGAGCTGAAGCGGGAAGCGATTGAGGCTTTGTTGCGGTGAGAACTGGGACGTGGCCCAGTCTCGTTGAAGGCCTGCTGCTGCTGCGACCCAGCGCTCGAGGAGAGCCGGGTCTTGTGCGGGACGATGGTGGTGTCGAGCGAGGCGAGCTCGGGGCTTTGCACGGTCTATTGGCTGCCTTGGCGGCTGGAGTGGATTTAGGAGTGAGGTTGGCTAATTTGCAGGGTGAAGAATAGATCGTACAGATCCGCTCCGTTTACCCTCTGCGAGAACGGTGCGTTGGAATTAATCAGCTTTTGCCTCGGGCTTAAATACTGTCTGCTTTCCGATTGGAAGAGTTGCTGGTACGGCCGAATGATATGGGGAAGTTGGAAGTCTCGCCAGTGGAGGCGAGATTAAGCCTCGGCGTCGTGGAGAGCGTGTGGCTGGCCGAGAAGAGCAGTGGCCACGATGAAGCCTGGTGCTAAGCAGCCGTGTCTGGTGGAAGAAGGAGTGATCATGGGGCCAGCAAATTGCGGCGGCGTATCTGAAAAAACTGGAAAAATCGAGTCTGTGATAAAAAGGCAAAGGAGCGAACCAAATGCTGGAATACTGTAGAGAAAACGAAGGTAAGATGGCTTGGGCTATTTATAGAAGGACTCTCTCGAGCTGATAGGATAGATGGTGTAATTAATGATGAATTGGCCGGGTTAATTATCTGAACGTGCTCCTCCCGAACTTTGTTAATAAAACATCATTAAGTGGAGTTCTCATATGGAGCGGTGTGCTTGTTTACTTATATTATTAAATTATTATTATTTTACAAGACCGACGTGAAGAGAGCATGCACAGCTGATGTTTATATTGTTGTGTGTAGCCTGTGGAAGTAACATTAGCTGCAACGTTAGCTAGTTTGTTCAATATTTTCCTAATGGCAATTTTATGATTGGTTTATAAAGGCTACTACGAACACCCTTTTCCCATTTTTATCACAAAATAAAGCAGGAAATATATTTGATAGTTTCTATACTAAATGATAGTATGTCAAGCAGTACTGCATTATTCATATAGTTCCTCTTCAGGAACTCGAGCTGCGTCGAGAACGCTAGGGGAATGCCTTCTGTGACCATGCTCTGAATCACATGTGAAATCAGTCCAATAGCTGAGCGGGACGTCACGGCGGATGACGTCATGACCGGGAAGCTATAAAAGCACGTGCGGCAGAGCCAGCGTCAGCTTTCTGTCATTCAGCGAAGCGCTCTGTGTGTGTCAGTCATATTTATTGTTGTCTGTCAAAAGTCCATAAGCTCCAGCTATGTCTAAGCTCATGCAAGGACAAAGCATTTCAAGGCAAGAGCAGGCCACGTTGTAGGTTGTGTTCCTCCCTGCCCAAAGAAAACATTATATCACGAGTGGGGATACACACAGCCTGTACGTGGTTTGCTTGGGAGCGAAGCACAGTTGTTACTGCCTTGCTTCGCTCTCAGAGGGCTCTCTTTGAGGAGGGAGCCTTCACTAGCGTTCCTCGCGGTGCCGGCCCCGCTTTCGCCGAGGCGGAGCGGCGGCTGTGCTCATGGGTTTCGCGTATGGATCTGCTAATCACCAGATCCGGCGCCCGCTCTCGGGGTTCGGAAGCCCGCGCTGTGGTACTTCCCCCCCGGGGAGAGGGCGCGACGCCCGCCTGTCTTTCTCCGAGGAGATTGATACGGAGGTGCGTCAAAGAGCTCGCCAGTTGCAAAAACATCAGTTACACAAGCAAACAATTTGATGCATTATATTATAATGAGCAGCATTAATAGGAGCGGAGCTCGCGCAGTCGGGGCGGATTGTGTTTTTTTCCCCCCACTATTAAATGCTCCGCTCTCTCCGGGCACGCTCCGAGGAGTGTGTCCGTGCCTGTGATCTTGCGATTGCGGTCCTGCTGCTGCTGAGGCACGGTGGCGACTGAGAATGCGGAGATCGCTCATGATCTAGCAGAAGGTTGGAGACGGCTCTTCCTATCTCCACCCGTGTTCGCTAGATTTAGAGCTCGTTTGTTTGTCAAGGAGATTGATGTTGATCATGTGACTGAATGGCTCGCGCACAGCGCATATATTACATCATTTCAGTTTTTGATGTGAATCTTACTACACTAGACCGTATTTACTCGTCTGGTTGTTTGATTACATTTAAATTTGAGGAATAAAATGAAGTATATGTCTGACTATGAGAAGTTAGATATACAGGGGCTCTGGGGATATAAATTTCTCAAGTAAGAGCACATGTTTACCTCTCTTCCTCCGAGGATGTTGATGTGGTCAGCAGGGGCTGCTGGGCGGGAGAAGTCCCAACCTACCGTGTTCCAGCCCCTCATTCTGGGGGCCTCACTTCTCGTACTCCGCAGAGTCTAGAGTCAGAGTGGAGCTCCCAGGCCGAAGGCTTCTAGCTGAAGGCGGGTCTGCGGACCGTCATTCTCGCTGGATAGTCTTCGTCATAAATGTCCTGACGCCTAAGGCCTATAGGACTTTTGAGGGCCAGCTCCCTCTGGGGAAGAGTGATGTACACCACATTACACGGTGCCCGTCTCTCCTCAGTGCCCTCAAGAGATCGGTCTGCCAATGATGCTGGTGTTCCAGGGCGCAGCGGTCTCCAGTGAGGGCTTCTCTCAGTTAACGCCCGGAAACATAGCGGTACTAAGAGGCTCGCTACATCTACGGAGGTATCTAGATGGGTCCTGCCGAGGCGGATGTGTTCGTCTTCCTAGCAGACGGGGGGGGGGGGGGAAAAAAACGGGGTCTGAGGACCGTCGTTTTCAATAGGAGACTTCAGCTATGAGAGTCCTGATGCTGTGGCTCAGGACCTTGGAGGGCAGGCCCCTCTGGGGAAGAGAGGTTCACACCGCATTACACGGTGCCCGTCTCTCCTCAGTGCCCTCAGGAGGTCGGTCTGCCAACCCTGCCGTGTTCCAGGGCGCAGCGGTCTCCGGCGAGCGCTTCTCTCAGTTACCGCCGGAAACGTAGCGGTACTAAGAGGCTCGCTACCTCTACGGAGGTCTCTAGAGCAGCTAGTACAGCCGTCCCCTGCCAGTCCGCTGCTTCAGGGCACTGAGCTAGCTGCTCTAAGCGCACCACAAGCCAGTCTCGCGAGACTGGTTCCTTAGGAGGTCACCTGGCGGTGTGGGAGCCCCTGCCGAGTGTGCTTCATTGGGTCCTGCCCCGAGCAGGCTGTGGTTTAGTCTTCCTAGCAGACGATGTGGGTCTGAGGGCCGTCATTTTCAATAGGAGACTTCAGTTTTGAGAGTCCTGATGCTGTGGCTCAGGACCTCGGAGGGCAGGCCCCTCTGGGGAAGAGAGGTTCACACCGCATTACACGGTGCCCATCTCTCCTCAGTGCCCTCAGGAGTTCCAGGGCGCAGCGGTCTCCGGCGAGCTCTTCTCTCAGTTTCCGCCCGGCAACGTAGCGGCACTGAGAGGCTCGCGGCCTCTGCGGAGGTCCCCAGAGCAGCTAGGTCGGTCGTCCCCTGCCGGCGTGCCGCTTCAAGGCACCGAACTAGCCGTTCTGGGCACACCAGAGATCAGTCTCGAGAGACTGATTCCCTTAGTAGATTATTTAGCAGCGTGGAAGCTACTGCCAAATGTATCTCAATGGGTCCTGCGTACTGTAGAAAGAGGCTACGGAATCCAGTTCGGTTCTCGTCCGCCTTGATTCAACGGGGTCACCCCCACGCTAGTGGGTCCCGAGCAGGCTCGGGTATTAGAACAAGAAGTAGTTACTCCTCTTAAGGAAGGGGGGGGACAAGGAGGCCATCGAGGTGGTCCCTCCGCACGAGACAGACTCCGGGTTCTACAGCCGGTACGTCATTGTTCCGAAGAAGGATGGTGGGGGGTTGCGTCCCATTTTAGATCTGCGCCTATTGAACCGCTCAGTCATGCGACTGAAGTTCAGAATGCTCACACTCAAACAAGTCATGTCTCAGATCAGGTCCGAGGACTGGTTTGTCACGATCGATCTGAAAGACGAATATTTTCATATCTCCATCCTTCCTCATCACAGGAAGTTCCTGAGGTTCGTTTTTGGGGGCAAAAGCCTACCAATACTGGTTCTTCCTTAGGCCTTGCACTCTCACCCCACACTTTCACGACTCAACCACATCGACGATTGGTTGATATTAGCTCAGTCAGAGCGGATGGCGTTTCGACATCGAGATGTCGTTCTCACTCACACGAAAGAGCTGGGGTTAAGACTTAACGCCAAGAAAAGTGTGCTTTTTCCAGTACAGAGAACTACTTATCTGGGCGTGGTGTGTGATTTGACCACGATGCAGGCATGTATGTCTCCTGCTCGGATCGAGTTGATCCTCACCTCAGTCGCGAGAGTAAGAGAAGGCCGGTCACTCACTGTCAAGCAGTTCCAGACTGCTTGGGCTGATGACAGCTGCGTCCAACGTGATAACTCTTGGCCGGCTGTACATGAGACCCCTACAGTGGTGGCACAAGAACAAGGGGTTCTCCCCGAGGGGAAACCCGCTTCGCATGCTTAAGGTCACGCGGAGGTGCCTACGTGCCTTAGACATGTGGAGGAAACCATTGAGGTGATTTATTTTTTAAGAGGAGCGCGGAGGTTGCGTCCCTTTCGCCCTAATATGGTACCAGTCTGGGACCCCTCCTTGGTGCTTAGTGCACTCTCCGAGCCACCTTTTGAGTCGCTGCTTTCGGCAGAGCTGAAGGTGCTCTCGTTCAAGACAGCGCTCTTGCTCGCTTTGGCATGTGGTAAGAGGGTGGGCGACTTACATGCGCTGCATGTATGGAGTTCGGTAAGGATGAATGTATGGTCAGACTGCAGCCTAGATGGGGGTATGTACCTAAAATGCTTTCTACGTTGATTAGAGTGCAGGTCATCACGCTACAGATGTTTGCTCCTCAGAATTCGGAGCCAACGACACACCAACTAAGTCCAGTCTGTGCTCTGCGTGTTTATCTGGAGAAGACTAGTCATTTCAGATTGGTGGAGCAGCTGTTTATATGTTTCGGTAGCCAAACCTAAGGACTGCCAGTGTCAAAACAGCGGCTGTCACATTGGATTGTGGAAGCGATCACGCTGGTGTATGCTTCTAAGAATGAGGCCTGTCCGTGGGAGTACATGCCCATTCCACGAGGAAAATGGCTTTGTCGTGGTCCTGGGCAAAATGTATATTGATTCAGTATATTTGTCAGGCAGCAGGATGGTCTTCACAGGACATCTTTGTCAGATTTTACAACCTGGATATTCCGTCATTCGCACCGCTCGTTCTCTCTGTGCAGTGATGTATCTACAGCTTGGTATAGGTTGCTGTTTGCACCTGACCACGCCCTCAGTCGATTTGGGTGGTTTCAACTAGGTCCGGTGGACCCAAGGCATACCTATAATGGTATATTATAGTCAGTGGCTCTCTACATGTGTTCGAGATGTTGTCAACCGCGGTAAGTAGATAACGTACATAACCTCGGTTCCCTGAAAGGAGGGAATGAGACACTGCATGCGCTGCTGTGTTGTAATCCTCAGAGTCTGGTACCCATTCGAACAGTCGAAAGAGTCATTGGCTAGTAAAATTTACAGGCGCGATGCAATCAGGCTTCAGTATTTGGGAGGAGGGGGATAACCCCAAGAGTAAGGGTTAGTAACCGTTAGCTACACAGTGTCTCGTTCCCTCCTTTCAGGGAAACAAGGCTAAGTACGTAACCAGAGACGATTTCCTGCACGTCAGAAGTTATTAGTTCTATGAATCCGTTTTTGGACTTTCTGCGTGAGAGTGCCCTCCGGCTTTGAGTATGAATGAAACACTGCATGAGAGTGTTCAGCGCTCCTGATATTCACATCTCCTCATTTTGGATATGAATAAAACGTCAGATCGTACAAAGACTACCGATACTGTCTATTTGAATTTAAATCTAGATTTAAATCTAGAAACCACTACGTGAACACACCTGCCTGAATAAATGAATTTACAATTTTATTAAAATTAAAATATTATTAAATATTAAAAATGTAGCGAACGTTGTTATACACACAGCAATATAACAAAAGTGCCTGTTTCTTTTCGTTCTTGCTGTTCGTTGGGACCACAGTTAAAGGACGTGAGTGATCTTATGCCTCTGACTAAAACATGTTTCTGACGAAAACGTATTCATACTTGATTCTAACTATTATTGTTACAGTATTTAGTTAAAAAAAAACATAGGAATGCATACACAAACATGGTACCACGTGATTTTACGTTTCTCATCCTCCGAATTATACTTCTATTATACTTATACTTATAATTAAATTATTTTTATTGTCATTGTCATCACCTCAGAACAGGATTAAATAGAATTTCTTTTAATACTTAAATAATTTAAATAAATGTATACAACAAACAACAAAAGAAACAGTAGTGTTTACAACAGCAAAACCCCCATACCCTGTAAATCAATAATAATAATAAAATAATAATAATAATAATAATAATTGATTCAGTTTCTAATTCCAGAGTAATTAAAAGGTACAAAGAAAAAATTATTTAACTTTTAAACTTAAAATGGTCTTTCCTGTTCTGTTTCTTTTTCAAAACTGCGTCACGGCATTTGCTGCTGCATCAATACAGAAGCATCCGTTTTGATACACGTTATCAGCAAGGCGCACAGCCCTATTAAAAGCCGTGTTCCATGTGCCCCTTTTATACTTTGAGCACCTGCCCCTCCAAATGTCTCTGCATGGCCCTGGTGAGGGCAACCCTCAGGGTTGGATAGTGCTGCGTGAGCGTGTTTTAGTGCCCAGGCAGGAGATGCAGAGACTGTGTGAATCTTTGGCACAAATTCACACTCCACAGGCGCAAGGATGTGGAAAATGCTCTTTCCCTCCATGGCTTTCTGGCTCTTTCGAGGTGGCCATGACAGCGTCTGCACTCTCTTTGTACGGTAAGTCCACGACAACGTGAAAACTTGTACGGAGTTGTGCTGAGAGTAGTGAGCTCTCTCTTTTTAGTTTTTTTTGGAGAACTTAGAGCTGAAAAGCTCGCCTTAATGCGTTAGTTATCCAACTTCAAGTGCGGTCACTCAACGAAACGTTAGGAAAATATTGTGTTTGGGACTTTACCTTGCAGCTTTGTCTGTAAGCTGTTGAGCAATAATTCCCAAAGTCTGCTAAGGAAGGCTTCCAAAATCTTCCACGGGGAAAAGAGCGAGAATGACGATACAGCAGGTAGCTACGGGTTATATAGAGCTCCGTAATTTGGCGTCACGCAATCTAAACTCTGACATTTTGGCAGACCATCAGGAGAGCGCTAGAGCAGCTATAGCATTGGTATCGTCAGTGGTCGAACAATAATTTAAAACTAGACTGTTTAGACCTTACAAACCTAACTATTTCAACATGGCAGACAGCTGCTGTGCGCCAGGATGCCAGAACAGGCGGGGAAAAGCAAAGGGGAAATAATTTTATCATATTCCTAACGATCTAAAATGGTTCACTGTAATAAAACATTGTATTTTTATTTTTTATTTTTTGTCTTTTATCTCAGTATTCCTTTAAATGTTGTATAAGGGTTTTTATGTTTAATAGTAACCCTAAAATTACATGAAAGAGTTTAAAATGTGTTAAATAACTGGGCAGTCTATATAAGAATTTTCAGCATACACATTATCCCACCGGTCAATTGTGACCAAACATAAAACACAAATTTTCACACACTTTTCCATAGAAATTTCAAAAAATAATTATTGATTATTTCAAGGGGCAACTAATGACACCTCATTTGGATATTTTCATGTCTGGGAAAAATTTGGGATTAAACGTGTCAAGATTTAATGACATTTATGATGTCTACTGTACTCACAGTGATATAGCTATGCTGGCTACCTACAAACAACTGACAGCTAGGGTCGATTATGTTAGCTAACAACACAGTTGACTTACCCATCCAATGATGACAAAGCAGGTTTTAGCTGGCAGACTTCAAAGTTGAATGTATACAACAGCCAGTACAAATGTCACAGGGGATGTATTATTAACACTTATATTATCTACACTAGATAATGTTACATAAAGCAGCATTACTTAAGACAAATTATACTTGAAATCAGACCTCTGAGAAATACTGAAAATATTACTATAATTTATAGCAACACCTCCCCCTTCACCTTTTTTAAATTCGGGGGGTAGACTCATATAAAGTAATGTAATCATCTGGTTTTAGCCAGGTTTCTGTCAAACAGAGCACATCTAGGTTTTGATCTGTGATCATATCATTTACAAAAAGCACTTTAGTAGAAAGGGGTCTAATTATTCAATAAGTCAAGCTTTATCATGTGTTTATCTGTATTATATCTGTTTTTTATTTGTTGAACATCAATAAAATTGTTACCCTTAAATTGATTTGGATATTTTTTGTATTTGGTAGTTCGGGGAACAGACACAGTCTCCATAGTATGATATCTAGGTGTAGGAGTCTCTATGTGCTGAGAATTAACTGATTTCTGTGACGTGAGGGGGCTAGCAGACGATCGGTTTAGCCAGTCTTTCCTGACCTGGGCCCCAGTTAGTCAAGTACAAACTCTAAGACTATGTGCCATATTTCTAGAAAGAAGAGCGGCACCACCCCAGGAGGGATAAAGACCATCTCTTTTCAACAGGTCAAGTCTACCCCAAAAAGTCATCCAATTGTCTATGAAACGATGTCTCTGATACCCTAACTGTATTCTGCGGGCACCACTTAGACATCCAGCTACTGAGTGACAACAGAAAGATATTTTGTTCCCCCTGACCCTTTAAGGCAGAGTGTGCTTGGGTAAATGGAGAGAGAAGAAGCGAGTGGTAGGTGTGAGTGTTTGGCTGCTCTTTCTGTTATACTGATGCTTCTGATTAAAGAAAGAAACTTAAATTATCCCCCTGGTAACCAATGTTTCCTCTAATTTTTTTTCTTGCTAAGCAAAACTTTTCTCTATTGTCGCCTTCCCACGCTGCAGCCATGCCGTGAAGGCGAATCTACTTTGTTTGGTCTTCCAACAGAGGACACGACTAGAAATCAGTGGTTAAGTTGTATTTACAACCCTGTTCCAGAACAGTTCAACCCAAATATTCAGATGTGTGCAGTGCATAACCGTCTGTATGGTACTTTGATGTCATACACCGATCGGTCTGCACATGCAAACAAAACCAAAACCTAGATATTTTAGGCAATATAGAAATCCTGGCCAGGACGCGTCCTGGGAAAATGGCACGTATGGTCACCCTAGCTTATATTAAAGGATTTGCCACTGATGATTCAAATTCGAGTTTTGAGCAGTGTAGAGTAGTGATTGTTTGTCATTTCTTCGATCACAAATGCAGACATGGTTTTATGTCCCCACTGGATGCAACAAATGGCTCGTTTATAATGGGTTTTACTGTTTTTGTCTCGTCGCTTCGGCTGGGACACGGCATCACAGTATGGTAAGAGGCATAACATTTCGGTCATACGCTTGAGGTATTCGGCCTTTCACAATGCACTAGATCACATTTTCAGATCAATGAGCTTTGTAAAAATGTACGCGTTTCAGAAAGGCGGGGCATAGAGGAGAAACAATAATGTACAGTATGTGGAAAATAATGTGTTTTTTTAACCTTAAACCGCATAAACACATTTCATTACACCAAATACACAAAATAATGTTCTTTTTAGCAACATCATATGACCCCTTTAATGTTATGGTCACAACAGACAGATGTTTGTGCTAATTGTGTTTAGAGTTTTGAAAATGTGATTAAAGAATGGACAAAGGGATGTTAGCAACTGAAAAAAAAATGCCTTGACAAAAGGGCATTTTGGGCATCAAGGTGGAAAGTGGCATGTGCTCAAGCACCCACCGCACCCCCCTCTGCACGTGCCTGCCTAACAGGGCAATACAGTTAAGCTGAAATACACAGTGATATACAGTAATATTGTGACTTACCAGTTCTCATTCCGAAAAAGCCTGACAATAGATGCCACAGTTCTCTAACTCAGAATGGACTGGACCCTTTGTCCAGCCTCTCTAAAGGACAAGCCATGATTGATGACATGGTCAATAATTGTTGCCCGAATTTTATTTGAAACTTGAGCTCTATTTTGTCCTCTTGCAGCGGCTCCTCCACCACGCATACAATCTCCTCTTCCTTGGGCCGCTCTGCCATATCCTTTTAATCTCCTTCCATGCCTTTGGCCTCTTTGATCCATGCTTGCAAGTAACAATACAGAGGTGGTATCTTTTATGGATGGATGAGGACTGATTACTGCTTGAAGTGTTGTGCAAATGAGTTTAACACAGGTGCATTATGCAAGTACTTTCTATCAGCTGTGAATATATGTTTTCCTTTTGTTCAACACAGTTAATCCAATAAAGTTTGGGGTCTTTCAATGAGATCTGTGATGACTGTTTTGACAAAGGGTGTGAAAAATGTGTGAAACAAATGAAAAAGTGTTTAGGCATTTGCAAGAGAAGATTTCTGCTGTGCTAAGAATGTGATGAAGATCAAGTGGATACTAGTTTCATTTAGTGTGTCTTAGCAAATGAGAAAAACTGTAATTTCATAGTAAATATTCTGCTAAGATTTTATATTTCAATATAATTCCTGCAAAAATGGGCAGAGTTTGCCATTTTCTGATTTGAATGTGCTTTTATCAGTTTTGAAAGCAATGTGCTGAAAATGTATAGAGTTTTGCAGGTTGTGGAGTATGAATGACAAAATTACATTTTGTCAAATGTGGTCAGTGAATGCATTTTGTGTGAAAGCAATGAACAATTATTCACAGTTTGGTCCGCATAGACTTTTGTGTAACGCTGCATGTGGAAACAGTTTTGGAAAATGTTGGCTTCAGTATGAACAATGCGTGTAGCTATAGAAAAAAAATTTAAGTATGAATGCGATCCGGACATCATCCGCCATGTTGACGTTATCAAGTGACCTACGACGTTATTACCTATGACAAGAGCAACAACTTGTGCTTATTATAACAGATATGACCAACAGATTTAATCCATATGTAAAAAAATTGATGTTGATAACATTTCCTCATTTTGTGGTCTTGTTGAAGAAAATCGTTATCTCTTGAATATGTTACTTTATTTTATGTGCAACATTTTTAATCCACAAGCAAAACCGGCTTAAATCTCCAGTTTTCCTATTTTTCTCTTATTGAATTTAAACTATCTTGTTTCTCATCCCGTGGCTTCTAAAGCCAGATGATAAATGTTAAGATGAATGATATCAAAGATATGTAACCTTGTCTTGTGCTTTTTTTCTCTGTAAATAATATCATATGATGAACGCAAACCCATGATATATATACATATATATTTTGTCATTATGATTTGTTATTGTTAGATTCAACCATCTTTCCCTGATCTTATATGTAATTATAAGTTCGGCAATATAAATAAAAAAATATTCGTGAGGACAGGTGCACTATCACCTCACCTCATAGCATCACTAACTCAACAATCTAGTACGGTTTTCCTCAGCGTTTGCAATGTTTGCAATATCTGCACAAAGGAGATGTCGGGCAGCTGCTTGAAGATCTTGCCTTTGGAGAAGACTGTTGATTTTATACTTTAAAAATTTAAGTATTACTACTTAAATGTTAAGATTACCCCAGAATGAATTGCATTGCTATAGCCACCCCAAAACTTATGCACAATAAAAATGATAAATGCTAACTAACGAATAATTATATTACTTTTGTTTTGTTTTTACTGAAAAATATATGTTTTAGTAAAACAAGCAAAATGTAATTTTTGTCATATGACATACTATGCATGAATATACACTAGTTAGAAAAATGCAGTCGATGAGAGTACATACATTTTCAGTCAAGCAATGAATTAATGCACATGAAACAATAAACTATTTATATTTTATTTACTGAAAATAATAGGATGAATAAAAGTAAGCATCACAATAAATAAATCCATATACGATTCAACAAAAGATTAAACAAGGCTTTATTCAAACTTATTATTCTAACAATCATGTATTTACAGGTGGTGAACTCCACATCCATTTCAACACAGCTGTGCCATTTCTGTATCTTTATTTGATGAAGCATCTGACCACTGTGTCCACCTTCACCTGTCTTTGCCATCCATCATGACCCTCATTGCTGCAGTCAGATTGGAATCTGATCATGGATGGGAAAGAGCCTTATGGAACCATGTATAGCTCGTTTCAACAACAAGCACTCCTGTGCATGAAACATAGTAGAGTTTGGCATGCTGAAAACATGCTGGCATTGTATTTTCTTCAAGGCCTTAAAGGTGAGCCCTGCTTTCGTGCCTGAGGTTGTTGCGTGCTGCGTGCAATCTCAGTCTTCTCAATGAGGACATCGAGGATGAGGAAGACCATGATGACGTCCACTGAACTGATAAGCAAAAGGTTGCTGGTTCGCAACCACCAGTATGTCCTTAAGCAAGGCTCTTTTTTCCAGGTTGCTCCAGGGGATTGAGGGTCCCTGTAATAAGAGCACTGTAAGTCACTTTGGATAAAAGCTTCATGACATTATTTCATTATGCTTTTGAAGCATCTGAAAGTCAGGCTCTATTGAATTAACAGAAACTAGCAGGACAAACTCGACCAAAATCACATCTTCAGTGTCTTTTCGTCTTTTGCTTGATGCTCTCGCTGGCTCTGGGCTCACTGAGGAGGACATCTAGAGGTAGCAGCACAATCTGGACCAGATGAGGCAACAAGGGCTGGTGGATTGATGCAGGGTCTCATAGCACTAGACCAGGGGTGCCGAAACTCGGTCCTGGAGGGCCGATGTCCTGCAGAGTTTAGCTCCAACTTGCCTCAACACATCCGCCGGGAAGTTTTTAGTATGCTTAGTAAGAGCTTGATTAGCTTGTTCAGATGTATTTAATTTGGGTTGGGGCTAAACTCTGCAGGACACCGGCCCTCCAGGACCGAGTTTGGGCACCCCTGTACTAGACCATATACAGGATGCTGCTGTGGACTTCTCCATCCTCACTGCACACACCAGTCTGCGGACATAATACAAAAGCAATCATTTTAACAGCACAATGCCATTTGATTTCTGTATTAGAAGTAACAATTATCTTAATTTATATTTTTGTTTCAGATTTTCCCCTGTTGTATATTATCATCTAAAGGGGTTCTACTATGCAATTTCAAATTTTCCTTTCTCTTTAGAGTGGTACAAGCTGTTTGTGCATAGATAAGATCCCTAAGTTGCAAAGACTAAAGCTCAAATCCAAAGAGATATTCTCTTATAAAAGTTAAAATTCAACCACGCCTACCTAAAACGGCTCAATCTAACACGCCCCCACACGTCTACGTCAAAATGTGGGAAGATTTGCATAACACCGCCAAATGTTCTGCAGGAGAAAGAGAGGCGTTAATTGTATTCCGCCTGTAGTATGTTCTGTCGAAGCCATGTCGTGGCAGACGCTGCGTGTTGCACTGTGAAAGCAACTACTTTGTTTGGCATTCCAAAACGAGGACGATTATCATTTTACCGTGGACGAAGCGGAGTCCAGCCTTGGTTCGTCACATGTGGTTGCCGCAAGCCTACTGGCCACTCCTTCATTGAATCCGCCGGCCACACTGTTGTCAAGCCCACCAGCCGCCCTTAATCTAGCCTTCCGGCCTCCTCTCATTCAAGCCCGCCGGCTGCGCCGTTCTCAGCCGCAGTGTGTGATGCTGTGTGTTTCGTTGCGAAAGCGAAAATACTTGTTTGGCCTTCCAAAAGAGGACACAAACAGAAATCAGTGGTTAAGTTGTATTTAAAAAACTGTTCCAGAACACTTCAACCCAAAAATACAGATGTGTGCAGCACATTTTATAGAAGACCGTTTCCTGATCCTGGTAGAGTAAACTACAATGCGTCTGTGCACAAGGCTGTTTTCTATAAAGTGGGGCCTTCCTACTTGCAAGACCGTTGGCTGTTCTGATTCACAGACTGTAAGTACGTTTTCATTATTTAAAGGATTTGCCACTGGTGATTCAAACGCGTGTTTTGAGCAGTGCTAGTTGTTTGTCGTTTCTCCGATCACAAATGCAGACATGGTTTTATGTTACGCGGCATCTCGCAATGCATAAAAGACAGTTTTAAGTCATTATAACAGTTAATTTGTTCCCACTGGATGTTCAATAGTTATATTGGTTTTTTGGGTTGTAAGGGGTTATTGGTGTTTTCTCTCCACTAGTCCGCCAGGAACACAGAATCACACTGTGGTAAGGGGCGTAGCATTTCGTCACACGCTTGAGGTATTCAGCCAAAACCAACGCACTGGATAGCTGGCCAATCAAAGCACACCTCACTTTTCAGACCGATGAGCTTTGTAAAAAAATTGACGCGTTTCAAAAAGGCGGGGCTTGGTGGGGAAAATATGTAAATTCTACTACATAATATGTGCCACTAATCCACTACTCAGATGTCTGATTCATGTTGTGATGTGCTCATCTGCAATACTTATCAAAGATTTTCGGCCCCCCTCAGAGTTTTAAAAGACAGGTAGTAAGGGTCTTAAAGAGAATATGGTTTATGTAAACCACTTTGGAGGCGTATGTCGTGCTTACTGGAGCTCATGATAATCAAAAAACATGTTTGTACAGCAAAACCCCAAATATACTATACTATTAACATCTTTACACCTTCATAAATTTAACAGTTTGTCAAGTCAAATCAGCTTTATTTACATAGCGCTTTATACAATACAGATTTTGTCAAAGCAGCTTCACAGTGTCAAAGGGAAAATACTTTGTTATCAACCACAGTAGTTCAACAAGTTCAAACAGGAACCAGTGTTTATTGATTTATAATCAATCATTATTTGAAGCACCCTAGTTGTTTGTCTCCGCATGTTTGCATTGGGACATATTCCTATCCTGTGGCACAGGCTGTGTGTTGGTTGGAGACACACAACAGTTCTGCTGTGTGGCTTTGATTGGAACTATTTTCATCAGCAAAACAGTCAATATTGTATCTAAAATGTAAGTCACTTAATTCTGACTACTATTGTATAAAATCAGTGTCACATTGCAATCGTGCTGATATTCGTGCTGATATTGCTTACCTGTGGCATATACAGTGGTGTGAAAAAGTGTTGGCCCCCTTCTTGTTTTCTTATTTTTTTGCATGTTTGTCACACTTTAATGTTTCAGATCATCAAACAAATTTAAATATTACACAAAGATAATGCAAGTAAATAAAAAAAATTCCGTTTTTAAATTATGATTTCTTTTATTAAGGGAAAAAAAAAGCTGTCCAAACCTGCCTGGCACTACGTGAAAAATTAATTGCCCCCTCCTGTTAAAACATGAAAGAACTGCAATTAACCACATTATTTTAGAAAGTGGAGTTAAATTTCACTAGCCACACACAGACCTGATTACCGCCAGACCTGTTGAATCAAGAAATCACTTAAATAGAACCTGTCTGACAAAGTGAAGCATGCTTAAAGAGCAACACATCATGCCGCGATCTAAAGAAATTCAAGAACAGATGAGAATCAAAACAGTTGACATGTATCAGTCTGGAAAGGATTATAAAGCCATTTTTAAGGCTTTGGGACTCTAGCGAACCATGGTCAGAGCCATTATCTACAAATTGAGAAAACTTGGAACAGTGGTGAACCTTCCCATGAGTGGCCGGCCTACCAAAATTACTCACAAGAGCACAACGACGACTCATCCAAAAAGTCATAAAAGAACCCAGAACAACATCAAAAGAACTGCAGGCCTCACTTGCCTCAATTAAGGTCAGTGTTCATGATTCAACATTAAGAAAGAGACTGGGCAAAAACGTCATCCATGGGAGAGTTCCAAGGCAAAAGCCACTGCTGACCAAAAAGAACACAAAGGCTCGTCTCTCATTTGCCAAAAAATATCATGATTATCCCCAAGACTTTTGGGCAAATATTATGTGGACTGATGAGACAAAAGTTGAACTTTTTAGAAGGTGTGTGTCCCATTACGTCTGGAGTAAAAGTAACACTGCATTTCAGAAAAAAAACATCATAACAACAGTAAATTATGGTGGTGGTAGTGTGATGGTCTGGGGCTGCTTGGCAGCTTCAGGACCTGGACAACTTGCCATAATTGACGGAACCATGAATTCTGCAAATCCTGAAGGAGAATGTCCGGCCATCAGTTTGTGACCTCAAGCTCAAGCGCACTTGGGTTATGTAGCAGGACAATGATCCCAAACACACCAGCAAGTCCACCTCTGAATGGCTCAAGAAAAACTAAATTAAGGTTTTGGAGTGGCCAAATCAAAGTCCGGACTTAAATCCGATTGAGATGAGATGCTTAACAGTCCATTCATGCTCGAAAACCCTACAATGTGGCTGAATTAAAACAATTCTGCAAGAAGAGTGGGCCAAAATTCCTCCACAGCGATGTGAAAGACTCATTGCCAGTTATCGCAAACACTTGATTGCAGTTGTTGCTGCAAAGCGTGGCACAACCAGTTATTAGATTTAGGGGGCAATTACTTTTTCACGTAGGGCCAGGCAGGTTTGGACAGCTTTTTTCCCTTAATAAAATAAATCATCATTTAAAAACTGCATTTTGTATTTACCTGCTTTATCTTTGTGTAATATAAATTTTTTTTGATGATCTGATTCTTTTAAGTGTGACAAATATGCAAAAAATTTAAAAAGCAGGAAGGGGGCCAACACTTTTTCACACACACTGTATGAGATCATATCTTTTTTTTATATCGCAGTATGGCATCTATAAACTTTATGTACTTTCTTTGTGCTGTTGTGCTCATTTGTTTTGATTTCTGCATGTCTCTCTCTCACTCAGACAGGCTGCGCGGGCCTCATGGCATGACATAAATACATTATCAGTCACAGTTTACATTGAATGCAATAAAATCAGAATCATTCTCACGCAAACATTTTTGGTGGCCAGGTTTCAATGCTTCCCTTGTTATTTTTGTTATTGACATTTTATCAAGGATCCCTCTCTCTCAAACGCCTCTCTCATTGCCCCATTAAAAACTCCGACTCTGGTCCCCCCATGACAAGCGTAATCAAGCCCTGTGGTCCCCCCCTCAGTTTACTCTGGCCCTACACATATTACAAATTGCAAACTTTGTGTCTTCTTCACTCACAGTGAAGAACTTCCACACCGACGTCATGTTTACATGTGGATGTGAGCATAGCTGTGACGTCAAAATGGACCAGCTTGGAATCGGCAGGATGTGAGGCTGACTGTCAGGTCAAGTCACAAGTCTGGGCCGATTGCATGGAAAATCGGCTGTTTCAGGTCCCTGGCCAGTCGATCGGTGCATCTCTAGTTGGACATTTGGAGGAGCATTCGAAAGACCCATCTGCATAACCTTGAGATGACATAATACACTGCCGGTATTGAATGCAGTTTTCTCCCTATCTTTAGTGTCTAGCTCAACTTGCCGGTATCCACTGGACAAATCCATTGTGCTAAACCAATGTGCACCTGCAAAGCTGCCTAAAGCATCTGATAGTCGTGGTAAAGGGTAGGAGTCTTTTACAGTGATTGGATTAAGCTTTCTGAAATCAATGTAGAACCTAATATAGAAATCCTGGCCAGGATGTGTCCCGCAAAAATGGCACAGATGGCCACCCTATGCATTATGTGTTCTTCACCTGGTTGAGAGACTAAGAATGAAACTCGCTTAGCCTGGTGCCACAGGGAACATGGCAATCCTCATTTATTGGATTCATAGCTCGAACACAAGACACACCTGTTTTTACAGAGGTTACTGTACATGCTACAAAAAGATCTGGTACTGACTGAATTTTAGGGTCTAGGAATCCAACATAATTGCATGTCAACTCTTTTTCCCCAATATTGGACTGATTTTGTGCCAAAACGTTCATCTCTGACCTGGCAGGGATCAGCATGGGCTCTAAAGTCACAGCACTTTTCCTAAGAGGGACTATTTCCTGCAAATACAAGAGAGGAACAGTCCAGTTCCACAATTTTATATGATTCTCTCTAAAGACAATTCCAGTGTGATGTTTGCTAAGAAAATCCCACCCAAAGATAACTGGCTGTGTAGCATTCCTAAAAACCTGAACATCACGTGAGAACACTTCCTCACCCAGCCTACAGTAATAGTAATAGGCAACATACACTGATTTTGCCAAGAGAAAAGATTTCTGAATAGGCTTTTTTTGTGAGAGAGGAATTGACATTCTCAGTTTTTCACTGATCAAAGATATTTCTGAACCTGTGTCTACAGTACAAATGCTCGTATAGAAATGTTCTCAATTATAGCAAAAACATAAGGTGTGGGAATGGCAGGAATTTCCAGTTAAGTTTGTTTGGGCCCACTCATATGCTCAGCAGATACCTGGCCCATAGTACCTGCTACCAGCCATTTCCGTGAAGATGAACATCCTCATCAACGAAACTGATATGATGATCACCAGACGAGGGTAGATGGTCAGTAGAAGATCGTAGGCAATATCCCTTGCCAGAGAACTTATTGGAGGGCCATTCTGTCTTATGACGATCCTGATAATGGGAAGCGTGATGTAAGCAATGATCTCAATGATCAGAGGTTGGACTGCCATAATGGGGGGTGGGGGTCGAGCTGACACATTGGTTACAATGTAGAGAAGTAAGGCTGGTATGTTAAGCAGCATAATGTGGAGACATTTTTCTTCTGTTTTAAATATTCTTCATAATCTATTTGACTGCAGTGAAATTAAGACCATCGGGGTTCTGTATGTTAAAGAGTATATTAAAGAGTGGGGTACCATCTCACAGCAAGAACTGGCAAATCCAGTGCAGTCCATGAGGATGAGATGCACTGCAAGTACTTAAAGCAGCAGATACTCACTGCTACGTACATCATAGTTTATGTTTTAGAGTGAACTCCCCAATAGCATCCATCCAGAATTCAAAAATGTTACTATCTAGTTACTATGTGAGAACCAGTGACATTTTGGTGTTCATTATGCCAACATCATGTTTGAACCTGGGCACAAACACAGGCTAGACATTAACTTTAGCAGAGGAGAAGACTATCAGTGTATAATGACTTCTGGTAACACTTAACAGTTTTCCCTCAAACTCCTAATTTGCTGCTTACTGATAGTAAGTAAGGTAGTTGTTGTAGTAGTTACTGTTTGTTTAGGTATTGGGCCAGGTTAAGGGATCTAGAATATGGTTATGCAGAATAAGGCATTAATATGTGCTTTATAAGTACTAATAAACAGCCAATTTGCTTGTAATCATTCAGTGTTGTTGCCCCCTAAATTATCAAACTCTCTTCCCAGATCACTCTGTCTTGCCAATAGCCTGTCTGGATTCAAATCACTGCTCAAAACTCACTTGTTTAAAGAATGTTATCTTTCTTAAATTAACTTCTGTTTATTCTGTCTTATATTGTCTTATCTATATATTACTCTCTGGATGTCTGATGTTCTCTTTCCTTTCTGTATTATTGTTTGATGTTAGCCTCACATTTCTGATGTTTATTGTAAAGTGTCCTTGAGCCCTGGAAAGGCGCTACATAAATAAAACGTATTATTATTATATTGTATAGATGTATATAAGCAATAGGTAATCGTGTAAGAGTTCTTATCTAAAGTGTTATCTGACTTTTTAACAGCCACATGAATATGGGCTGCTTGGTACATTTTTTTCTGTCCTATAGTGGACTGAAAAACAAGTAACATATTAGAGGAATCGTTCACACAAAAATGAAATTCTGTCATTAATTACTTACCCTCATGGCGTTCCAAACCCGTAAGACCGTTCCTCTTCGGAACATAAAATAAAATATGTTTGATGAAATCCAAGAGCTTTCTGACCCTGCTAGACGAATGGAAATGCTTCACTCCATCTCCCACCACCACCAGGTCAGTCCCGTCCATACATCAGGGGGTAGGCCCCGCCTTCATCTTTAGGCAGGAACAGCAAGTATCTGCAACCCTCTGGATTCGGACTATGGATGGGGCATACGCCAAAGAACTTCATAAGCAAACATTTGCAACCAATTGCATTACTTAAATCGTCTTCAGGACCTTCTATTGCCTCCGAGCTTTGGTTAGAACTACCATGTTCAAGGCCCAGAAAAGTAGTAAGAACATTGATAAAATAGTCCATGTGACATCAGTGGTTCAACCTTTTTATTTAATTTATTTTATAAAATTTTATGAAGTCTAATTACTTTGTTTTTTGTATGCAAAGAAAAAAAACGACTTTATTCAACAATTTTTTCTCTTCCGTGTCAGTCTTTGTCGTGCATTCACAAGAGTACCACGACGCATACGTATGCATTCCTCTGCTTGCAAACAAGGCGCAGCACATTCGGGCTCTACTGCGTCAGCAGCACCACACGCATGCGTGGTAACATTGTTGAGTCATTATTTTAGTTTTCTTTGTGCACAAAAAGTATTCTCGTAGTTTCATAAAATTAAGGTTGAACCACTGATGTCACATGGAATATTTTATCGATGTCCTTCCTTACTACCTTTCTGGGCCTTGTGTCAGGGATCTGGAGGGAGGACTCAAATGCAGAGTGAGTGTTAACATTTATTAGATAAACTGCTGACTGGACAAGAGATGGTGAGGAGTGGACACAGTTCATACAGCAGGCAGGGGTTCGACAAGTGGTCAGACAGGCTGGGAGGGAGGCCGTTGTGTCCAGCCCAGGTGGACAGTTGGCCCGAGAGGAGAAGAGGCTGTGCAGATGGAGTCCGGAGGTTGGCAGCGGTGGCCTGCCAGGAACACGAAGCCCGGCCACCCAACACTCACGGCCCCTCAGAAACTGCACAGGCCTAGCTGCGTGGCAGACCCAGGGAGAAGACCAGCAGCTCAGCCTGCAGGACAGGACAGGACAGGACAGGACAGGACAGCAGACAGACAGACAGACAGACAGACAGACAGACAGACAAGAAACTTAAAACAAACTCAACAAACAATCTGGCAGGGAGAACTCAGGAACACAACTAATAGAAGCGCTAGCAAACATGCAAGTAGGAACAATATAAAGGGGCAAAGAACATGAGGAACAGGTGAGAACAACCAGACAAACGAGGACTAAATAAGGGGGCGTGGTAATGGGAAACAAGGGGGCAGGACAAGAGGAGCACATGGCAGACAACAACAAAGACAAAGCCATGTGCTCAGACACAAAACAAACATAGAAACATGAAACAAAGGCAACACAGACAAGACAGACAGGGCAGTATCCTGACACCTTGAACATGGTAGTTACGTTGCTGTCTATGCAGGATCAGAAAGCGCTCGGATTTTATCAAAATTATCTTAATTTGTGTTCCAAAGATGAATGAACGTCTTACGGGTTTGGAATGACATGAGGGTGAGTAATTAAAACAGCCGACTATGAAATAAAATAAATTGGACAAAACACAGACATAGATGTAAGTGCATATAGCCAGGGATATGTCACTGCATTTATATTGGCTCTGAAATACAGTGGCTACATCTCATAAAATAAAGCAGCTCTTCACTTACTGCTTGCATAAAATAGATTGAACAGTTGTAATATAGTGTGAAAAAAGCTCGTTTGGATTCTCCACACAGGCTGTGGCTGAAACATCTGGCCTGGGGAACATTATCAGATACTCACTGAGCCCTCCATAATGAAAGGCATTATCTGTTGATCACAACATGTTCTGGATAGAGGGACAGCGCCTACACATATCCCATCTCTCAGGGTGTCTTAGCAACTGGGATTGCATCCAAGTCACATGACAGATTTAAAAAAAGACAGTGGGGTGATGTCATTCGTCCAGTCAAACTCAACTGCACAGCTTGAAAATCAGGATCTTCTTTAAATATTTGAAACAATTTGAGGATTTTCAAGGTTTTCCATTAATTCTCTTAAGCTCCTTACTGTCAACATTTGCAATGTAACAGCAATGTGTACTTGGTCTTGACTTTGTTCAGCACTATGACATGTAATGTGAGAAGAAATAGTTATGTATTTATGTATTTAAATTTATTATAACAGTATTTGTGTATTTGCTATTCTGATTTTAATTCATGGCAAATTAAAATTTTAACTTTTTACTGTGATTACTCTAATAATTATAAAAGTAGGACTTTATTCTTTATACAAAAATATAATTTATTTCTAAATATTTTATTATTTATTTTTTTAGGGTGATGTTTTGTCTGGACATGTTTTTGTGAGGCATTTGCATTATAAAATAGTTGCTTTTTGACTGCAAAAACATTTTAATTTGAACTACTAGAGAGTTTTCAGAATCTGTTTGATATTTCATATTTCACAGACAATGCTGAGCATGGCTTTGTGTCATTAAAAATGTAAACTCTTATTATTGTCAGTAACTCTCCACTCAGGCAAATTAACATTATGAAGTCAGCTGGAATGAGAGGTTATGACTCAGCATTAACTTTCCTATTGCTCACCTCCCACAGCATGTGTTGCCCCATCCCAGTTCACAGGAACACACCAGGACTAGGTACAGAGAGGAGAAACTGTGGAGACAGCACCAGTGCTCTGGCCAAAGGTCATGTTATAAGCAGATGGTTGACTCCCAACTCTTTTTAACTTTATTAAACTACTTTAATCATTGTCATCAAAGTGATGAGTCAATATACAATGACAGGCACCAAGCAGTGAAAGGGGCGCTCGCCTTTTTAAATGTTTGTAACGCAGTGGATGCTGACTCCTGAATAAGACCATTGTCTGCATGCTAAGAATAGATGAATCAGCAGGAGCTGCACAGGGACAGCTTGTTGGGACATATTGTTCAGATTTTTTTATCAGGATTGTTTAACACTCTTATCTCATTTTGATGTTCACAGAATTACAAAGAGCTGCCAAACAGCTGCTGTTTTGTCTTCAATTGACTTTGCAGTCATCAAGAAAACCCTCCTGGAAATATTATAATTGACTAAGAAGTTTGTTTTGGCTTAGGAGAGCTGATTTACTGCTTTGCAGTTGCAGATTATTCATGTTGTTCTCTCAAAGTCAAAATACAAAAGCGTCCACTGTGAATTAATAAAGATTTTTATATGATACATGTCCTGGAACTCAGGGAGTTTCAAGCCATGATGAATGCTGACTATAGACCAGACCAAGCAGGATAGCTACAAGAACATTAGCCCGCACAACAGGGGTTCTTTACAAACAAGAAGTGAGGCTTTAATTATACATTCATGGGTGTACAGTACAATGCATGTGACAATTTAATCAAATGTGATGAAACACAAAGAGACCTCACCTGAAAGCTCAGTCAGTAGAAGATGTAACATTGTAAAATTTACAGCATAAAGGAACAGAAGACAGTAAGTTTCCAAGCATACTTGTATATTTTTCTTGTACTTCCATATCGAGATACTTAGTGAATCTTTTGCAATTATACCGTGCTAAATTGATTACGGTCATGCTGTGAGTTTAATCTATTTAATAAGAAATTCAGTTGATTTTTCCAACAGCCTTATAATAACAATGCACAGATTGTCTACAAAATTTGGAAGTTAGAAAGCCATTTTCATTCAATAATAATAATGGACACAAGGCTTCAACATCATAATTATTTGGTAAAATGACAAAATTCCCAGTTGCCCAGAAGATGGAAGAACCAAGTGCCTTCAAAAAAGAAGCCTTCCGGCACTTTGATGAAAGACATTCGGTTTAAAGTGGTGATTTATGGGCAAGAGGACAGAGATATTTGGGGAAAAAAGTTACATCAGTACGATTTGCTAATACTAATGTTTTTATCTACTCTGAAAAGGTTTGACAGGTCATAAAAACTTTTCACAAATACCAAAAGCTAGTGAGTGGCCTTACTTTCTGCTACCTAAAAAGGCATCTGCCTTCTAAGGTTGCATGCTAATTATCATATAACCTAATGACTGATTTCGATGAATAAAATTCTTCACAACACAGAAATAACACTCCACACAGAAGACTTGACTCGACTCATTGATTGACATTAGTATTTTGCTAAGCTAACAGTGTAATACTCTAATAATCACATAAATACATAGCACTTAAAATATTTATTTAAATGGTAAAATACTACATTTATTTACACTGAACTACTTTCTGGATATACTTTTCATGATTTTGCTTTAGCTGCCATTTTGGATTTATTTTCCCAATGAACTCATCTAAGTTAATTCTGGACCTCCATTATTGTGATGGAATAATTGAGCTAAAACTAGGTATTATAGTTTAGCTAAACTAGAAATTTTTAGTCCCCCAAGGGTAACTCGTGCCGCATCAGAAATGCTTTGGGAACACCTCTATGTGACCGTGTCCTGAAGCATGAAATCAGTTGGAACGGCGAGACATCATGGGTGGAGCGAAGTATAGAGACCAGGAAGCTTAAAACCGCATCCGAAAAAAAAGCATTAGCTTCTGTGTCTTCAGCAAACACTGTGTGTTTGTCAGTCTGAAATTGATGTTGTTTGTCAGTGCCAGTGCACAATCACAACAATATGAGGTGAGCAAGAAAAACAGGTAGCACTTTAGATCACACAATCGTTGTGTTGTTTGTTTGGGAGCGGAACACACACAGTCAGCTCTCGAGGGGCTGGCTGTGTGCATCACGCTCCTGATGCGAATGGTCTGCTGAGCCACAGTGGCAATTGAGATTGTGGGAATCGCTGTGGGAAGAGTTTAGCTTCAACCCTAATCAAACACACCTGAACAAGCTAATCAAGGTCTGAAGGGTTATTAGGAAGCTACAGGCAGGTGAGTTTTAATTAGGGTTCAAGCTGAACTCTGCAGGGCTGTGGCTCTCCAGGACTGGAGTTTGCCACCCCTGCTCTAGAGTGAGAGCACGGTGCTGCACCTCTCTTCCTCCAAGGAGGTTGATGTGGTCAGCACATCGCTGAAGAAGAGGTTGAGGACTCATCACCTCAATCCATTGCATATGGGGAGTTGGTGGAGGTTGTAAGTCGTGCTGTAGCCAGCCAGGATAAACATTGATTGGCCAGCCGAGAAACAGGATGTTCATCTTAAGAATAAATTGGATGGACACTTCCTGTGTGCTAAATCACAAACTCCACATCGGGACCTACTGGTTTTTACACCGAGGTGTTGAGATCATGGGTTAACCCATTTTCAGTCCAGCTCTTCAGCCCTTATGTAGATATGTTCTAACATGAGAGGGCTGAATGAGCAGGGCTATAGGGTGATGCCAAAGATGGGACAGATGCTTGCGAGCTATCTGTTCCCCAATACAGCATCATCTCTAAAGCCCCCAACATTCGCCACAGAGGGAGCAGCCCCTGCCGCGTGCCAGCTCCTCATATCGGTTGAGTAAGAAGTTCTGATTCCAGTGGCATCAGATTTCTGAGGGCAGGTCCCTCTGGGGAAGAGCGGTTTACACCTCGTTATACAGAAACCCATCTCGCCTCAGTGCTTCTTTTCTTTCCTCTCTACCTTCAGGAGGCTGGTATGTAAACCCTGCCCCCTCTGGTGCGTTGGGCCACTGCAGTTCTCAGTGTCCACCCGGAAACATGGCGGCAATGGGAGGCTCACATCCTCTGAGGAGGTTATAAAGCAGCCAGTTCGGTTTGACCCTGCCGGTCATCCGCTTCAGGGCACCGAGGTGATTGGTCAAGAGACCAGTCTCGAGAGACTGCGGTTCACAAGCAGTTCAAACCTCATTATATGGTGCACATTTCTCCTTAGTGCCGCTACCTCTGGTGCATCGGGGAACAGCTTTCACCAGCGAGTCCAGCTCACAGTATCAGCCTGGAAATGTTGTGGCTCTGGGAGGCTTGCAACTTCCAAGGGGGCTATCAGAGCACCCAGTTTGGTTGATCCCTGCTGTTCATCTGCTTCAGGGCACCGGACTGACCACTCCAAATATAATGGCATCGAGATGTCGTTCTCGCTCACACGAAAGAGCTGGGGTTAAGGCAGAATGCCAAGAAGAGTGTACTTTCTGCAGTACAGAGAACCACTATTCTTGGTGTTGTATGGGTTTCAACAATGATACAGGCACATTTGTCTCCTGCTAGTAATGTATGATCCCCACAGCCATAATCAGTGTGAAGCTAGGCCAGTCACTCACTATAAAACAGTTCCAGAGACTGTTGGGTCTGATCGCATCAGCGTCCAACGTGGTATCTTTTGGCCTGCTGCACATGAGACCTTTGCATTGGTGGCTCGGGACCAAGGGATTTTCCATGGGGGACAACCCATTTCACATGATCAAGGTCACATGGTGATGCCTTCATGCCTTAGTCATGTGAAAGAAGCCTTTTTTTCTGTCTCAAGGCCTTGTGTTGGGAGCTCCTTGTCGTTGCATATGCTTACGACGGATGCACCCCTAATTGGCTGGGAAGCCATCATGAGCAGACATCCTGCTGAGGCAGGAGCTGAGGCCCGTGGAATAGACGATCCACTCCGATGTGGTGGAGCAGACAGTGGACCTGTGTTCATGAGAGACTTCACACTATCCACTCTGGTTCTCCCTCTCACATCTAGCTCCTCTCGGACTGGATACCATGATACAGACACTGGTTGAGGCTGCGTCTGTACACCTTTTCCCTGACTGTTCTGCTCCCGGGAGTCCTGGACAGAGTCCAGGATGGGGTCCATCTATTTCTAGTAGACAAATTCTGGCAGCCCGAGATTGGCTCTCGGACCTAGTGTCCCTCCTCGACGGCTCTCCCTGGGAGATTCCAATCAGGAGGGACCATCTGACTCATTCAGGGGATGGAATCGTTTATCCCTACCTGGAATTATGGGTTTGGCCCATGTGGGTGCCCAACTCATAGAATAGACTAAACTGAGGTTGTTGAGACCATACTCCACTCCAGAGCTCCCTCCACAAGGAAAATTTACATTTTGAAGTGGGTTGTGTTCACTTCATGTTGCAGAAATTGTCAGCTGGTCCCAGTTAACTGCCCAGTCGGTTCAGTTCTGGAGTTCCTTCAGGGATGGTTCTCTGCAGGGTTGACCCCCCCTTCACCTTAGGTGCGTACATTGCAGCTATAGCTGCTTACCACACCCCTTTGGGTGGTCAGTAATTGGGAAGAAACCTGTTGGTAACATGTTTCCTTCGTGGTGCTTTGAGGCTTTCTGTTCTCCCCTGTTCAGGGATCCGGACTGAAGTATGGCGGTTTCTAAGCTTTTCTCGGGTTTTCCCTGCAAGATGTGTGTGATGGTCCTTTCCGCTCACATTTGTTACATTTTACAATTTAGATTTGTACATTTAAATTTACACTAGATTTCACACTAGACAGGCATTTGTCAGCATGGCGGAGTGGGTATTAAACTCTGATTCAGGGGACACAACTGTGTGATTGTTATTATTGATGTTGGTACTTTGTTGTGCAGTTTTACCTGTATTGCCCAAAACAAATTTCCCTCTTGAGGGACAAATAAAGTAAAGATTGATTGATTGATTGATTGCCATTTCCAAAGTGTTTCTGACGCAACGTGAGTTCCCTGAAGGGAAACGTCTCTAGGTTATGTATGGTTCCCCCAGGGGAATGAGACATTGCGTCTCCCTGCCATACTTCCTGCCTCCCTTTGAGCACCTTGCTTCAACCTATCAGAAGCGAATGCTGTTTGTTTCGTATGCGCTTTTAAGCTTCCTGGTCTCGACGGGACCCCACCTGTGATGTCTCGACATTCCATCGGACTGATTTCACACATGTTTCAGGACACGGTCATGCAGAGGCATTCCCAAAGGGTTTCTGACACTTGGGGGGACCATGGTTACATACATAACCTAGAGACGTCAATTTAGTTGCTACCACTTTGCACAGTTTCAATTTGGAGTAATGTGCGCAGGTCAAAAAGTGTGATATAATGAAGTTTTTTTTTTTTTTTTTTTAAAGAAGTCTCAGACAATAATAGGGTAAATATTCATTACCTAAAAACAGTATATTTCTATTTGAAGATATTTTAAAAGGTAATTTATTCCTGTGATAGCAAGGCTGAATTTTCATATTAAAATGATTTTGAAGGATCATACGACAAAATTTCAGCTTATAATTAAATTAATTTTAAACTATATTCAAAATATATTGTTTAATTGGAAACTATTTAAACATATTACTTTTTTATGTTTTGATTAAATAAAAGATACACGTTAGTGTTTTAATGTTAAAAACTTGAAAACTAAAAAAGAAAAATACAATAAATCAACTTTGACTGGTATAGAGTCTAAAATGCTGTTTAAATAGGAAGGTAAATGAGTTTTAGGGCAGAGCAATGGCAGAGCTGCCATCTCATGACTGGTCAATGTTAACTCTTTACAGTGACTGTCATGTTGGTGGCTAAGAACAGAAAGAAAAATTTTTTTTGTGTTAGTGCAATTCCAGATGAGAGATATTTCTGAAAAAAATTATATATATATATATAATTAGCGTAGCTTTAGTTCTGGCAGGTCACATTGGTCAAGCTTGTATCAGCTGACTCTCAGTTGATCCCCATCAACCTATGGGAATACAACACCTATCTAAGCATTAGGTGCGTTCAACTTCATGCGGTGTCACACAAACCGATCGGCGGCTGAAGCAGTGCATGCCGGTTAGAAATTCTGTCCGACTTGAACCGGCGCCGACGCCACGTCACTGTCACCTGTGGCATCAAAGTACCGCGATAGCGTTTCGAGAACAGCTGATCAGCGGGCAGTCGCTTTCTCGAGCAGCTGAAGAGTTGCTGATGACGCCAAGTGTTTCACGATTGGCCAAAATTCACCACATGAAACAATGACGGTGTTTGTATCTTAAATACACTACTGCTCATAAATCTGTGTTTTAGACATTAAAAGCTTTTTACTTAGTACCCCCCCCCCCCCCCCCCCCACAATTTATCTTGAGTCACATTTATCATGAAAGCATATATACCCCCACTTTATAAGTATTTAAATGGTATATATTTACATTTAACTTTATTCTTGAACAGATGGCGCTTTATTAAGCAGTAAATAAAAAGTGTTTCTGTTGCTCATGAAAAACGTTTCTGAAATGTCTGTGTATTTAACAAATATTGCATTTAATTCACTTCATCCGTGATAGAGTATGCAAACACTGCGCGAGCATCACTAACGGGAGCAGAAAGTGTCCAGCTTGACGGCTCCATTTTCAACATCCGCCCGACCTGCACAGCGGCTACTCTCGTTGATGCCGTCTGTAGCAGGTGATTCAAGTCGAACGCACTATCAATATCAGGTCCATCAGATTACTCAGACGTTTTGCATGTTCCAAATAGCAGAATTACCCTCTCCATCCCAACTCCTCCTATGTCAGTCAGGATTCAGCCTTCTGATTATCCTTTGAATAAGACTAATTCTAAAATGTGTACATAAAAAGATTGAACTTTAACCCATATCTGCAATACATTTATGTTAGTTATGTTCTGTTTACCCTGGGGGGTTATCACTGCTCTCATCCATGCTAGGCTGCATAGATGCGCAGGGAGTTCTTGCCCAGAACAGAAACATACCGCCAATCCAAACTGAGCATAATTGTCACTCATCTTTGCCGCTAGTGGTCCTGACAGAATATATATATAATATAACTAATTATATTTAATTTACGACAACTTTTGAGAAAATAATTCTGCCATCTGTGTGAAAAGAACAAGTCTACTTGTAAGTGAGATGGCATGCTGGATGTGTAGAAGCAGTGACAAGTCACAATTAGCTTCAGTCACATCTCAACACCACTGACAGTGGTGCACCTCATGGCCACCTGCCCTGTCTTCGGCCTGGACCCGAAGGCAAGAGAAGGAAGGCAAAAGTGACAATGACTTGAAAGACGCATTTTCTTTCTTTAAAAAATAGAAGAAGAAGAAAGACAAGATAAGAAAGAATCAAATCACTCAAACTATTTGACTCCGTCTAAAGAATTTCATTATCACCACGTGCACAGCACATTCAAGAAAAATTAAACTTAAAAATTATGGAAAAATAAAGTCTGTCTGACCTTCTATGTTAGCCAGTCTTTATTCTTCTCAAAGTTTCTCTATCCGATGACTAAGGCTCACGTGAGACGCCATTACAGGATTACAATGAAGATCTTTTTCCGATCATTTTAAATTCATGCTCCATTTTCATTTAATGTTCAATTTCCAGGATGTCCAATGATGTTCCAGAATGCGACCGTTCAGACATCTATGAAACGCACGAATAGAGTGTGTAGAGAACCTTACAGTATCTACTAGGGTGTCGAGGATAAGTGGCGAGATTAAATGTCATGTAGGACGTAACATTAAAGGGATTAGCCCTTCACCCAAAAACGAAAAATTGATGGTAATCTCTTACCCCGGCATGCCAAGATGTAGGTGACTTTGTTCGTCGTAGAACACTAACGGAGATTTTTAACCCAAACCGTTGCAGTCGGTCAGTCGTATAATGTAAGTGGATGGGAATCACGGCTTTAAGAGTCATAAAACATACACAAACAAAACCAAATTAAACCCTGCGGCTCGTGATGATACATTGATGTGTAAAGACACAAAACGATCGGTCTGTGCAAGAAACTGAACAGTATTTATATCGTTTTTTACCTCTGATTTTCACCGCAATGTCTGAACTGTCCTGAGCGTGTTCGCGTCTGCTTCTTCTTCTTGCTTTATGGCAGATCGCAGACTTATAAGTGCATTACCGCCACCTATCTCTCAAATGGACCATTGACACTCCTAATTGAGATTGTAAATAGAGTGTCAATGGTCCATTTGAGAGATAGGTGGTGGTAGTCAGATGATGGCAGGCGAGTGTCAGACGATTTAATTTAGGATTTTGCTATGCCTTTAAGAAGCAAGCGTGCAAAAGGGACAGTGAAAGACTTGGATAATCAGGATTATAATACCTGGCCTAGAATTGAATACCTGCAAGCAGTTTTTGAATAGAATAGATATTTTTAAATTGCGAATTTCGTGATTATAGTCTAGGATGGAACAAACAGTCATGATTAGAATAGAGAAAACAGGAATTTGAAACGTAAAACTAAACGTCATGAACAGAGACCAAGCGAAGGTATTAGCTTTATGAGTAGAGGGAACAACGCCTTTGGTGATGTAATGTCTGGCGGAATTTAGCAAATCGTTAAGGGAGATATCTAATTTAGCAGGATTTCGGATAAGGTTGGGCAGGGTGTGTGTGTTTGATCCGGGTTGGCTGTTGGGCATAGACATCTGAAAGCCTGTAAACGAAAACGAGAAAGCGCATCCGCTATAGCATTGCAGTGACTGGGAATATGTTCAACTTTGATGATAAAATTATGAATGACTGATTCTCAAATCAAAATTAGCATGATCGAAAGGCAAGCAGATCTCCCTTTATTAATAATAGCGACCGTGGCTTCGTTATCGCAAAACAAAATAATGCGTTTGCACGACCATGCCGAACCCCAGAGAACGCTGGCTACTATGGGATATAATTCATGAATAGCGGACGATATGGAACCTGAAGCTAAGTCAGTAAAATCAATTGGCCAATTTTCAGCAAACCATTGCCCTTGAAAGAACCCCCAAAAACCAATGGATGGGGCAGCATCGGTGTAAAGTTCTAGTTCGATACACGATTCAGGAACATCATTGTAAAAAAAAGAGATACCGTTCCATTTATTTAACAGTTGAGTCCAAAACCTGAGGTCAGACAAGCACCCTTCGTCTAAGTGAACCAGATTGCTTAAGTTGGGCACGGAGTGAGCTAAGGTTAGCAAATGAGAAATAAATGTCTTGCCATGGGGAATGATACTCATGGCAAAATTGAGATGCCCGAGTAGAGAAAGCACATCATGTTTAGATACGGCTCATGAAGCAATAAAAGACTCGATGAACGACCGAATTCTGAGAAGTTTTACATTTGGGAGAGAGGCTTGCATTTTATCCGTATCGAGTAAAATGCCCAGGAATTCGAGAGAGGTTGAAGGTCCCAATGTTTTCTCTTTAGACAGTGGAATGCCAACATCTCTAAAAATCTGTTTAAGCGTCTCGAGAGTTAATGTTTGGGAAGATGGAAAATCGATCAGCAAAAAATCATCTAGCAAATCTAAAACAAAAGGGAGCTTACAGACATTCAATAGGATCCAACACAGAGCTTCTGATAGACAATTAAAGATGTGGGGACTACAACCGAATATAAGTCTAACTGCGAAGTAGAATTTTGAATTCCATTTGATTCCAAAAAGAGCCCAATCTGAAGGATGGATAGTAATAATTTTGAATGCATCCGTAATGTCGGCTTTGGCTAGCCAAGCGCCCTGACCTGCTAATTTAATTAGCTGAATGGCATTATCGACCGAATCGTAATGCAAAGAGAAAGGTTCTAGTGGAAAACATTCATTGACACTTGGTGTATTATTAGAATTAGGAGAGGACATGTAGGAGAGGACATGTCGAAAATTAACCGTTTTTTTCCGCGAGTAGCAATTCTGAGCGAATTAACGCAAAAAGGACTAAATGGAGGAGAAGAGAAGGGGCATATCACATAGCCTTTATTGACTTCTTTCTCTAGCAGAGCGAAAACTACGTCTGGCTCAGCTAGAGCTGATTGCAATTTTTTTGCTACAAAAGAAGTAGAGAGAGAGGAAAGGACTCCCACCCGAAACCCTTGAGACGGACCAGTGATTAGGTAATCGACGAAAGATGGATCTGGGTGAGAAGAGAGATAGCATAATAGTACTGGAACATAAATTGGGGTAGAGGGGTGACCACTCAGACATTTTTCTGAGTAGGGGCTTTCCCTCGAGATGCAGGCCTGAATGGATGTGGGCAGACTGATCCTCTGAACTGTCTGCGGATGGAGCGTCCACTCCCCTGAGAGGACATTGCTCCTTGATAGCATGTCCGCTCCTTGGTTCAATTTAAATCGGATTAGCACATGGTGTCCTTTCAGGACTGGCAGGAAGAACTGACAGGCTCGACATACTGCTAGCATCTTCAGGCAATTGATGTGCCAAAAGAGATGATGGCCCTCGCACAGTGCCCCCCAACATGAGTTGGAGGCATCTGTCGTGACAACTGTCCTTCTGCAAACCATCCCCATGGCCACACCCTGTTCCATCCAGCGGGAGTTCTTCCAGGGGACCAGGGCTGTTAAACAGGCCTGACTCACCCTTCTCTGCAGGCGTCCGTTACGCCACGCCTGGGATGAAACCCGTGGTTTCAACCAGCACTGAAGGGGGCGCATACAAAACAGACCCAACTGTAGTGCTGGCGATGCCGCAGCCATGAGGCCCAGCATCCTTAAAAACGCATTGAGAGGGCAAGTGGTAACAATCTCGAAGGAGGTCACCAGCCCCCATATGGCCAGAGCCCGTTCCAGCGTGACTACAGCTCTCATTTGGGCTGAGATGAAATTATTCCCAGGAACGATATGCGCTGGCTGGGGAACAATGAGCTCTTGGCAAAACTGACCCTGAGTCCCAGGCACTCCAGGTGGCTGAGGAGGAGGATCCTGTGTGATATTAATTCTGCTTCTGACTGGGCCAGAACGAGCCAGTCATCGAGGTAGTTGAGAATGCGGATTCATATCTGTTTCAGAGGGGAGAGAGTCACATCCATACACTTCGAAAAAGTGCAGGGGGGCCAGTATACATCCAGCGAAAAGAACCAGTCTCCTGAGCAACATCACGCGCAGGGGATCCGTTCAGCACTAGTCATCCGAACGAGCCCTTTCATCGCCACCCACGGGCCATGACTAGATAGGTTGATCTGACGACAGCACGGAGGGCCGGGAAGCCACCATCAATGTTTGGGGCCCGAGGACCCCCACCCGTAGCTGGTGTGGAAGCCCTGATCGCCGCCCATGAGATGGGGGAACAGCACGTTGCGGCCCTATCGAACAGCACAATTCATCACCCCCACCTCTGAGCGCAGGACGAGTGCGTCTTTTTTTTTTAGGCTACATCCATGTTATGTTTCTGACTTTAATGTGAGACAGATATTCATTAATATTATCAATTTGACTGCACTGACAGTATCGGATGAAAACAAAACTTGAACTGAACTGAGCGGATCGCCCACTGACCTATTGTCTCTCCAGCCCGAAGTTCCCACACTGGAGGGTTGAGTTTCCAACACTGTCGCGTGTCCACTTGAAAGACGCGCAGAAGAAAATGCCCCCAATACTACCTGGCAACCCTCCTGTTCTTGTTTCTGCAGTAGAATTCCACATAGCTTCGGGCCTATGCTTGGGAATTAGTTGTTGCCCTATTTTCAGAAACCCAGAAAACAGAAACAGTACCCATATTTACCCCATTTTTTCAGTCTTACATCATACGCTTTTGGCTCAGATAAAAATACTATCATGCACCCATGGCAAGGTTATGTCATTGTTCTGTTGAAACTAAAGTGACCATAGCAGAGGAAGGATATTGCAAGGGCAGCTCTTTGTGCATATACCTTCTATTCTTTGGTTCAGATTTCAGATTTCAGCATCTTCTAAGGCAACTCAACATGCCGTGCCACCATAGTAATAAAACCATCCCAATACATTCCTGCAAACTTGCACAATGCATGCCTCTAGAGACATGTTTGACTTCAGGAGGTAAACAAGAGTGACAAGATCAAAGCCATTGAGCTTTTGTGCATAAAAAAGCGGTGAAGGGTTTAGAAGATGACAAATGTGACCCTGTCTGTGAAATCCAGGCTAAAGTCTCAAAATTGTATTATGAGATAACAAGCATCAACGTTTGATTTCAACCAAGTCAATATTTAAGATAATCAATCAAGTCAATATTAAAGATATAAAGGTTATATTGTCACAGAATGTTCTACATCTTTATGAAGGATGATTTTATGTAGAAAACAGCAAATCACAAAAAAATGACTTTAGCTGGGTTTTACAGGCAGGGTCATAAATGTGAAAAATCCCTTTACACTGATAAGAAATCTATCAAGCTTTCTCTTTCGGTTTTCCATATTTCTGTCTAGTTACATCACTGATGCTCCTTGAAATGAAATGGAAGAATGTCGAGCAAGCACATTCAAAGAAAAACAGCTGGCATCAGATATCTTTTAAGCATGTGCTTTAGATCTGAGGTGGTTCTTGTTTGCAGGAATAAATATTATTAATTTGGCCAATGCTGAAAGAAACTGGCCCCTGAGAGCAGAGCTGCTCCTTCTGTTGCCCTGCAGGAAGATAACTTCATTTTTATTGACCTCTAATGAGTTTCTATGTCCTACTCCAATGAGTCACAGGTCTATCACTCCTTTAGAAGTGTAATTTTAAAGGTGGCCAGCCAACATGTTTGCTTTTCTGATTAATCACTCTTGTGCATAGTTCACGGGTTCACACTTACAGTACATATAATTAGCTGAAGTATAGTAATGCGTATTTGGCGTGCTGTCCGGGGAAGGGCTCCGAGCTCGAGAATGGCCCGAACCCCCCACCCCCGTATAAGTGTATTTAGAACTCGAAGTGAGGAGATGGGGCGGTGGAGGGATGCTGATAAACCGTCAATGGATAGAAGTAAGTCTGCTGTATTTATACCTCTTGGTGTTGATCAACTTGAGTGTTCTCCTCTTTTGTTTATTAGGCTAATTATCTGACGTGTGCTCCTCCCGAACTTTGTTAATAAAACATAATTTGCTTACAATGAATGACACTAATGACAAATCATTTAAAAGTAAAATACATCACACAGTTGCCTTCTGTTGTCTTCAGTTCTTTCATTAAAGATCAACTGTATTGTACTGTACTCAATTTGAAAAATAAAATCTTTTCCAAAAGACAACGAACCTCATTTTGCCTTTCACAGGTCCAGACAACACCATTTCATGCAATGGAGGCAGAGAAATCAAAGAATAATTGACCAGGACTGGTCCATTTATTAAGGAAAAGGCTGTAGCTTGTCTGTTTGAATAACTATTAGGTTTTTATTGACTCAAGGAGAAAGCCGAGCTCCTTCTGCTTCGGTTCTATAATGCATGAATTCCACCGAGATTGAGATTAAATCTATTCAGTTGACTTTGATTCATGGAATGTAATTTTTGAGGCAATTCCTATTCTGTGATATTCCTTTAATGGGTTCAGTTTCCTAGGATGGAACATTCTCCTGGAATGTCACACAGATCAGTGGTTTTCAACTGGTTTTGCTTCATGACCTCAATTTTAAATTGGATCAAGTGGCAACCCAATGCAGTATCACAACTGCTGACTCTGTTTAATTTATAACTGTTGCTGGTCGTATTGTGAGTGATTCATTGTTTTTTTATTAACCAACTAAAAAGCTTACTTATAAAGCTTTTTTAAGGACTCTAAGGTATCAACGTAATATTTTGCAACACTTTAATTTGTTTACTTGATTATCCATACAGAACTTTTTTTTCTGAAAAATCATGTTAATATGGAAGTATCAAATATCATAAACACTTATTTGTACATCTTTCAATCATCATTGCATTTGCTTTGCATTGTACATTCACTGGCCACTTCATTAGGTACACCTGTTCAACTGCTTGCTAACACAAATATCTAATCAGCCAATCTCATGCATTTAGGCATGTAGACATGGTCAACACAATCTGCTGAAGTTCTGTGGGCGAAAATGCCTGGTTGATGCCAGAGGTCAGAGGAGAATCGCCAGACTGGTTTGAGCTGATAGAAAGGCAACAGTAATGCCTGTTTCACGCCGCAAGTTTGACCTTCGCATCAGCTTCACATCAGCATAACTACATTGTCACTGCAGCCTCAAACTCAATTGCTACCATGCATGCCGGAAAAAAAAGTGCTGCTCACGCACCACTCATGCGGTGTGAAACCGGCCTAATTCAAATAACCACTCGTTATTACCACGGTATGCAGAAGAGCATCTCTGAACACACAACACATCGAACCTTGAAGCAGATGGGCTACAGCAGAAGAAGACCACACCAGTGCCACTCCTGTCAGCTAAGAACAGGAAACCGAAGCTACAGTTTGTACAACATAAAACCATGGATCTATCCTATTTTATATCAATAGTTCAGGATGGTGGTGGTGTAATGGTGTGAGGGATATTTTCTTGGCACACTTTGGGCCTCTTAGTACCAAATGAGCCACAGCCTTCCTGAGTATTGGTGCTGACGATGACTTTATGACCACAGTGTACCCATCTTGTGATAGCTACTTCCAGTTGTCATCAAACAGATAGGAACAGAACAGGTAAGTCACAGTACTTAGGAGTTTATTCAGGATAACCAGTAACGGAGAATCAAAGACAGGCAATAGGTGAGTAAATAGCATACAGTAAAGTATTGCAACTCCTTGTTCAAGCTCTTGTTCTGTCCAGGCTAGACTATTGCAATGCTCTCTTGGCAGGTCTTCCAGCCAGTTCTATCAAACCTTTACAATTAATCTAGAATGCGGCAGCAAGATTCAATTTTAATGAGACAAAAATAATGCACGTCACACCTATGTGTATCATTTGAAGGCTACCACTAGTGCTCGCATAAATCAAGGCAGGATGTTTGCCTTCAAAACCACCACCGGCTCTGAACCCCTTTACCTAACTTCTAATCAGAATATGTGCCTCTAGAAGATGCGTTCTGCAAGTGAAGGTCGCGGCTATTGTGCCATCCCAAAGAAGCACAAAACCATTTTTACGGACTTTTAAATTAAAGGTTCCCTCCTGGTGGAATGACCTGCCCAACTTAATCCTGGCAGCTGAGTCCTTTGCCATCGCTTCAAGAATCGGTAAAATCACATCTCTTCAGCTTATCGACCTCTAACTCTAGCACTCTCTATTCTATTTCTATTCTTTAAAAAAAACTTGTCCCTTTTAGACTTGAACTCTATTCATTTGCTGGTTGTTTTCTTAAAAAAAAACTAACTATTGCTTTCAAATCTTTTTGTATTATATCTGTTTTCTTTTCATTTATTATACAATTAACAAAAGAAAAAAGACCTCTAACACTAGCTTGCTCTATTCTTAGTCTATTCTATCTGTTTTCTTTTTATTTATTATATTTTTAAACCTTGCTACGTGTACTGCATTAAGCTGAGATTTGTTATAGCACTTGTATATCATTGCTCTATTGTTGATTTTGATTGCTTCCATTGTCCTCATTTTTAAGTCACTTTGGATAAAAGCGTTTGCTACATGACTAAATGTAAATGTAAACTTAGCTTGGTGTAAAGAGACTATTCTCTTTGGCAGGGAAGAGAATGGATGGTTTCCTGAAGAAAGCAATGATGATGAAGGTAGATCCATTAGATCAGGTAAGTCCACACAATTCGAGTCAGGTAAGATTCATTGTCGTAACATTGAGACCAGATGCTGACTGAGTGGAGAGAAGGTGCTTATAAAGGTGCGCTAATTGTGTTATGACAGGTGCAGTGGGTTAGAACTCAAGTTATTATGATATTCTTATTGTGGTGGAAGGGTCTAGCATTATAGGTGTATCCGTGACAGTACCCCTTCCCCCACGGGCAGCTCCCGACGCCTGCATATGACAGCGAGGACGGCCACGACTTCTGGGTGCAGGATGATCATGATGAAGATTGTGAAAGTCTGTTAAAAGAGTAGGATCTAGGATGTCATCACGTGCAACCCAGGACCTTTCTTTGGGACCGTAACTGTCCCAGTCAACAAGATATTCCAAGTGGCTGCCTCTCCGCCAGGAGTCTAGTTTGGTGTTGATCTTGTAGATCGTTTGTTCTTCAGTGATGTCCGGAGGAGGAGGCACGCCCAGTTTGCTAGACCCTGCGGAAGAAGGGACCAGAGGATTAGTGAAGTGTTTAAGCAGTGAGACATGAAAAGTGTGATGCGATAGTGAGCAGGGAGGTGTAGGCGATAAGTGACTTTGTTTATCTGCCGCTGGATGGTGAACAGACCTATGAACCGGGGACTCAGCTTGTGACTAAGCAGACTGAGATGAATGTCCCGGGTAGAGAGCCAGACCTTGCCACCGGGCTGAAACAGGGGAGCTGTTGTTCGTCTGGCGTCCGCTTGAGTCTTGTGTCTCCAAACTGCCTGTTGCAGGAGTACATGAGGCCCACACCCTCTTGCTTTCACAGAACCAGTGGTCCACAGCTGGAACTTCCAAAGGTTCACCTGTCCAGGGAAACAGAGGTGATTGGAATCCGAATATACATTGAAAAGGTTGAATTTTGCCTCAAAGAATTCTGGGCATACTCGGCCCATGGTAGGAAATGGTCCGAGCTGTGTTGGTTCTCTTGGCAGTAGGTGCGTAGGTACCTCCCAAATGCTTGGATTTTGCACTCAGTCAGGACGTTGGATTGTGGGTGATTGGGAGACTTCTCTAGCCATGTTGGGCCACCAATACAGATTTTGGATAAGTGAGAAGGTTTACTGGCTGCCTGGATTTTCTGATCCTGGAGACGAGTGAACGGAGTCCAGAAGGGATAGATGTAGAGAAGATGGTACAGAGGTTTTTCCCTCTAGTCCTCCCAGCGGAGCAGACTCACATTGGGTCGCGATTTGGATTTGATCATTCAAGGACCACTGAATGGGATTAACAAAGATGGCTGAAGGGAGTATGGGTTCTGGAGTGGATATCTGTTGGTCCGGTTGGTGAATCCTGGAGAGGGCATGTTCTTAGACCCAGGTTTGTTTGTGACTGTGAAATTGAATCGGGTAAAGAATAAAGCTCAGCGAGCTTGGCGGGGATTGAGACATTTGGGTTCACATACATACTCCAAGTTACATTGGTCAGTAAATACTTAGAAAGGATAAGCAGCTCCCTCCAGCCAATGTGTCCATTCCTCCAGCACTATCTTAATAGCGAGCAGTTCTCTGTTGCCGATGTCGTAATTTGCTCTGCTGTTGCTCTGCTGGGGAAAGTGTTTTGGAGAAATAAGCACATGGGTGGAGAAGGGGAGGCTCTCCCTTGCGATGACTTCAATGGTGAAAGGGAGTTGGGGATCTGGATGGGAACGGGGCCGGAGCAGTGAAAATACCCTGTTGAGGAGTTGGAAGGATTGGCACACTTCGGTATACCAGGACAGAGACTTTTTTCTGAGCAAAGAGGTGAGGGGAGCTGACAGTTGACTGAAGTGAGTGATGAATCAACGGTAGAAATTGGCGAATCCTAGAAATCCTAGTTCCTTGACGGTGTTAGGTTGGGGCCAGTCTTGGATGGCTTAAACCTTCCTCTGGTCCATTTGAATGTCTTCAGGACAGATGACATAGCCCAGGAACTGGATGGATGTCTGGTGGAACTCGCATTTTTCTAGCTTGAGGTATAGATGGTTCTCTCTCAGCTTCTGTAGACCCTGTTCCGTGTAGAGACAATGTTTGGACAAGTTCTGGTAATAGATAAGGATGTTCTTGATGTATACAATCACAGACCAATGGAGGAACTCACGGAACACTTCTTTCATGAATCCTTGGAAGATTGATGGTGAGTTGGTTATCCCATACGGCATCATCCGATACTCATAATGGCCACTGGACGCTGCTAGAGAAGTGGAAGGTTTGATAAAGCATTGACGGAGAACCTTCTCAATATACTCCTCCATGGCCTGATGCGCCGAGATCGATAAAGGATGCACTCTACCCTTAGAGAGTTTGGCTCCAGGCAGCAGGTCGATGGCACAGTCCCATGGTCGCTGAGGTGGTAGTTTGGTGGCGGCCTGCTTACTGAAAACATCCTGGAACAGGGCCGTGCAGAGACCTTTGGAGGGGCAGGTGTTCAAAGTATAAAAGGGGCACATGAAACACGGCTTTAAATAGGGCTGTGCTCCTTGCAGATACGTGTATCGAAACGGATGCTTCTGTATTGATACAGCAGAAAATGCCATGACGCAGTTTTGAAAAAGAATCACAGAACAGAAAAGACCATTTTAAGTTTAAAATGTAAAGATTTTGTTTTTCTTTGCACCTTTTAATTACTCTGGAATTAGAAACTGAATTATTTTATTGTTATTATTATTGAGTTTATTGGGTATGGTGGTTTTGCTGTTGTAAACACCACTGTTGCAGAAAAAAAATATTACTGTCTTATTTAAAATAGAATTCTATTCTAATCCTGTTCTGAATTTATTCATTTTTTGAACGATAATGATAATAAAAACAGGATTGATAAGTATAATGATAAGGATGAGAAAATCAGTATAAGCCTGTTTTACCAGTGTTCTGATAAATATTTTTAAGGCACTCTACATTGTTTAAATAAATACTGTAATAATAATAGTTCAAAGTATGAATAGTTTTTAGTTAGATAACATAAAAAAGACAAGACCCCTCGATGCCCTTTACACTTTTCCCAATCAAACAGCAAGGACAAAAGAGAACAGGCACCTTTGTTTATATTGCTGTGTGTAGAACTATGTTAGCTGCATTTTTTATATTTAATAAATACTTAATTTTAATAAAATGTAAATTCATCCCCCGCACTTTATTCGGGCAGGTGTGTTCACATAGAGGTTTCCAGATTTAAATCTAGATTTAAATTCAAAGAGACAGTCTCAACAGCCCAACGTTTTTACTGATGAAACATGAAGACAATAAACACACAACTGCGACAATATATGGTTTATGTGTGTTTTTCAAGCCATCTCATAATAATAAATAAATAAACTATATGGATAATGCAGTACTGATTGACATATCATTTAATATAGAAATGTAGGGTATCAGAGTGAATCAGACAATTTAATCTTGTCAAAGAAGATGAATTATCATTATGAATTTGATTGTAATCAACCCCTCCTTCATTCTTCCTAACCTCTCTTACATTTGAAAATGCAATACAAATTTTAGCATCTCATCCAACGCTAAAACCAATTTAATAGAGATAAGTGTTGAACAACTGTCACCTTCGCAGCCTCCCTGGTGAGCGGCACAACTGTAAGGTGTACGGTGTCAATCCTGTCAGACTAAGAAAATAGATATCAAAATTATTATTGTATTATTTTGTCTAAAACAGAAATGTAATAATATTGTTTACTTTTTTGATAACATTTAATTGAAAAAAAAAATTCCTCATTTACTCCACACAGATCTGTGTCAGTCCCTCTTCAGACTCCAGTATGCCGAACAGCTACTAGAGAAAGCCAAGAATAACATCAAAGACAAGAATGCTGAAATCAGTGCCTTGGAAGACCACCTGTAAAGGTACAGAACTGAAATGAACAATCTGAACCAACAACTAGACAATACTAACGTTGAGCTCTACATGGTCAGAAAATAACTCAAATATGCTTATGAGCTGAAACAAGAGCCAAGAAAAGAGACACATATCTCAGCCTCCCCACTGCTGAGCAGAGCAGAGTCCCAAGTCCAAGAACCGGCATATGACGAAAGGCACGAAGGGCCACAACCCAACCCTTCACCGGCCATCACCACGGTACTTCTTCCAGTCAATGAAAGAAGAGACCCCATCCAAGCAGACCTTGGAGCTGCACATGGGATGACCATCAAAGACCTCAACAAGCTGTCTAAAAACATCAGCAAGTTCAACCCGATCTCCACAGAGGGCCACGACATCCAGGCCTACCTGCAAGATATCGACTTTCATCTGGAAATGAGACCTCATGTGACTGACAGAGACAGGTTATACCTCCTTAGAGCCACATCCAGTCCTGAGGTACGAAACGTCCTAGATCGACAGCCCAGTCAAACAAGGTCAAACTACCAGCTACTTCATGAGGTCCTGATAAAAGAGTTTACAGACCCTGAGTCTGAACATGGACTGTTAACTGCCTTGGAAACCAAACAAGGTTGACAAAAGGCTCCACAAGCTTACTACAACAAACTTTGACAAGCCTACTTTTGTGCACACAACAAACCTGACCTTGGAGAGGATGTGAACTTCAAAATCCTCTTCCTAAGAAATCTGCACCATGGAGTCAGCCACCATCTAGGTGTCATGACCTGTCCGCGCTCCATGACCATTCAACAGTTGCGAGACCTAACACAGAAGGCCTACAACAAGCAGAAGATGGCCTCAAAGAAAGGAAACAAAACATCCACACTCTTGATCTATTTAACCAAAGATTCAAGCCTTGCACTGGACGACACCCAGTGGCATCACAACACCAGAGTCCTACACCAAGAGCACAGAGAACGTGACCCCCATGCCCATGACAGCTATCAGCCCAACCGCTGGAACAATCCATGGGATTAGCCAAGCTTCTCAAGAAACTCAAAAGACAAGAACAACTGTAAACCTAACCAGACATCCAAGGGTAATCGCCTGACTAATCCAAGAGCAACTCGTGAGGGTAAGTGACAACTAAACCCACCTCATCACCACTCAGACATGCACAGTGCAGAGTATGCACAAGAACAAGACAGCTTACCATCAGAAGACATGGAACAAGTCATGAGACAACTGAAAGAGTTTCTTCAAGACAAGCTGAACATAGATGACCACAAACTTGAGACATGCTCGCTGTGACCAGCGACAGAACGGAAGGCGGGTGATTACCTAGTACACCACCATATCAGAGATGACAAGCACCTGTTCAACAACCACCCAGATCGAGCAAGTCTCTCACGGCCAACCATTGATGAAAACCCTGAGGTACCAAAAAACATCACCTCAGTTACCCATAACTCACTAAGAAACTGCCAAATCAACTCCAAGAACCACATTCATGTCTGTGCAACAGCAACCACCAAAGCACAGAGGGTCAGAAAGTCTGCCACAACCAGAAGGTATCACAAGAGGAATGCAACATAGGAGACAAAGTTTTGCAGCCCAGCTTCACACAGCCATGTCAAACTACCTCCGACTGTCTGCTAAATAACTTCCTGCCTTGCTGGACTGACCCCCATTAGATCACGGACACGCCCTCATCCAAACCAAGGATGCAGAGTGCCAGTCTTCACTGATATACAAGAAAAGGGGGGAGACAGCACAGACTGAAACAGATCTGACCACACATACACTACACCATTAACACACACAACATTACCTACACCCAGAGGTAACCACATCTACTGATAACACATTCAACAAACATATTCTTCCCACAAGTAGAATATCCTAATTTTAGCATAACATAAAGTTACACATGCTCACCATGAAGAAACATGCAGCCACCCTCACAATAGGTAGAACACCTGACACTAGGTTAAGATACATTACACACTAGCTGCACATGACATCCTAGCTCAACAGTAGTTGCAAGCCATGCTAGGAAAACCCACAGCAGGTTTGTTTTGTTCTTCTTTTACCTATCATTTTCCTTCCCCTCTTTCCTTAGTAGGTGAAACACCTAGACACCCTGCAAGGGTCAAATGTCTGATATTAGGATTGACTCACCACACCTAATATCCGCCAGGCCACTCTAAACTGAATGGAAGCCAGAGAGCTCCACGCACCTTAGGTCAGTTCATTTTACATTTCATGATGTCACCAGAAACTAAAGGTGAACATTTTTAAATTAAGACAACTTAGAGGAAACAAGCTAATTTAATCACAAAATTTGATCGAAGAATCAATGTACTGAACCAAATTAGAACAATTTCCAGATTGAACTAAAACATATTCAATTTACTAAACTATATTGACTAATTGAACTTAAACCGCCTGTACCCTAATGACCCGATGCCCTGCACCAGTACAGTAACTATCATGGAGGTGTCTTGTTGTTTGCTGCGGTTGTCTGCTTCTTCTGCCTTTGTTCCTCCAGCGCTCGCCGATGTCTTCAGCTCAACAAGCTTTGCCCGGAATTTTCGAGTTGCCGTTCCAGCATTATTTCGGCCTACACACCCCATGCTACTTAGCCCTGATGAGAAGAAAAACATTAGCTCGTTCTGCTATTCTTTCTTCAAGTATTTTCTTCGTTGGAGTTTCGGGTCTGAGTTAAGTTCTGCCGCCCGCTGTGTCTGTGCACACCTCAAAACTTCAACCAGCCCACAACTTCAGTCAACGCCCAACCATTGATTACCAGACATCACTTCAATGACGCTGAACGGCCAGACAATCAGCAAACCAGGAAACTCTTTTCTGCAATGACGACAAGGGAACCCCTTACACAGGCAACGCAAGTACCTCCAGATTTTAGCTGAACTGGTGCATTTAATATAAATTTAAACGCATTGGACGAATCAAGGCGAATAATGAAGTGATTGATGTTGTGTGGGTCTATGCAATGCACACATTGCTGTAAAATTGGGATGTCAAACGTTTCATGCTCTTAAATCATATCTTTCCTTACTTCTCTCGTCTGCAACTTGTGTGAATGGTAAGTGTGTGTGTTGCGGTGTTAGACTAGTTATATGTCTAAGATGTACTCCAATAACGTCTTATTTGATATTGAAAGAGAGTATATTGGTTTGTGCTCAAAGGGTTATGTCTTAAACTGCCGATCTTGTTTTAATATCCATTGCAGCGTTGATGTTGTACGGCTCGTTCAATGAATCGCTGGCCGACTCAGTGATCAGCCGTAAAACAGTGATTCTGTCCAAATTCCCTATTAAAACATGAATGATTCCCTTTGAGCTAAATTTACCTGTTCCGTACAGAACCCTATAAATATATCCCGGGCCTTATTCTGTGATAAAAATGTGGAAAAGGTGTTCGTAATAGCCTTTATAAACCAATCATAAAATTGCCATTAGCCCCTTGGTACAGCTAACGTTACTTCCACAAGCTACACACTTCAAGTTGTTCTTGTAAAATAATAATAATTTATTCATTTAAGCATACAAGCACACCACTCCGCTGAGAACTCCACTTACCGGAAGCCATGGACATTATTGAAGGTATCCTGGTAGCGCGCAAAATTTCTAAAGGTGTCTGAAAGTGAGGGATTGGCCCGGATGAGATCATCAGGTGAAAGGTCATCATGTGGATAATTTTATTTATGGCTAAATTATTCTTCATTAATTTTACTAATAGTTAGATTGGGCAGGCCTTCACAAAAGGGCATTTAATTACAAAAAAATTGCCTTCAGGGAATCTAGGGGAAAAGGGACAGGTGCTCAAGCATATTAAGATGTTCAACACCTGAGGGTGGTTATTATGCTTCAGTTGGAGTTGTTTTAATGTAGTTTTAACAAGATTAAGTTTCCAGAAGATCCGGAATCTAGGAGGGCTTGTGCTGGAAGAGTTCGATGGGTAGCTATTAGCCGTACATCCGTACATGTTAGTGATTAAATTTTAGGACTAAGTTGGATGGTACTCAACGCTGGGCGTGGAGGATGAATCGGGCAGGTGTTGATGAGATATCCCAAAGCTTCCCAATACAAGCACAGTCCACTACTGATTCTTCACTAATGCTCTGCTCAGGTGAAATGTTATGTATCCACTTGCATAGGCTCTGGTGCTGGAGGAGGTAGGGATGGTGAGGTCAGTTAGTCTGACTTTTTTCTTTCTTTAGGTCTGGTTTTCTGTCATCAAACAGATGGGAACAGAACAGATAAGTCACAGTACTTCGGAGTTTATTCAGGATAACCAGCAATGGAGGATCAAAGACAGGCAATAGGTGAGTAAATAACATACAGAGCTAAAGTATTGCAACGTAGCTTGGTGTAAAGAGTCTATTCTCTTTTTCAAGGAAGCGAACAGATGGTTTCCTGAAGAAAGCAACGACGATGACGGTAAAACCACAAGATCAGGTAAGTTCACATAATGTGGGTCAGGTAAGAATCAGAATCAGAAAGAGCTTTATTGCCAAGTGTGTTTACACACACAAGGAATTTGTTTCAGTGACATAAGCTTCCAGTACAAAATGTACAGACATACATATAATTTAAGGTAATAAAACACTAATAATAAAGAGAAAGGACAAATAAATTAAAAAATAATCTAACATATAGTATAAACTATAGGAAAAAATAAATCTCAGGTAGAGAGATTTGTGGATGTGCATATGTGATATTTACAGATTAAAAGTTTTGATAAGTTTGATAAGTTATTTACAGATATACAGTCCTGAGATTTGTTTGTTATGTATTGTTTAGGCGGAATATGGTCTGGGGGAAAAAGCTGTTCTTGTGTCTGGCTGTTTTGGTGCACAGTGCTCTGTAGCACCGGACAGAGGGCAAACTGTGAGGGCAAAAGTTGTGAGGTGTTGTGAGGAGTCCAGAGTGATTTTACCAGACATTTTCCTCACTCTGAAGGTGTACAGTTTTTGGAGGTTAGGCAGGGGGGCACCAATAATCCTCTCAGCAGTCCTGACTGTTCGTTGTAGTCTCCTGATGTCTGATTTGGCAGCTGAACCAAACAAAACAGTCATAGATGAACACAGGACAGACTCAATGTTCTTGTGGCAGGTTGAGCTTCCTCAGCTGGTGAAGGAAAACAGCCTCTGCTGGGCCTTTTTTACAATAGAGTCAATGTGAATGTCCCACTTCAGGTCCTGAGAGATGGTGGTTCTCGTGAAGTCCACTGTCATCTCCACTGTTTTGAGTGTGTTGAGCTCCAGGAGCCAGTTGCACCAGCTGGACATACACCCGGTTGCAAGACTAGGCTGGACGTAAAATGTGCTTTAAGTCGTGCATAGAATTTATACCCGTTGCACCATCTCGCCGTACGTCTGAGACTAAATCTTACGCCTAGTCAGAGGTAGGTGTAAAGTGAAAAGTCATGATTTGCTCGGACATTATTAGTTTTTAGGATTCATGTCTGTTAGTTAATTATTACTGCAGACGTGAAATGTAATGTTTATGGTCTTTTCGGGCAGGATAATCAATCGCAAATGAAGCTCGGTGTAGATTATACCACACTGCCGACAGTAATTGACCTAATAAAAACTATTCTGTACAGCATGTAATTATACAGTAAAATATTACATATAATCTAGGATTATTAAAATAAACTGTTCCATTCGACATCTTACTTGGAGGGATGGTATAAATGCTTGGAAATATTTCACGTGTTTAATTGCATTCATTATTTGTAGCGTGCCATCCAATAATCGCAGTAAGTTTTGTGCTTTGTTACTTTTAATTAGAAATAAAGTATCAGCTTTCAAATTCTGTCAGTTTTATCACAAAATACAAACTATAAATGTGTTTTTTCAGCCACAGAAAGACGTCAGTATAACAATTTCACGTAAAGTCACATTTAGCTCAGGAAAGACATTCATTGTACATAAACTCGATAGTCAGCTAGAAAAAATAACTCTGGAGAGAAGCACTGTATTACATTCATTATATTTTATTTTAACCTGCTGCCTTCATTTTTAATGTTCATTTGAAGAAATATGTCATGGGAATGTGCAGGGAGACTTCAGATATAAAAAAATTGTAGAAACTTGTTAGAAAATGTTTACTCAATAAAATCATGGCGCGGTGACTTCACTTGTTATGATGTCTTTGAGCAATTCAGTTTTATATTAGTAGTTATAGCCATTGCAGTGTGAATGTCATCTCAGCCATCACTGCGGGAGAATGTGTCAGCGTGGACATGCATTGTCTACGCCGGGCGTAGTTGCGCCTGATCGTAGTTTTAGTTGGTGCAACAGATGTAAACATTTATCGTAAAGCTGGACATTGCAAAGCCCAGCATAAGGCTTACATCCAGCTTTTTTACGTCTAGCTGGTGCAACCGGCCCCAAGTTGTTAAGATTGCACCAGATAACCAGCTCCTCAATCTCTTATCTGTAAGCAGATTTCTCACCATCATGGATGAGGCCATTGACTGTAGTGTCATGCGTAAACTTTAGGAGCTTGACAGAGGGGTCTTTAAAGGTGCAGTCATTTGTGAACAGGGAGAAGAGCAGTGGGGAGAGAATGATAGTGGAGGGACTTTTGGGGGACCAGAATGATAGTGGAGCATTTGAAGCAGCAGGGAACTTCTCACAGCTCCAGTGATCTGTTGAAGATAAGTATGAAGATGGGGGCCATGGTCAGTGCAGATTTTAGACAGGCACCTATGGGCCGAATCATCCTGTTTATGCTTTTCCAGAACCCAGTTCACATCCTCTACACAGACCTTAAGCGCAGGTTGAATGGTGGGTGAGGGAGGGATGGCGGTGGCCAGAAGGGAAGGTGAATGGTGAAGTGCAGACAGAGAGGGAGGAGGGGTGAGACTGGGGTTGTCATCAAACCGGGCAGTACAAAAACCACATTACAGATGTCAGCCAGTTGTTGATTCTTCACAGACTGTGGAGGTGGTGTCTTGTACTTGGTGATGCTCCTTAGGCCTGTCCAGACTGTCACCGGGTCGCACAGAAACAGGATGAGTATGTGAGCTCATCCAGATTGGTGGAGCAGCTTCAAAAACACTCCAATCAGGCATTCGAAGCAGGCTTGTAAACCAATATGATTCAGTGGTCCATCATTTTATCCAGTCCTTATTAAGTTTAGCTGATAGCAGTTTCTGCCCTGTAGGACTTATAAAATGAACTAGACAGTGTCAGAGGGCCCCAAAGCTGAAAAGTGGGACAGAATTATATTTTTCATTATTGTGGTCCAGTATATCACTTTCTCTGGTAGGACATGGAAGTGGCGTCTTATTGGCAGTTCATGGGAGATATTTTCTTTATTAAAATCCCCAAGAATTATTAAAAGAGAGTCCAGGTACCGCTGCTCCATTTCAGTTATTTGTTCAGCCAGCTGTCGAAGCGCTGCGCTCACGCAGGCATCCGGAGGGATGTACACATTCACGAGAATGAAAGTGGAAAACTCCCGCGGCGAGTAGAAAGGTTTACAGTTTATGAAGAGTGCCTCTAAATTAGGAGAGCACATCTTCTTTAGAATTTTGTTACGTCTGAACACCAACCTTCATTTATGTAGAAACATAGTCCACCACCTTTTGATTTCCCGGTTAACTCCGTGATGTGATCCGCTCTGAACAACTGGAAGCCTGGCAGATGCAGCACATTATCTGGAATAGCTTCACTTAGCCAGGTTTCAGTGAAGCACAATGCAGCAGATTTTGAAAAGAATCACTGTTGTAAGATTGAGACCAGTGAGTGGAGAGCTAATTGCGTGACGACAGATGCAGCAGGTTAGAACTCAGGTGATTGTGATCTTGTTATTGTGGTGGAAGGGTCTAGCGTGGTAGGTGTATCCGTGACACCAGAAGGAAAACTTGCCATATCTCAAAGCTCAAATCATCTCAAACTGGTTTCTTGAACATGACAATGAGTTCACTATACTCAAATGGCCTCCACAGTCACCAGATCTCAATCCAATAGGGCACATCTGGGATGTGGTGGAAAAGTAGATTCGCAACATGGATGTGCAGCTGACAAATCTGCAGAAACTACATAATGCTATCATGGTAATAAGGACCAAAATCTCAGAGGAATTTTTCCAGAACCTTGTTGAATCTACTGTAGGCACATATTAATACCTATAATCATAGAAGGGCAGCCATCTCTCTCTCGCCTTCTCCGTGTAGATTATGTTCCTGACTCCTTTATGTGGATTGTACCCTGGTTCGTGGATTGGATTATTTGTTTTTTGTATTTAATAAACCCCTGTGCTTGCATTTGGATTCTCGCTCCTCCTTGTCCTGGCTTACATGTTACAAGAAAACATAAAACACCATTTTTTCCCCAATTTAAATTGGGGAAAAAAGTTTTATCAGAACTTCTAGCACTCTGTCACCTAACAAAATTAGAAAATCCTAAGTATAAGGCTGAATAAAGTCGGTTTACTGTAGTTACTGGCAATGACATTTGGTTTATTTTCCATTCTTTACAGCTCCTCTTGGAATAAAAGAAATTTGAGCTATTCCTCTTGTTTTTCCGCTCAGTGCTGGATGTTCATACACATTATGTAAACTATCATTGACAGTCAGGTTGTACTGAACAACAACCTATATACCTTACAGATATTTTGGGCTTGAATGAATTCTATGTTAAAATAATCTCTTGAATGAAATTAAATAGCCCACTCCCCAAGCGTATTTACCTTTGAAAGCTTGTTTAGGGAATTAGCATAAATTATTTCATTAGACCATCTTCCAAAGACAAAAACGGTTCTTTTCTAGTAAAAATACTTAAGACAGTGTAGGGCTGTCAGGGGAAAGAGCATTCTGTGGTGCTTTGATGCTTGGCAGAGTGGGTTAAAGTGAAAGATTTTCGTATGTTTAGATTTTTTTTTAATACAATTGACTAATTGCAATACATGTTGACCTGTTTAATAACATTGTTTTACTATTTTTAAAAAATGTAATTAAATTTAAAAAAAAAAGATTTTTCACCATACTTGGATGAAAAAGTAAGGATTGCGACATCAAATCCAACTCCAAGGAACAACCAACATGGGAATGTGACCTGAATGTGCCTGTAGAATTTCACACAATGTGTAACACCTGCAACCAGTTTTGATGTGAACTGTTTGTATATCACACAGTCTGTGAGTGCAGCATTAGGGGAAACACTGCTAATGTTTGTCCTCTGTGATTTATGCTTGCATTAGCAATAAACACACACAGGAGCTTTGTGTTTTCATGTTTTATTCAGAGTTTGAGTTCAGCAAAGGTTCAAGTGATAAGACCCAGTTAGTAGAGATTCAAGGTGTGAGCACATCTGCACTTAAGATAAGCACTTCAAGGTGATTCAGTTATTGCCTTCTGCAAAATCATCCGATATAGAGGTCATTTAAGAGTCTGTAGTAATTTCTTGATATGAACCTAATAGTCGATAACTAGCCCAGAATTAAGCAACATGTAAGGAATATAAAATGTATATAAAAGAACATTGTTGTGTGTTTGGTGTAATGAAATGTGTTTATTCGTTTTAAGGTTTAAAAAACACATTATTTTACACATACTTTACATAATTGTTTCTCCTCTATGCCCTGCCTTCTGAAACGCATCGATTTTTACAAAACTAATTGTTCTGAAAAGCGAGGTGTGCTCTGATGGGCCAGCTATCCAGTGTGTTGTGATTGGCCGAATTCTTCAAGCGTGTGATGGAAATGTTACGCCTCTTACCATACTGTGATTCTGTGTCCTGGTGCGATGAGCAAAACCCAATAAAACCCATTACAAATGAGGATTTGTTGCATCCAGTGGGGACATAATACATAATACTGATTATAATGACTTATACTGTATTTTATGCGTTGCATATCGTATGCGGCATAACATAAAAAAATGTCTGCATTGTGCTCGGACAAATGACAAACAACAGGGGACTACTTTACACTGCTCAAACTCACGTTTGAATCGTCAATGGCAAATCCTTTAAATATAAAAAAAAAGTACTTACAGGCTGTGAGTCAGAGCGCCAGACTGTCCTTGCAAAGTTGGAACTGCCCCACTTTATAGAAACAGCCTTTGTGCACAGACGCATTGTAGGCTACTCTGCAGGTTCAGGAAACAGTCCTCCATAAAATGTGCTGCACACAAATGAATATTTGGGTTGACCTGTTCTGGAACAGTGTTGTAATACAACTTAAACACTGATTTCTAGTTGTGTCCTCTTTTGGAAGCCCAAACAAAGTAGTTGCTTTCACAAAAAAACAGCCAAATAAACACGGCTGGGATAGAGTGACGGGGAGCCGACGGGCTGGAGTGAGTGAGCGGCGGCGGGAGGGCTTGCGGCAACCATATGTGATGACCCCCAGGCTGGACTCCACTTCATCTACGGAGAAAGCCGATCCGGCGATCGACAGCGCGAAGTTGATGTACTTCCTCAGCGACCAGCACGGATCAGCTCTAGGCATGACAAAGCGGATATCGTCCTCTTTTGGAAGGCCAAACAAAGTAGTTTCGCTTTCACAACGAAACACAGCATCTCCACAACATGGCGGTGGCAACAAAATACTACAGCGAGAATAAAAGTGCTTTCTTTCTTTGCGTGAACATTTGAGCGGTGGTATGCAAATCTTCCCACACAGTGAAGTAGACATTTGGGGGCGTGTTTAAACGAGGCATTTTAGGAGGGCGTGGACCAGTCTAAACTTTTATAAAGTATATCTCTTTGGGTTTGAGACTTTAGTCTTCGCAACTTTAAGGATCTTATCTATGCACGAACAGCTTATAACACTCCAAAGAGAAAGGAAAATTTTAAATTGCATCATATGACCCCTTTAATCTGGACAGAAAATGAGTGTGGAGAAGAAGAAAATGAAATGATGTAGTCACGTTATGGTAAGCTGAGAGAACTGCAATTTAAACAGATCACATTATATTTTTAGAGGACACAGATACATAGATCATTCGTATATATGGATCTTTTTTCCCAAACACATTCCCAAAACACTCTTAACACCCTTTCCTCTTCACTTTCCACCTTCCATTGTTCATCAAATCAAAAACATATAGTCCCGCCCGAAACCCACACCATTGGTTGAGCCATAGGATGACATTGGTCAAATAGTCAAATGAAAAGGAACAATGTTTCAAAAGGGCTACATTAATATTACAGAATGGAAATTGTTTTTGTCTTTTAAAACTAATCAGGATGATTATATTTATATATATATATTATATATCTATACTATATTATTATATATTATATATTATCTATATATAAAAATCTATAATTACTAAAAATTTTAAATATGCAACTCCAATTGATTCAGTTTGTCAACAAGCTTCCAAAGCTCTGAAATTAAGCAGCTGTTATTTACTAATTTTGACAAAAAAAACGTTTGGTTTACGTTTTTAAATTGGCCTGCAGGAAGCACTTTGTATAAAAACTTTTTGTATAAACTTTCTTCTTAATTGCTCTCTGTGCTGACATAAATCCCCAATTACCAGTAAACACACACACTGTCAGAGATAACCACAAAGGGTTTCGTGTCCCGAGGTGGGGCAGAAATCCAGAATAAGCCTGTGAGAGTTACTCCGCTGTGCCACGACATATTGAGCTGTTCCTGTGGCGCTCCTTTTTTTTGGGAGAAATCTCAGAAAAGAGAAAGTGCTCTCACCTCCAATTATGTCCCTGTCTAGCTCCTCTCTCACCGGCTCAACTCCATCTGTCTGTCTTTTTTCTGATTTCATACCTCCAGGTCATTGAGTGATACCTGAGGAATAGGTTTAGTCCAGTCTGGTTGAGCAAACAGTCTCTGAACACGGCACAGGGACAATATATTTGCTCTTTGTAGTACAGCCTCCCCTCCTGTGGCGAGGTATCAATGGGTTATTGTATTTTGCAAAATGTTTAGGCATTGGGGTTGTCAGGTCACTTTCTTCATTACATTCTGCTCAGGGGCAGATGAGCCGGGTGACCTGCAAATGTGAAAGTGCTGCATTGGCTAGAACAAACGAGAACAAGAGGAAACTTGTCAACACCAGCCATGCATATGGAGCTGGTCATTGACACAAACATAAAAATATATTAGTTTACAAATCATACACTATGGAAAAAGTATTTTGAGGTCATAACAGAGTCTTGTGCAAGGAACCGCACAAAAATAAGTCTTTATTAATTAAATTACTCAAGATCACTACAGTATAGTTTCTTACAAGTCAGAACGTACAGATTTATACATGTATAATACTTAAAAAATCTCATAAGATCAAACAAAGTTAGTGTTTTGAAAGTGCCACAGAGCCACAGCATTTACATTAAACTGGAATGGGGAAAAACACATCGCTTTGAAAAAACACTCTTCACCTTTAAATAAGCATTTAAAATATTGGTTCCAATTTATATTAGATGTTGTAGTGGACAGCGCATTCCAGGGCCCAGTTTATGGCGGGGCCCCTCTCTGACCACAATAGTGGACAAATGTTTGCTACATTTTGATTAGATCTTGGTGGACTAACATAAGCAAACTGTCCAACGCCATCAGATAAAGATGCTAGGACAACAGCCAGACACCTCTTAGAGGGCAAGAAGAAGACCTCTGGTACCAAGCCCAGGAAGGACAGGACTTCTCACTGGTCAAAATGCAGTTTCTGCCCTTCACCCAACCAGAGACTGATTCCTAAGTTTCTGGGGTCTCATTTATAAAACTCCATAGATTTCATCATAAAAGTGTACGTACACACAAAAGCTAGATTTTGTGTATGCACAAAAGTTTTCAGATTTCTGTAGGCTACGCCAGAACCTGCGCAAAAATCCCTTTATAAATCCCAGTCAGGGGAAGATTGTCCGTACATGCATCTCCTCCCCGAAATCACCATATATGGAGCTTACAATGCCTAGTTTTACTATGCATAACGTCATCTGCATATCATTTCCAAGCATATTCCCATCCACGTGACGCAATGAAGCCCTACTTTAATGATCTAAGCGATGGTATAAAGTGTACGGCGCAGGTGCACTCAGGGCGTGTCCGAATCCACTTTTACTAGTTTAACGACGGGAAAACGGTCGGCGCGCCCGGGCACATGGTCTAAACCAGTTGTCCCTATTCTCTTAATGAGTAATGGGTGTTTTTTGGGCGTAATGTGCAATAAACTAATCAGAGTCTCATCTCCCATCCCCTTTTAAAAGCCAGTTGCACTCACGGCATGGCGGGTTCGCTATTTACGTGGCGAAATGTAATTTTTCATTTTTAAAAATGTTTGTGTGCTCCCTGTGTGTGTAATAAGCAAAGTGTACATACGTTGTGCACCTGCCTATAGGCACATATTACACTGAAAAAATTACACATTTTTCAAAGTTTTTTTCCAAATAAAAAAATGTAGGGTAATGATTCACAACTATATTTTTTAACTTGAGCCAATGAAAAATAAATAACTTGCCCTTAGGGTAAAAGTAAAATAGTTCTCAGTTAAATATTTTAGAATAGAGTTGATCTCATTATTTTACACTGGCCAAATAGTAGCCTATTTCAGTTGTTTTAAACAATTCAAATCAAATTAAATGTATGCAGTTTTGCTGATAAGGTGAATTTTTTTTTTAGCTATTTTAGCCTATATTTAATGCAGTGTAAATAGAATTGTCTGACTCAGCACGTCACTGACGAAGTAGCCTATTTTAAAAAGGAAACATGCAAATTGCCATTTTCTTCTAGTTGTATCCTTTAAATACAGTAGTATTTTTCATAATGTTGTGGAGATTACGCGATATCACACGATATCAACATTCAGCTGTGCTTGTACAGTAAGCTATTATCATTGGAGCTATTCAAACTGGATAATGGACCATTCGACCACCGAAACCAGCAGTGTCTGCCATAATATCGAAGTAAGTGAGCTTCATTGATCATTGTTCTCACTAAAAATATTTTCTCATAACATGAGATCTGCAGTTTAGTTTAAAGATTAATTGTTGAGCACCTAAAGAAATCCTCGCTGTCATTAAAACAGCATGCCACAGGAAAAGTGATCAAGCGCACCCACTATAAATATGTCTAAATTCATATAGCCTAATTTTAGTTTAACTTCTGCATAATGTCTTTATGTAATTTGCTTATCTCCATTAATGGGAGTGGAATATTTAATGTAATTGTGTGTATCAAAAAGAAAACAATTTAAAATGGTTGTTTACTTCATTACTTTTCTCACTCCAGGAAAGAGTGTGTACGCATGGTCTAGAATGTCCATATTGTCAGGATCCTGCCCTGACAGTCTTGTCTGTCCTGTCCTTGTTTAATGTATCTTTGTTTATTTTGTGCCTGAGCACATGGCTGTGTCTTTGTTTGTGTTGGCCATGTGCTCCTCATGTCCTGCCTCCTCATTTTCAATCACCACGCCCCCTTGTTTAGTCCTTGTTTGTCCAATTGTGTTCACCTGATCCTCATGTGCTCTGATCCCTTATATTGTGCTAATTTCCCTCTAGTCTTTGCTGGTTTGTTTTGCCGTGCTATTGTCTTTAGTCTTGTTAGAGCTTACTATTTAGTATATTGCATACAGTCTGGTTTTCCTCTTGTTAGTTCTAGTTTTTGTTCTTGTGTTTAGTCTATAGTCTAGTTAGAGTCTTAGTGGTTTAGTTCTTTTATTTTAGTTCCTGAACCTCTTGATTTTTGTCTTTTTTTCCCCCTCCTTTTCAGTAAGGTTGCCGTCTTGTTTTTATTTATATTTTGTTTGTAGTTCGAGAATTTTTCCCTCGCTTTTTCCTATTTTTCCCCAGTTTTTTTTTTCTAGTACTTTTTATTATTTGTTTTTCCTTTCAGTTTTATTTCCCTATTGTCATAGTTTTGCAAGTTTTTACTTTTGTTCTGTGTCTATCTCTTGTTCTCTTGTATGTGAGTGTGACTGTCGAGTTGGTTCCTGCCCTGCTTCCTGAGTCCTCCCTGGTCACTGATTCTTCTGACCTGGCAGACATTTTGGTGCTTCAAGAGTCACCAGGGCCAAGCCTGTGGTTCCTTGAGCTGCTACCCAGTCCCCTTTTGCCACAGAGTCTGGAGCTACCCCATCCCCAACCAGCCCGCACTCCTGTTGTGTGCCCTGCCTTATTGTGTGGACTGTCTTCCTGCCTCATCCTTTTGTGCTCTCATTTTGTTAATAAACACCGTTTCCCCTGTCCATTCTGCATTTGGGTCCTCCCTTGACAAACCGTGACGCATATGGTGCGTACATTTACGGCAAGTTTATTTTTTTATAAATCCCGATATGTGCATGTAAAATTGCGTACGCATATTTCTGAGGCCCATTTTGTGCATACACCATGGTTATAAATGAGGCCCCTGGTCTGTGGACCGTCATAATTCCTTAGGACATCAAGATGCGACAGCAGTTGGGAAACAACGAGCAGATCCATCAAAAATGGTGTCAACATTTAAACTGATGATAAACTAAAAACACCCAGATTATACTTAAGAAATAAGTACAGGTAAGACAGTGGCCTTCAGCTCATCTGCATTTTTTAGTCTCTTGTTTCTCATTTTCCTCTTGACAATACCCTCTAGATTCTCTATGGATTTGGATCTGGCTGAGTTGTGGCGTTCAAGCACAACAAAACCATGGTCAGTTTTTACCAACTTTGGTGCTTTGGACAGTGTGGGCAGGTGCCAAATCCGCTGGCAAATGAACCAGATCTTCAAAGAAGGTCAGAGAACGTGGAAGCATGAAGTGCTCAAAAATTTCTTGGTAAACGGGGGCAGTGACGTTGGTTTTCAAAAAACACAATGGACACACCAGCAGATGACATTGCACCCCAAAACATCACAGACTGTGGAAACTTAACACTGGATTTCAAGCAACTTGGGTTATGAGCTTCTCCACCTTTCCTCCAGACTCTAGGACCTTGGTTGCCAAATGAAATACAAAACTTGCTCTCACCTGAAAATAGGACCTTGGACCACTGGGCAACAGTCCAGTTATAATTCTCCTTAGCCCAGGTAAGACACCTTTGACGTTGTCTGTGGTTCAGGAGTGGCTTAAGAGGAATATGACAATTGTAGCCAAATTCCTTGACATGTCTGTTTGTGGTGGCTCTTGATGCCTTGACCCAGCCTCAGTCCATTCCTTGTGAAAATCACTCAAATTCTTGAATCGATTTTGCATTGACAATCCTCATAAGGCTGCGGTTCTCGCGGTTGGTTGTGCATCTTTTCTTCCAACACTTTTTTCTTCCACACTTTTTTCTGTTAACATGCTTGGATACAGCATCTGTGAACAGCCAGCTTCTTTGGCAAATAATGTTTGTGGCTTACCCTCCTTGTTGAAGGGTGTCAATGATTGTCTTCTGGAAAACTGTCAGATCAGCAGTCTTCCCATGATTGTGTAGCCTACTGACCCAAACTGAGAGACGATTTAAAGGCTCAGGAAACCTTTGCACGTGTTTTGAGTTGATTAGCTGATTGGCATGTAACCATATTCTAATTTGTTGAGATAGTGAATTGGTGGGTTTTTGTTAAATGTGAGCCAAAATCACCATAATTAAAAGAACTAAAGACTTAAACTACTTCAGTCTGTGTGCATTGAATTTATTCACGAGTTTCACAATTTGAGTTGAATATAATTATTACTGAAATAAATTAACATTTGCACGACATTCTAATTTATGAGTGCACCTGTATACTCAGTGGCAGTTATGTAGTGCAACATCTTACACAAACTCAGCTGTTAATGGACAAATTAATGCATGCATGACAGCTCAATCTTTTCCCAGCATGTTTGGACTTAATGCGTTTGTAATATTGCCAAATGTATTCTGGTTGTGGTTTGGTAAGTGACTTACTGTTGGAAACAGCCAATCCAAAATGTGGACCTTTTTGGATTCTGTAACGACACGTCCACTGGAAGTGAGTGAAGTGAAGTTTATTAAATCCCAAAAGTGAGCAGATACACAATAAATACAGACATGGCTTTGCATTGCAACTAGAACTTGAACAAAACTCGTCAACAGGAGGTTACACAGTACAAAGCTAGACTAGGAACATGAGGGCTAAATATTCAAGGAGACTAATGAAAATCAAGGAACACCTGTGAACAATCAAGACAATAAACCAATGAGAAAAAAGAACAGGGAATCACATGATCAAAGCAAATACTGAAAACAAGACACATAAACAAGGGAAGCACATGGCAAGAAACAAGAGGTACAAGAGAAACACATGACAGAAACATGGCTAAATATCAAAATAAAAGACAGGAAAAGAAGAACATGAAATCAACCCAAAAACAGATGTGACATATCCCCCCCTCTAAGGGCAGCACCTGATGCCCTAGTGAAACACCCATCCCAAAAAAAAAAGTCCAGGAGGGTGGAGGACTGGAGTGGATTAGAGGGCCATGCACGTGAAGTGGAATAAGACCTGGATCATGGCATAGACGCTGGAGCGGTGGTGGGCCTGGACCATGGACCAGAGGGAAAGATCATGGGCCGTGGAGAAGTGGTGGACCTGGACCTTGGAGCAAGGGCAGGTGTAGACTGTGGAGCAGAGGTGTGCCTGGACCATGGAGCAGTGGCCGGCCTGGTACGTGGAGCAGAGGTGGGCATTGACTGTGAAGCAGAGGGTCGTGGTGCAGTGGTGGGCCTGCAGCATGGAATCATGGTGGACTGAGATCATGGAGCAGTAGTGGGCCTGTGTTGTGGAATGGTGGTGTACCTGAACAATGGAGCAGTGGAGGACCTGGACCATGGAGGAATGATGGAATCCATGGACTGTGGAGCAACCATAAAGGTTCAGGGAACCAGGGTGGAGCAGGTGACCAAAGTGAAGCTGGCAGAGTAGAGGACCACCACAGGTCAGGAGGCCATGGCAGAGCAGAGATATGGACAGACTGTGACAGAACAGGCAGATGGTTTGTGAGTGGCCTCCATGGCCGTGAATTGACAGGCAGAATATCCTTGAATGGCCTCAATGGCCGTAGCATTACAGGCAGAGAGTTTGTGACTGGCCTCCATAGCCACGACATGACAGACAGAATTTCCTTGAATGGCCTCATTGGCCATAGCATGACAGGCAGAGAGTTTGTGAGTAGCCTCCATAGCTGCGACATGACAGACATAATTTCCTTGAATGGCCTCAGTGGCCATAGCAGGACAGGCAGGGTATTCAGAGTCTGCCTCCTTGACCGTATCAGGACAGGCAGAGAGTTCAGGGATGGACTTTTTTGCCATGACAGGGCAGACTGTGAGCTCAGAGATGGCCTCTTTGGCCGTGTCAGGACATGCAGAAAGTTTACGTGTGACCACTGTGGTCAAAACAGGACAGGCAGGAAATTCTCAAACTGGTGCCAACACAGGACTGAGCTCTGGAACTTGAGCAGGCTCTGGCATGGTAGCATGATGTGGAGAGGCTCTGGTGTGGTGGCCATCTTGGCTAAAGACTCAGGCATGGCAGCCATCTTGGCTGAAGACTCAGGCATGACGGCCATGATGTGAAAAGGCTTTGGCTTGGTGGCCATGACATATGAACAGGCTTGGAGGGTACTGTGGGTTTGTAGGGTCCCTCATCTGCTAAACCCACAGTATATGAAAAACCACTTAACAACAAAGCATAGTCAATATACGGAGTCATGGAAAAAATATTTTTCTTCCTGGCATCCATGAACGAATGGGTTCATTTAACCAATGACAAAAAATGTCCTTAAGAGCCACATCATTAAAATCCAACAAATGGCACAGCCCACAAAAGTCCAACACATAATCCTCAATACAGCAATCACCTTGACGGAGGCGAATCAAGGAAAATGCTGGGTCCATTATAACCGGTCTAGCTTTCTGTAACAAAATGTCCAATGGTGGTGAGAGAAGTGAACCCAAAGTGCAGTTTATTAAATCCCAAAAGTAAGCAGATTCACAATAAACACACGCTACGCTAGGCTAGGCTAGACTAGGCTTGGCTTGGCAATATACAAGGAGACTAATGACAAACAAGGAACATCTGTGAACAATCAAGACAATAAACCAATGAGAAAGCAGAACAGGGAATCACATGATCAAAACAACCAATGAAAACAAGACACATAGACAAGGGAAGCCCATGGCAAGGAACAAGTGGAACAAGGGAAACACATGACAGAAACATGGCTAAATATCAAAATAAAAGACATGAACACAAGAACATGAAATTAAACAACAAAAAACAGACGTGACAGATTGTCAGAAGTTGTGGAAATTAAAAGTGTAAAACTAGAAATGTGTTAGGACTGTTGTGGTAGATTGTTATTGTTTACATCCCTCAAAATGGTCTGTAGTTAAGGTAGTAAAATAAATAGGCTTATCAACTTTTTAAAGAGAGGAGAAAACACTTCTTCCCATATCTGTTGTTGATGTGAAAGGCTGTGTGTCCAATCTTGGTATACGTAGAGTAGCCAAAATAGTTGTGTGACATGCCCTCATCCTCAAAAACCACAAACATAAATACAAAGGAAAAATACAATCCAGAATATATTAAATACAGATTCACTTACAGCAATGACATGTTTTTTACTTACCATAATGATTTTTCTGTGGTGAATTATTGGCTTGCAAAAGCATTAAATTTAGTATGATAAACAATTTTAGTGCTGTGTTGGGTTGTCACTTGACATCTAATTTGAGATCTGAATTCTGAAGCAAAACCACCATGAATTGATGTGCCCAAATTATTTATATATATATTCAAAACTCTAAACTATTTCACTTTTAGGGTGCCTTTGTCTAATTAGAGTAAAATTCCTTGCAAATAACTGACAAGTTCCTCCAATTATTTCTTCAGTTTAACCTCTACATTTCAATACCGACCTTCTTGTGTACTCACAGCAGTGTTATTTTTGTATTATTTATATACTATTATAGGTTTTAATAATGTTTTGTTTTAGCTTTTATTTTTATATTTTCACGGTTTATTTTAATTTTTTTTTTTTTAGTAATTTTGTACCATTGTAATCTTTTTATTAGTGTGTGTGTGTGTTTTAATAGTTTGAGTAGGAGGAAAGGCAGGAAACAGTGAGAGAGTAAGAAGGGGAATGGGGCAGGGAAAAACACCAAGCAGGCACTCAAACTGGGATCATCCCAGGCTGCAGCGGCACCATATTTTGTAGCTCTGCACACAAGGTTATGCCTCTGACATTATAAGATTTAGGTCAATATTCACACATAATCTTCCCCTCTAGTGAGCTGTCAGGGATTTGAACTGGAATCAATGAACAAATCATTCTTTTGAAATTGTTCATTTTGATTAATTCATTTGCAAACCAAAGTTCAACTGTCTCAGTGATCCGGTTAAAACAGTTCTTGTGTGCTCACTGAGAGAAGAACAGTCTTTAATAAATCCAAATATAAGTAAAACCAGACAAGGAGAGGCTGGAAACACACGTAACATTAATGATACCCAACAAACTCAAACAGAACAGACAGGAACTAAAATACATAGACCAAACAGGTAACTAACAAGACACACCTGAAACTAATGATGAACTCAAATCAATTACCATGACAACAAATGAACTGAGGTAGGAATGGTGAAAACACAAACAAAGTCCATGTGGTGTGACAACATGAGAGATCATTTTTATTCTTGGCTGAAGTATCCCTTTTTTAAAAATCACTGTCATCTCTAGGCAGACATGGCCTTTATGTCTTTGGTTGTTATCACCACACAACATGTAACATGACTACTTGGATTGGAGCTCAGCAGGAAGGAGAATTTGATTCCTACAGAGACTAAACCACTTAATCAGAATAACTACTTGAAGCCTCCCTGTTGTAGATAAGTAATTTGCAATTTAGGAACATTTCTAAAGATCTGAGCCACAGGCAGCATGGTGTGGCACTCTTTTCAATGCACTGTACAGTAGATGCAGTTTGCCTTGCTGCAAAACTCTTTAAGTGAAGGTCAGTGCATGCCGCAGGATATAATTTTATAGTTTTTCACAGTTACTCTATCCTTCTCTCATTCTGTCATTTTCAAGAGTCAAGAGAGAGATCGCTCTCAAATTGTGAGCTATAGCACAAACCAAAATGTCACTGATGACTCCCTGCCAGTGGCAAAAAGGATTACATTCAAGAGAACTCTTTCTGTGACATCTTCCAGCATTCTTTGGATACAAAGCAGAGTGACATTCTTGACTTCTGGATTAAGCATCTAAGGACAGAACCTGTCAGAGCACAGCAAAGAAGAAAAGAATAATTGTATCTCTGGCACAATGTTGAGAAAGGTCTGATATAGGCCCTGCACCTATGCATCCATAAAATTCTGGGTAGGCTAGAATTATTTTATGACTTCACTGGAATGCAGAGTGGGCGGATGAGTGATGCAGTAGAGGAGTGTGCGTCTGAGAGCTGTGTCACCACTTTTGGTCATGTTCAAGTTTAAATGAACCAAAAGCCTGCAAGGGAGGTGATTTTAAAACTGAGAACTTTGCTTATTTAAATAAAAGCTGTCTCCTTTTAAATCTCTGCTGTCAGGGCGTACGATTTTGATATCCAGTTCCTGCATCTCTGTGTCCACAACCATCTTTACAATAGTGGTATTAATAAATAATTTTTTTTAGTAATAATATAGATATAGATGATCAGTTATACTTTTTTAAATTTAAGTTCACCCTAAAAGGAAAATTTACTCACCCCCTGATCATCCAAGATGAGTTTGTTTCTTCATCGGAACAGATTTAGAGAAGTTTAGCCTTACATCACTTGCTCACCAATGGATCCTCTGCAGTGAATGGGTGCCGTCAGAATGAGAGTTCAAACAGCTGATAAAAACATCACAATAATCCACAAGTAATCAACATAAACTGTCTTATTACTATTAAACTATTGTTTAAAAGATTAGACTAATGTTAGACTAAAAGTTTACATTTTGTGACAATATAAGCAATCAAACAGTTGAGATATGCTATCTAGTAAACAGCGCCCTACACAAACATACTGTGTATGTATGTGGACAAAGCTGAACATACTTGTATACCTAACTTTATATAAAGTGCTGCTATGTGTGAATTTTAGCATATTTATATACCCAACCTTATGTGAAGTGTTGGGCAGTAATACAATTACATTGTATGACAGAATAAAAAATAAAAAAACCTCAGATGAGGCAGTTGAAATCAGTTTGTCTCTACTGTGGGAACATTATAATTCCCAAAGTCAAAGAGATGTCTTTGTCTCTGCCATGGTCCACCACGGACTATAGGGAAGATTAACACTTAAAGTAAGAACTTTTAAAGTTTTTAATGCTTGGAAGAGGAGAATTCAGAGAGGAATAACCTAAGATTTAAGAGGATTACTGCAGCCGCTGTTTTTGAAAACATGAAGACAGATCACATAATCACAGATTTGAAGGGTTTAAAGGGGGCTGAAATGAAAGACAGGAGAGCTTCAGGGTCTGTTAAGTAAATGTGGATTAAGACACAAATCATTAAATTAAGTTGAATCCCCTTAGTCCCCATTCTTTCATACACTGCACTTACTAAATAAATAAACCTAACCCTAAATATAACCTCAGAAGTAAAACTGCAAAAGAAAATATATTCCCCATTTGCGAATATAGGGTTTACCAGGTTGCACCTACATTCAGATTTATTTTTGATTCATTTTAAAATCTAATTAAACTGCAGGGCATTCTAAGCACCTTCTCTGAAAAGCTTTTTGCTGGATGTCTTCTGTATGATAGTGAATTTCTGGAAGGGAATTACATATAATATTATTCAAGGACGTGACATTTGAAAATGTCTCACACTCTGAAATGCAACTCTTTTGAAAGTTGCGTCAACCATGGAAATGAGTCAGAGTACAGGAAGCTGGTGTTGGTGGTGAAGCTGGTGTGTACACTGTGTGGTGCAAGAAACAACAGCTGATCATACAGAGCGACAGGATTCTGTGGATTTCTGACGCACCAGAGGCACAAACAACTGGACAAGACAGATGCGCTATACAATGCAGCAGCCTCTTCCTCCTGAGTTGAGCAGCGAAGAGGTTGCACCACATCTCTATGTTTCTTTGTCCTTTTTTGTTCACCTGGCTATTTTACCTTGGTATAAGAAACACTGAGGATCTTATGTGCCTGCAACCAAACAACTTTGCCGCAACCATCTCCTGCAGCGGCTGTCTTTATGTTGCTTCTAGATGTTGTTTAAGTCAAGAGTACACTCTAAAAAATGCTGGGTTGTTTCAACCCAACTTTGGGTCAAATATGGACTAAGCCAACAATTGGGTTAAATTTTTACATTACATTTTTAAACCAAAAGTTGGGTTAATCCATATTTGACCCAAAACTGGGTTAAAACAACCCAGCACTTTTTTTTTTTTTAGTGTAAGAACATAGCCATTGGTTAATTTTTTTTCATAGTGGCAGTTGCCACTTAATGGAAAGTTAGAATAATTATTAAATATTCATTGTTGATTAATTATAAAATATGTATTACTATACTACACTGTTTCTAGGTCACTTATCAAATGATCAATGTCAATTGACATGTCAACTTTGTATAAATGGTCAAGATGATCTTTGGATAATTTCATTTCATGTTCATGCAGCTCAAGTGCTGCTGTCATTGAAGCCAAAGGCGGTCGAGCGGACGATACTAATGATTTTGTAAGTATTGCTTTCAGCCTCCTTTTTTTCAAAATGTATGATTGTTTTAATGTTTTTATGTTAACACTTTAGAATAGGGAACACTCATTCACAATTAACTACGACTTTCCCCTTAATAAATTCCTAATTTGCTGCTTATTAATAGTTAGTAAGGTAGTTGTTAAGTTTAGGTATTGGGTAGGATTAGGGATGTAGAATAAGGCATTAATATGTACTTAATTAGTACTAATAAATGGCTAGTATTCTAGTAATATGCATGCTAATACGCAACTAATTAGAGACATATAAAAGAAGCCACAGCTGTTGCCGTTTTTATTTTGAATCAGAAAAGAACCACAAATCAGATTTTTGGAGTCCACTGTTTATGTTAAAATATTTTCTGTACATTTCTACAAGGTTGGTTACTGTACTGAATTTTATTCATGATATTTAAACGATTACAATCTAGTAAACTATTTTGAAGCACAGAAAATATATAATTGTGACCATGTTTAAGGCCATCAGGTTAAACTTATGTTAGCCAAAGAGCCACATTAGAAAGAATGACAGAGTAGCATGCTAATCTAACACGGCATAAGATAGCAAACACAACACAATTTGTAGAAGTTGAAGGGGGGAAACTTAATAAAGCATTTTTGTACAGGTAATGAATGTATCTATCATGTGATCACAGAGAATACACCAATACTGATTTTGCCAGGATCGGATGAATCACCTGTCCATCATTTAGAAATGGGTCTTAAAATGTCATATATTTTAAAAACGTTGATATTCTGAAGGAAACATCTGAAGAGAGTACCACCTAGCCTTTGGAAGACATAAGGACTTTTGTAAAAAAAAAAAAAATGCTTTTTAAAATGTTGTCAAATATTCATGTTCTTGATGTGGATATGTTCCTTGGTTTATGTCGATTCTGATGATATCTCATTTGACATTTTTACTCTTCGCTGTACTGAAGTATATGAAAGAACTGAGCTGCTGAGGAATGCTAAACAGATAGCATGCTAACTAAAGCTTATGTGTATTCCTTTTCACACTTAAAGATCTCTTCCGCATCAAGGGGAACATGTGCCCTCAATGTGGCACACTGCTATAAATGGTTTGACTCCCTTGTGGTGCGACATCATAATAGAGCATGTTGTGGAGTGTCTCTTCATCGGATCAGCAATGCACTAAACAATCAACCTCTTGACTTGTAAATCAATGGGGTTTTTTTGTTTGTTCTCACCTGAACTTGTGAACTGAATCTATCATTCATGTTTATTTTATTTTTCATTTTTGTGCTCTTCCGGTTTTGGATTGCACATGCTGCACCTTCGGTTCTTGGTCCTGCTTGCAGCTATATTTACAACAACAACAATAATAATAATAATAATAATTAATTGGTGACCTGTGGAATAATAGCTTAGTTAGCTTAGTTACTTACAATACAATATTTAGCATTGTTAATATTTATACTTTATATACTTTCAGCATAATATTAGACAACACAAAATGGTGAACATTCCCTACAGCACTTCACAACAGGCCATTGCCTTATGCTTCCCCACTGAACGCCATTTGAGTGTTAATATGCAAGTGTGACCACAGATTTACATTTGGCCCAGCAGCAAAGTGAGTAGATCAGAACAGTGCAGGGTTATTACCATGGTGCTAGTCACAGCTCTACCACAATCTCAGTCAAGACAAAGCTGGATCTGTGCCTGCATTTGGTAGTGGAGCGTAAGCTTGAAAACTGTGCTCATGGCTTGTAGAATTGCTCCAAGGAAAATACGGCAGAAAATACATGAATAATATGTGCCTGTTTCACTGCACAATATCTAAAGCACCCTGCTGTTTTCTGAGACCTTGTTGTGGAAAATCATATTTTCTTTCCTATTCCTCTCTGCCATATTTACATAATTTATTTATTTCACATGCATGCTGTGAATAATATAAACTAAGCATCAGATTGTCCTTCTGCTTTTCAAATTATTTAAAATTTTCTTTTCTTTTTTTATCTGGTTGCCAGGTGCATACAGCTGAAGTTAGAGCTTCTGTCTGCTGTTCTAAATGTGCATTTTATCAGCTTCAGTGTAACTGTTGTGACTGCAGAGCATGGCAGTGTAAGCATCATGGAAATTTCTCTCAATTTAGTGTAGTCACTGTTTGATAAGCATGAACTGCGGTGTGCAGAATGCACTTCATAAAGCCACTCTATTCAAATTTGGTCCTTGTATTTTCACATAAAACAAACAGCTTGCGGCAAAAATTCTCATGTGGACTTAATATGAATCAGGACCTTCATGTTTGCACAAAGGACTCTCTTTGGACCTTGGAATAAATGTTAAGAAGGTTTAGTCTTATTAGATTCATTAACATTTCAAATAAATTCATGACAGTCATTTACCACAGCAACACTGCCATTTTCTCTCTACGCATTCATAACAGAATTTCTCTGGAGGTGGCAAATATGCTTATGCATTAATAAAAGTGAACACTTATGTTAGAGCATCAAGTGGATTATAATTAATGTACTGAATTAATTTGCTAAACAAGCACTCTTGCCTAAAATCTTAAGTAACTATAAATAACTATGTTCATATATATTATTTATTATTAGCTATATATATTTATTGATTTTTTTTTTTTGGCGGGTGGGAGGGAATACTTTTTGCGATCAATTGTCCCTTTAAGCCCTCGAGAACAATGCAGCTTCAAAAACTCGCCTTTGAAGGCCCCATAAACGCACATTTTGGATTTTCCCTTATAGCGACACACAAATTGCAATGTCAGGTATGCCTCTTTACTACTGACAGCTGATGATTTTTAAATTGGGTGTGCTAAGAATGCACCCATCCCAAAATATGACAGCACGTGGGGGTACCCTAGGAGGACCGATTTCGCTAAGAACAATCTTGTCTTCACATTTTAGACTCACGACTTTCAAAATATGAGCCTACTAGTGTTGTCTGGGCATACGATTTGTAACCAAATATCTTCTGTCTGACTAGGCAGCGAGCCTGCACCTAGCCTCTTGTCTAGAATCCAAAATTATTAGTGTTAGGGTGTCACCCAGCAGACAGATCTTTCCTCTCTAGAGGCTACTCCTATTCAGTACTCTAGTACACCAGCCCATGTTCAAACCCTCTCTGCCCATTGGGCCTAGCATCAAGCCTGCAGCCAACAGAAAGATTGCACGATGAACGTGTCCTGCCAGAGAACATCCATCTGTTATTCAGGAACATGCCATGCATTTGACGAAGCTACAATGTGAAATCAAATGGCCATCTTTGATGTAATTAGAATGCCAGTTCGCATGAGATGAAGATCATGGTGCTCGCCATTTGAGCAAACTCTAATCAATAAAGAACACAATGCACAGGATTGATGTGCTCCAAATACAGAGTGGCCCTTGTGACTATGTTGTTGTGATTAACCAGGTGAATAAAGGTGGTCATCACTGTCACATCACGATCAGCCAGCCCTAATTATCAGGCTCTGAAAAGACGGCTTCCATCCTCCCTCCATCGCTGGGCCATTCATGCCGATTATACAAAGCCAGCTAAAAGGTCTGCAAATAATTTTATTCATATCTGATGACTGGCGATTACAACTTTGTCTTTTCGTGGACCATTTAAGGCGTTTTTACATGAATATCAAAATTATGGAGAACAACCTGATTTATCATTGCGGTGTGACCAATTACATTTGTTAAAATCTGACCTCTGTGGTTTAATCGCCCCCCAGTTTAAGGTTGCATAACTAAATGACTGCCACTCACAAAGTGCGCTACACAACGTTCATTTTATTGCTGACGGTGTAGTGAATCAGACCGATCAGACAATTTAAGATTTGGTCAAAACATGGTTGAAGCATGAGGAGCCAAAATTCCACAAGAGGCCCAAGACAACACGATGTCATAAATCAGACCCTAGCCCCAAGCCGAACAACTAGGCAGACTTTGACGTAGCTCACGCATTTAAACAAAGAAAACTTATTGAAATCAAGGACAGATTGGGCAATTTTGCGGGCACGTAATTAGATTAATGTAAAAGAGTGCACGACGTGACCAGACACAATGGACAGTGATAGCCGGACCACCGAGGCTTTTTGAGAATTTATCTCCCCTACCCTCTGCCTGAGAAAGCCCGAAAAACTGAAATTCCTTATGAGAGACTCCTTAACCTATGCGTCTTCCTACATTCACCGAACAGGTCCTCATCCACCAGACTGCTACAGACCTCCCTTTCCATGTAATATGCCATCCTAAATGAATAAAAGGACTTCGTTAGTATGAGCAACTAATCCCTCCTTCATCATGCATAACTCCATATCTTGTATGTAACCTACATGTGACTTATCATGTCTTAATCATTTATTGTGAATGTATTTGGAATAACTATTGAATAGTTTAAGAATCGCTATTCATGTTTAGTATGTGTGAGTTTGAAAATTCATGCTTGAAACGTTTCTTCCAATCAAATCTTTGTCAAATGTATCATAATCATGTGTTAATAGAAAGCATGTTCAAAACGTCATACTCTGCAATGAGCGGGAGAAAAAATGCAGACCATGCTGACTGCTTCCAAGAACATTTGAATTTATGAATGAGGAGAACATTGCAACACCCCGAGGCTCTCATTGGTCTTTTTTTTCTTTTTTTTTTCTTTTTTTCTTCTGAGTCGAGGCCACCATTTAGGGGTGTGTTTAACAGCCCAGTTAAATACTCAGGACACCATCTTTCTATCTACTTAATTTTTGCCTGCCTCTTCTCTCTCTCGCTCTCCTTCTTGCTTTTTGAGCCTTGTTGTTTTTTTAATCATGCTTCTTTAGTTTTTGAGCGTGCTCTGGCTTGCACGCCATCTCCTCCAAAATCATGAGGAGAAACGCCACCTGGTCTCTTCAAACTTTACTTATATTTCTATTTCTTTAGTTTGTTTTATTTTACGTTGAGAGTTTCGTGTTTCGAGTTAAGTTTGCCTAATGCTGCATCTCCGAAAGAGTGCCGTCTAAAAATTCAACTGCAGACCACAGCTCCAATTCGCCAGCCAACGCCCAATCACTGGCTCCCAAGACTGAACCTCCAGCCAATCAACAACCTCGGGAAACCCCTTTCGGCAACCAGACAAGGAAGGGAACCCCGCACACAGGAACGCAAGTACCTCCAGATCCTAGCTGAACTGGTGCATTTAATATAAATTTTAACCTAATTGAGGAACTCAATGCGAGGGTTAATTAAATGATTGATGGTTTGTTCAGATATATGCAATTGCACATATTGCTGTAAATTTGGGATTTCACATTTTCATTCTCTTAATCTAATTATTTTCTCACTTTCTCTCTTTCTGCAACTTGAATGCGTGTGTTCATGTGTTAGATTAGGTTATATGTCTTAGATTTATCCAATAAAGCTTTATCTATATTGAAAAGAGAAGTATCTTGTGGTTTGTGCTCACAAGTTAATGTCTTAAAATGCCGATCTTGTTACCGTGCTAATAAATAGTGTTTTCACTACACTTTGGATATTAATATCCATTGCAGAATTGATGTCATACGGCTCGTTCACTGAATCACTGGCCGTCTCAGTGATCAGCTGTAAAACAGTGATTCTGTCCAAATTCCCTTACATATCATTGGTGGAGTTCCCTTTAAAATCTTAAAATGATTCCCTTTGAGCTAAATTGAACTGTTTCCCTTACAAAGGGGCAAGGAACATCATTAACATAAGATGGCAAATGAGGCTTATTGCAACCACAGGTGCCAAAAGTAGAAAAGTAAAACGTATATGTCAACAGGGCTTACTCTGTCAAGTAACAAACTACTGGACTTGAGATATTAATCTTTCAACAAGGTCAGCAGCAGTGAGAGGACAACATGAAAAGAGCACTAGATCAGGTTCTGAACACCAGTGTAAACGGGTGACGAGACGCCCTGAGACGTGTGGATCCATCTGCCGGCTTTATATTTAAGAGGACGTAGTACAAGGCAGGGCAAAACAATGGCAAACAGTATATAGGTCAACGATCAGCAGACGATCAAAGGGGGAGACAAGCGGGAGAAATCAAGGAAACGGGCAAGATTTAAAAAAAAAACGCAAAAAAAGGCACGGCAAGGCAAAAACACGGAGACTCTGAAAGGGGTGCAGGCTAAACAATACTTAGCAGAGAATGGCAGTTTGAGTGGGTTTTATATAGTGAGTGAGGTGATAAGAAATAGCTGTGTGCAATGAGTGCAATCAGGCCAGTGTGCAAATTGTGCAAAGAATGAAGGGAAATGTAGTCTGGGGTGCTATGCAACAGATTGTGTAGTGCGAGAGTCAATGTAATAGAAAGGGTGACATCTGGTGGTGAATAAACAGAAGTCCATGGACCGAATTCGTGACAGAGCCCCCCCCAAAGGAGCGGCTTCCAGACACTCCAAACAATATACGATCCAGGTGGGCAGTGGAGCGGAGGCGGAAAAGGGGGAGGGACGGAGGTCCAGGTCCAAGGATAGGAGAGACCAGGTACTGAGGCAGAGCTGGCGGAGCTGAGGACCACCACAGCAGAGCAGATGGGACCGAAGATCCCCACGGTGGAGCAGATGACCACCAGAGCCAGATAGTAGACCATCACGGCGGAGCAGAGGACCACCAGAGCCCGACAGTAGACCACCACGGCAGATCAGAGGACCACCACAGCGGAGCAGAGGGAACAGGAAAACCCCCTGGTGAACCACACCGATCAGGAAACCATGACGGAGGCTGTAACAACGAGAGAGCAGAGACAGAAAACACAGACAGAACATTGGGGTTGATAGACAAGATTCCTTGGGGAAAGGCAGGGGTTTTTTTTTCGGACAGCCTCCCGGATGAGGTCGGGACAAGACAAAAGTCACAAACGGCCTCCATAACCGTCAAAGTTGACAGGGCAGACTGTGAGTTCATGTACGGCCTCCATAGCCGTGACAGGACAGACAAAGAGTTCACAGACGGCCCCCCCGGCCGGAACAGGACGAGCAGAGAGTTCATAGACGGCCTCCTTGGCCGGAACAGAACAGACAGAGAGTTCATAGGCGGCCTCCTTGGCCGGAACAGAACAGACAGAGAGTTCATAGACGGCCTCCTTGGCCGGAACAGGACGAGCAGAGAGTTCATAGACGGCATCCTTGGCCGGAACAGAAACAGACAGAGAGTTCATTGCGGCCTCCTTGGCCGGAACAGAACAAACAGAGAGTTCATAGGCGGCCTCCTTAGCCGTGACAGGACAAGCAGAGAGTTCATAGACGGCCTCTTGGCTGGAACAGGATGGGCAGAGAGTTCATAGATGGCCTCCTTGTCCGGAACAGGACGAGCAGGAAGTTCACAGGTGGGTACTACTGACACCTCTGGAGGTTCTGCAGCGGATGCCGCCACCTCTGGAGGTTCCACAGTAGTGCCCTCAGGATACAGGGAGAGTTCGGCAAAGGTTTCTTCGACCCTGACATTGAAAGTGTATTGCTGGGTGCCACCACCACGCAAGGAGCTGAAGCGAGCACAGCCGCTTCGGAAGGTTCTGCAGCACCCACCGCCACCTCAGGAGAAACTGTAGCGGGCACCATCGCTTCGGGGAACACAGCAGCGAACACCACCACCTCAGGAGAGACTGTAGCTTCAGCCACCGACTCTGCAGATCTGATAGTGGGTGCTGCCGCCTCTGGAAGTTCTGTGGAGGTGTATGCAGCCCAAAAACAACAAAAGGCGATCCCCATCAGGGGAAACAATTAGTTCATGAACAGAAGGGTTAGCGTGAGTGGGTTTGGGAATACCAGCGGTGCATCCCTCACACTGGAAACCAGACTGGGATACCGAAGGGCTGACATTGATAATCTGTGTGTAACAGACAGGACGTGACATGACTCTAGATGATCAGCTGTGATGCAACGTGATTCTCGATGAATAACTGAGGCGTGACGTGACCCTGGACGAACAGTTGAGACGTGACGAAACTCTGGACGAGGAGTTGAGACGTGACGAGATTGAGACGAACAGCTTGAGACATGGGAGAATCTAGAACAGATCAGCTGTTGACGTTGAGGGGGGATCCGGGATGATCAGCTTGGTGAGGGACTCCGGATGAATATCAGCTGTGACTTGACTGGACTCAGTATAATAAACTGTGACTCGATTTGACTAATGACGATCAACAGTGCCTAGACTCGACTCGGGAAGATTAGCTGGGACTAGACTTGACTCGGGAAGATCTGTTGTGACTTGACTAGACTCATGATAATGAACTGTGACTTGATTTGACTCTTGACGATCAACTGTGACTAGACCAGACTCAGGAAGAACAACTGTGACTAGACCAGACTCATGACGATCAACCGTGACTTGACTCATGAAGATCAACTGTGACTAACCGACTCAGGAAGGATCAACTGTGACTAGATGGTGAAGATTAGCGTGGTGTGTGGGACTAGCCTGACTCAGGAATATTAGCTGTGACTTGACTAGACTCATGATAATGAACTGTAACTTGACTCATGACGATCAACTGTGACTAGACCTGACTCATGATGATCAACCGTGACTTGACTGAACTCAGGAAGATCAGCTGTGACTTGACTGAACTCAGGAAGAACAACTGTGACTAGACTAGACTGTGTGTCCGCATCTTGTGAGCGTGCTCTAGAGTGGCTGCCATTTTGCGATCAGGCTCCGCTGTCGCCGCCGTTTTGTGAGCGTGCTCTGGTACAGCCGCCATCTTAGTCACAGACACTGTGTCGCCTTCTTCCTCCGCGACACCCACAGTAAACAAATATCCGACAATCAACAGAGCATAATCCATGAACTGAGCGAGTGATGAACGTGGACCCTAAGCTTAGCCCTAAGAGGTTGATTTAAGCCATCACAGAAAAACTCTATCAATAAGCAGTCGGGTAAATCAGAATAGTGAGCGATGGCTAGAAACTCTCGAATATGGTTCTCCAAAGACCGGGGGCCCCGTTTAAGGGCTAACAAAATTCTTGCTGTGTCCATACCTGGCCAATGTTCCTCAGAATAGCTGCTGGATCCTTGTTTGGCTGAGTATTCTGTAACGGGGTTGACGAGACGTGAGACATGTGGATCCATTCGCAAGCTTTATTTAAGGACATGGTCAAAACAGGCAAGGGTCAGACAATGGCAAACAGATATATTGAGGGCAAGACACAAGAATAGTCCAGGGCTGAGCGTCGGTCACGATCCAGCAGACAGAAGCAAAGGGCGCGAGACGAGCGGGCGAAGCAAATAGAAATCCAAGGAACGGGCAAAGATCAAAAAACCGCCCCAAACCACAGGCAAGGAATTGCCAAAACCAGGGAGACTCGGCAAGGGAACAGGGGTGCAAGGCAAAACAATACTCAGCAGAGAAATGTGGTTAGAGTGGGTGTTATATAGTGAATGAGGTAATTAGAAACAGCTGTGTGCAATGAGTGCAATCAGGGCAGTGTGCAAATTGTGCAAAGAATGATGGGAAATGTAGTCCGGGGTGCTATGCAACAGTTTGTGTAGTGCGAGAGTCAATGAAATGGAAAGGGTGACTTCTGGTGGTGAATAAACAGAAGTCCATGGACTGAATTCGTGACAACCAGACTGCTCGCATCAAAAACTACAATCATAAATTTGGACTAAAAAGATTTTAGGGTTCTCCAATCTCCAAAATCCCAATGTCACCCTTAAATCAACCCTACTCTTTCAGAAAAAGGTACACAACTGTGATTGGGGCAGTACACTTTCAAATGGTACTAATATGTATTTTTAAAGTGCTATTATGTATCTTTAATGGACTAATATGTACCATTAAGTGGTAAATAAGGTGCAAATATGTACCTTTTTTGCTTTTGTACCTTAGGTGTACCGCCCCAGTGATAGCTTTGTACCTTTTTATTTGAGAGTGACAATAGTTGAGTTAGAGAAAACAGTTAGAGAATGGTACCAATTTGCTACTCTCTAGTTCATATTAGGTCAAGAAAATGAAGCCACCAAAGGTTGTTTATGAACATGGAGGTCTAGACGCTTGACTGTGGTCAATCATGTGTGAGTGGGCATGCTTTACTACTCTATAATAGAAAGACTAATGAGGGTGATTGCTCACCTCATTTCAAAATCACCTCATGTGACCTTATCAACAATTCAGGATGAGAATTTATCCTTTTATCCACTGCATCAGAAGTGATAGATTTCTTGTAGATGCAGTATAAATGTGGAGTGTAACTGAAACTAACTTAACTGCTTTTTCAGGTGTTTCTCAGTTATATTGGTGCTATAGGCTTTTCAGCGAAATGCAAACAGTGAAAACATTATAAAACATGCATAAAACAATAAAAACTGTTTAGCAAAAAATATTGTAATTAATACATTTAAAACAAAATGTGAACATTGGCAAATTCATGGCAAGTGCATATGATTTTTTTTTTACTATTTCATGCATGCATTTTTGTGCAGTCTGCTCATGCCCCACTGAGAGTTTATGAGTGGGTTTATAGGGGTGCAGCTTGTTGCTTAATTGTGTTACTACAAATTGTGTCCTCCTACATATTACACAAATCTATTTAACTATTTTCACTACTAACTAACTATTTATTTATATTTTGGAGGGTTCTTTGATGGTTCATTTATTTAAAAAAAATGTAAGATGGTTTAAACTGTGTGTACTGTATGAAACCATAATAATAATAATAATTAAAAGAAATTACATTAACTAAAGTTAATTAAAAAAATGCAAAAGTATATTTGTTCTAACCTAATGGCTTTAAACCTTGTTTATGAGTCATCGGGCAACAACTCACCCTAGCCTCCCCTAAATTTGTCTGTTCATTTTAATTGTTTTCTGTCACCCTATAAGTGTTTAGGCTTTCCTGTAGCTCAAACTGTAGAAGAGCATGGCACTAGCAACACTCAGGTCCTGGGTTTGATTCCCAGGGAAAGTAAGAACTGATAAATGGAAAGGTGTATTTTGGATGCAATGCAAGTTGGACAAAAGTGTGTGCGAAATGTGTAAATGTAACTAAATACTTTTAATTAGCATTCCTGTGGCTCAAACAGTAGAGCATGGCACTAGCAAGGTCATGGGTTTCATTCCCAGGGAATGCATGAAAAACTGCATACCTTAAATATAATCTAAGTTACCTTGGATTAAAGCATCTGCCAAATGCATAGAATTAAATTAAACAGTAAGTTGTGATTTTAAAGAAGCTTCCCAGCACAGGTAGATTGTAAGAAAATCTTAAATTCAGATCACATAGAAAGTAGAACTAAAGGCTCACACTGCGCCAACATCAAACGAGCTATTGAGTTTTGGGTGTTAAATGTCTTGTTGTTTGTTGGATCAGTGTGAAACAGCCAGCTGAGAATGCAATATTGAATCTGACATCTAATTGTTACATCTATTTTTAGCAGTGGAACAAGCAACTGTGGGTAAATTTGCCAAGTGAAAACGAAAGAGATATTGTGTTCCTATGAAAATATTAATTCTTTCCCTCCATCTACCATTTCCAGCACCTCAGACAGTCGGTCTTTAGCGATCTTTAGAGATTTCAGAGCTCTGGCCTATTCTCCATGCCATATGCTTGGGATTTCATAAAGCCATTGTAATTTCAGTAGTTTCTAAACTTCATCTTCAGAGCTCTTCAGAAGCTAACAGAAGGTCTCTATAGTTTTACTTTGCTGAAGGTATAAAATTAGCCCTCAGGGCTATAATGACATTCAGAGGAGACAGGTGGCTCATACAGGAAAATTATCAATTAATTTACAGCTGATATACACCTGCACTAACACATCCAAACCCTTTAAATAGGGACAGAAAAAGGACAGAATTAGGGCTTAAGAGTGGCCCAAAGTCTGAAAAAAACAACCTTGAAACTAGTAAGAATAACATATTACAAAATGTTGCACATTATCATTAAGAGAGGAACTTCCCTGTGAAAAGTGTGTATATATATATATATTATATATAATATATATATATTTAATATATTATATATAGTATGAGTACAATGTTTGGTCTGTTCTTAACGCCACTTACACTTTTTAAAAAGTGCACTTTGTAATAATGTCAAATGAAAATTTTTACTTTAAAGTACATTTTAAATCATTAGGTTTTAATAATCTTTTGTCATGCTTTAAAGAAGTGTTGACACTGTTGACTAACATAATACAGCACATGTACTTTACATATAAAGATGTACTTAAGTCCTACTTAAGAGTTTAAAAAAGCACTCTTAAGTTCAACTAATTTCATTTAATATAAATTCAAACTATAATACATTTTCATTTAATTGCAAATAACATGCAATTAAGTGTCCAGAAACATTACATTTAGTTTGCACATTACACAAATTATGCACAAGTACATTATTTAATCAGTAATCAGAACTAGCCAGCCCATCATACAATAGTTGAACATTTAAAAGTACAGGCAAGATTGGAAATTGTCATGGGAAGGGAAAATTTTACTATATTGCAGTAAAAAAAGAAATGTTGCAATAAAATAATGAGCAAATATTTTTGTAGCACATTACTAGAATACATAATTATGTGTTAAAATATAATTTATGAAATCCCTTAAATAACTTCAAAGTAGTTGCTTCTTTTTGTTGGTAGGATAACTGTACTTTCAATCATGAGTGGTTTGGGTTGTACTTTATTTTACAGTACATACTTACATGTACTTGCAGTGTACTTACCTAAAAAAGTACTGGCAATATAAACATACACGGGCATCTTCGAGACACCCCACAGAGTGGAGGTACAGGAAACGCCTCTCTCACGTATGGATCAGTTCCTTTTCATCCCCTTCCTTCCCCTTACCCATCATCCTTCCACTTGGTTCACTCAGAATGGTCAACAGTATAATGTTCTACATGAAAGCAAATAATATTTACAGTCATGTTTGGTATCATTTGAATAGTCTCAGGGCAAGTGGTACAATAGTCTCAATTTTACAAAAGTAGAATAAAAGATAATACAGATCATAAGAGTTAAGGGATATTTTGATTACTGTAGAGGGTGTGTAATTCCATGCAAATTACCTTCTGTTCCCATTGAGGTGTAAACCTCCAATTGTTCCATTTTTCAAGGTCAGTCATAATGTTTGAGAGAACAAACTAAACTATATAAAGCTGTACCAGTTGAAACTACAATGCAGATGTAAACACTTGAAATGTTGCCACAGATCTGTCCAGAAAAATCTTACTAAACACATTAGTCTTTCTTCTTATTAAAGCCCTAAGTATTAAACTGGTCATTAAAACAACCAAAGTGATTCTTTTGTGTATCTTCTCGTCTTTTGAGGTGTCAGTCATGGCCATGCAGTAATTTGTGCTTTGTGCAATGAACCCACGCAGGAACTCAGTAAAAATACAGCTGTAAATGGTCAGAGCGAGTCATATTGCTCGCACAGAACCTTGATTGCTGTTATATAAACTCAGTAATATAGATATTCCCTGAAAGTCTCCATTGACATTCTATTGGATTCACTAACACTATCAGATTCATTGTATCCTGAGAAGTTTATAAAGGCCAAACCATCTTAACAAAACCAAATACTGGAGGCAGTAATGTTTATGCTGTTAATAATTCAAGACCTTGAAAAGTACAGTGAAGCTTTCCAAAAAAAAATAAAAATCTTCCAAGAAAAAAGCATTTAACAAGAAAATGTTACTGTAGAAATTCAGGGATACTAATGAAACTTTCACACATTTTTATGTTATGATTTAGTACATTTAGTTCAGAACAATGGTTTAGGTCAGGCTGCAAATCTAAATGTAATTCAAATATGCAATTAAGGCACAGCAGGGTCAAGATGCACAGTAGAAAAAAATAAAATAAAATAAAAAAAGCCCCACCCAGACCATGCAGTGACTTATAGTGACAAAGTGACCTCATCTCAAAACCTCTGGTGACTAGAATTGGGTGCATTCGGCAACTTGAGAAGACATTGATCTCACATGATCTATCTCCAGTGACAAAAAAAAAGATAAAAGGAAAATTGATCCTTGCAGTTAGCAATTTTTCAATTTTCTGACCATATACAGGGACACTTTTAAGAAAAGTGAAAAATGAAAAATCTTATCTGAGATCATGAGAATTCAACATAAGTTTCAATTACTGAACAGCCTGTAAAATTAACAAATAAATAGTTTGTTATTTGGCTATTAAATAATTTGTTATAAAATGTGTTACATGTATAAAAGCAAGCAAAACAGCTTGTATGCCACACAACCACAGAAATGCCCATGTGTGGACAGGGCATTGGTACAGCAGTGGTATTTTTTGGACAGTAACTGGTTCAGATGCTCAGGTGGAGGCAACCAATTCCAAACGAGACAGAAAATGGAAAAAAATCAAAGCTGAACAAAACAGGGAGATGCTGAAAAGGCAACTTTCTATGGAAGTAAAAAGGACCACTGTTCTCTAGGGTTTAAAACAGAAAAGTGAAATTTGCCTTTTTGGTGAGAGTACTTAAATTATTGAGTAAATCTTTATTACTTGAGCTAAGAATTTTAATAATTACATTTTCAACGTCATTTACTAAATGCTTTTTTGTTTTATTATTTAAAAACTCAAAATGCAGGGAAGTGCGATTTAAAAAGAAAATTCAATGTCTGCAAACATGTTTTTTTTTAATGCTGAAAAAACATGCAGATGCAAGTCAAACATGTCCATTCTAATGTATGTTTACATAGAAAAACAATGGAAACACAATGAAGTGGAATGCAAATTATTTATCAACCACTACATCATGTGCAGTGCCATAGAACTCAACACCTTACTCAAGTCCTTGTAGAGTCCATGTCAAGTCTGAATCCTATAATTTCCTGGTCTAGATCATAGACATTTTGCATGTTCTTTCAAGAATGAATTGCTGTATGTCTATATTTTATCCACTGCATTTCCATAGCTAAAAAACAACAGTGTATTTTCTCTTGGTTTACATCATGACCACAGCAGCACCATACAGTAATCTCTCTTCCATTTTATCACAACCCATCATGATCTCATCATCAGCACAAACCTTTCCATCAATCTGAAGCAACCAACTGGCACAAACATCGCTAATGCTCATCTTTGCCACCCATCACTAAATAATTCCTTCTACTCAGCTTATCCTTGAGGCTGCTGGATGATGATGATGAGACAGGTGTTCTGGATGATTCAGAGAACATGCCTCTTTGCTCCGCATCATTTTCTTACAATTGACAGTATCTCGGAAAACCTGCCATATACAGTACCCTATTTTTACAGACTCAATATTATATATCAGTGTAAAATTTTGATCAGTTTCGGTTATTTATCATTTGACAGACACTTTTTAATCCAAAACTTATTAAACATATACTTATGACTGGGACAGTCACCTTGAAGCATGCAGGGGTTAAGCACTTTGCTCAAGGGCACAGTGATGGTTTTATATTAATCACCACTTCCAAGGTCTGAACATACAACCATTGGTTTAACAGCCAAAATCTTGAGCCATTACATGAAATACAAGTGTATCCCTATTAACTGGAAAGGATTGGAATGGCCCAATTGACCATAGCACAATGGCAACCATACAGTGTTAGAACGTCACAGCTAAATGTTTAGCAACAGACAACCAATCAGAAACAGAACATGTGAGACATATCCCGAGCATTGTACCATTGCAGAAACTCTGCTGGTTGTAAAACAGCTAAGGAGAATTTATGTATCAATGGTTTTGACAGAAAAAGTGAGACAAGTGGTAGTCAAGGTAGACAGGCAGGCCAAAAACCATTGTTGTTTTTGTATTTTATTATATTATATATATTGTTTTTTTTCCCCTGGTACATACACTGTAAAAAAATAATGTTTACAGTAAAATACCAGCAGGGGGGGGTGTGGGTTGCCAGAATTTTACCGTAAAAATATGTTAGCAACATTTTAGGTTTTACAGACTTTACTTACATTTTCAGTAAAAAATGGATTGCATTAACTGATATATTGTTAAAATATCAATCTCTTGAAGTACTAATATCTGTTCTGTGCCACTGTAATACACTGATAACCAGCGACAAAAAAAAACAGTGATGGTAATGAGAAAGCCACATGAGGAATCAAAGCTCATCACAAGTAGATTCGCCACAAGCAGAAGTATATACTAAAATATAAAAGGTGCACCAATCCTTCCTGAATTATACCATCCTGCAAAGTTTACAGCCAACCGGATCAAAACAATGAACCAGCTAATTAAAGATCTCAGGAGCAATTGTGCCGGTGGTGAATCAGGGTTGGATCTGAACTCTGCAGGCAGGTAGATCTCCAGGAACAGGAATGAGCACCCCTGATATAGAAGGTGTGTCCTTCACACATATACTAAACACCATCATGGTAACATGCATGATACTGAAATAATGCAATAAATATGAACTAAAAACAATAATGTAAGATAAAACCCTAATGTACTCAACTGATAAGAAAAAACAAAAAAGAAACAGTTATGCGCAAAAAAAAAACCCATCAAATGTGAAATGTCATGCAGGGAATTCTGGGAATATCAATTTACTTTTTTTTTTTTTTTTTTTAAAAATTATACAGACTTGTTTTTTTCACTTCCCAAACCCATAATTTTAACAGTATTTTACTGTACATTAAGCTTAATGACACCAAATATAATTAAGTTATTCACAGTTTATAGTACGGAAACTAATTAACAGGTTTTTACTGTAGCATTTTAGCAGTCTTTTACTGTTACTGTTTAACATCATGAATTTTGAGTCAGGTTACAGTGTCATTTTGGGACATAACATATCTATGTCAGGCCACATCCACACGAAGCCAGAGCTTTCCCTATCCGATCTTTTTTTTTTCTTCGTTCTAAAAGAAATCCATAAACATGGCGTTGTCTCAAGAAATATTTGCGTACACACGAAACCACTGAAACCAACTCAATACGATGTAGTATACATGCCAGACCAGTATGTGGCACTGTAATTCTGCCACAAAGATAAAATTTACAGAAAAGAGTGGACGGGCTCTCAGATTATGGAGAGGAAGAAAAAAAACTAGTGACATACAATAAGTGCTGAGTTTACACTGCATGATTTAGCCCGATTTTTCACTCGCCGACAGGTTTGCGAAACGCCGACAACTGCACGAAATCGGAGGCAAATCGGGGCTGAAGTAAAAGAGTGACAATCACGCAGTGTGAATTATCTGAGAGAATCCCCGACACGTCGCCGACGCCCGCAAAATATTTGGCATGCTAAATATCTGGAGCTATTCACAATCACGCTGTGTGCAATGATTCCTGACTGAAACTACATCGGCGATGACCTACAGCCAATGAGAGACCACGATACAGGGCAGAGGGAAGTTCGGGGAGGAGTTAAAGACCAGAATATCAGTATTTTAATAGATATATGAACAATTATATTATGCAGAAACAAGCACAAACATTTGCTTGACAAGCCACAACATCAGCATAACAGTTACATCAGCAAAATTATTTACCTCCAACTCTCTCTGCAGAACACACAATCCCTGTTCCCTGCATCTCCCACCTGCATAATCTGTTTTTCTTTTTCTCCTTGTAGATGGAAATCAGCTCACAGACCTTGCGGGCTATATATATATATTTTAATAATTCCATTCTCGCTGGAGAACTCCGGTCTGAGGCACGCAGGTTTTCGCATTATTTCCTTATCACTTCTCGTGTGTGTTTTGTTGTGAAACGTAGTTTGCGGACCAGACAGAGCTGTCGGCGAATTTTCCTATTGTAAAGTCATGCAGTGTGAAACCCCCCGTCGCCGATCCATCGTGCAATGTGAAAACAGCAGCGATGACTGTACTTTTTTTTTCCCTCGATTAGTCACGCAGTGTGAAAAACGGAGATCTGAAGCGCGCATAGTGTCCCCGATAGTCAACACCGTCCACGCACGAACCCCTACACTCCACCCACTCGTTCACAGTCACCAGAGTTCTGATCACCTCCACCTGATACAACCAATCAGCACAGACTATATTAACCACTCACCTCAGTTCACTGTTGTCTGGTCTTGTTGTTCCTTTCTGAATGCTACCTGACCACTTACCTGCATGGGCTTATCTTCTTCCGTTCTGTATTCATCTGCATCCATCTTACGGATCCAGCTCACCAACACCAGTTCATCCAAACCTACAAAAATAAGACTGTTATTCACTGAGCATTCTTATCTCAGCATTGCTCTGTTTACCAGTCACTCATCTGCTATACACGTGCATCTGTCAAAACCTGCAATAAACCTTGTTTGGATTACCTTGTTGCATTCTTCTGTTTTATTACAATAAATATTTATTTTAAGACACTATCTATGCAGTTGCAGTTGTAGGTGTAAATTACAATACATCTTTCGCAATTAGCAGTAACTAAGGGCTTTACATACGAAAAGCTTTCCAGTTTTAATCTATATTTTGAAGATTTTTACAGTGGGGTTTGATAATATATTATTCAACTGGTTTATATTAAAAAATAAATCCATAAAATATGGTAATTTTTCTGGCTGCTGAAAGTATTTTCTGATTTATGAAGTGATAAAAAGAGACATCTATAATCCCCACCATAAAAACCTTTTACTCTAATTTGTCAACAAAATGAAACAAGACTTTTTTGAACCTGTTTATGCAATGTTCAGCTTTCTGCTCTGGAAAGGTATTCAAATTAGTGAATATTTTATTACATAATATATCATTTGCAAATTTAAACATAACATTTCAGGAAACTCGTAATGCAAAACAATTGTCTTAATATTCTGTGATCAACCAACAGAGGAAAGTATGGTGATATCTATTAGTTCAATTGTTTACCCTTTTCACCTGTGGTGTTTTGCCCTGAACTGGTTGCATGCTGTATTTATTTATTTCCCCAGAGTTACATGCCCAGAGCCACTGCTCTTATATAAACTACGTGTCACGAATCCGGTCAATGAACTTCCTTCTGCTAGCCATCAGAGGTCACCAGAGGCGGACAAAGTACTCAACTCCATTACTTGAGTGAAAGTACAGATACCGCTGGTCAAATATTACTCCATTACAAGTAAAAGTTGTAAAGACAGATTTTTACTTAAGTAAAAGTACAGAAGAACTTGCTTTTAAAAGTACTTAAGTACCAAAAGTAAATTTCCTTTTTTATGTCAATGCACTGTTTTATTGTTGTGTGTAATACTTGCAATTCTTCTGAAGCAACTTAGAATACATTATACCTACTGAATACACTGAATAGCTTGTGGTATCTTTGAAATTAAGAGTTTTTAGAATGTTAAAAACCTATGGGGGGGAAAAATTAACACCCCTTCCCACCCCTACAAAAGCAGGATGGTAGTTATCTCACACAGTTCTGACAGTGTGTGTGCACACATCTATGTGTAACCATTTGTCCACATTTGAACAGAGTGGACAGTGAAATTGTTGTAAATACAGACTGATAAGGAAGAAAAAAAAATCAAACCTGCTTTAAAAACCAGCAACACAACTGTAGCTGTATAACTTTACAACAGCAGCACTGCTTTAACAAAAAAGCAAAACAACAAGACTTATTTGACATCAAAACAAATTTAAAAAATGCTGTCTAATCGCTCTCGCTGTTACTTTGAAAGGGTCCACCCCACACCAAAAACACAGAACCGTCTGTGCAGTGCTGCTTCAGTCAAACAACTATTGTGTTTTATTAGGAGACGCACAACAGTTCTTCTGTGGCTTTATAGGTAATATTTTCACGTACACAGTGTGTCTAATATATACCACAATATTAACTTCTTATTATTGAATTGTTGTAAATAAATATCACATTTGCAGCTGGTCAGTGCTCAAAAAATGCTGGGAAATCAATTCATGTAGCCCCAAGAGTGATTAGTGATAAACTGTCTGAAAAAAATACAGATTTTAGAGAAGAAAGAAATCACCCACTGACTTTCAAAACTGCCACATAGTAACGACTTTCTACTTCGAGGATCTTGATAGAAATGTAGTGGAGTGAAAAGAACAATATTTGTCTTTCAAATGTAGTGAAGTTAAAGTCATAAGTTTCCAGAAGAAATAATACTCAAGTAAAGTACAGATACTCAAAAAGTGTACTTAGTTACTGTCTGCCTCTGGAGGTCACCCTTTCCAATTTCATTGACTCTAGCACTACACACTGTTGCACATCACCCACTACATATCCCATCATTCATTGCACTGATTGCACTCAGCACGGATTGCACACAGCTGTTAACACTCATTGCACCCAGCTGTTTCATATCACTCCCTCACTATTTAAAACTCACTCTGATCCCTTCCCTCTGCCGAGTACTGTTTAGCGCATATCTTTAGATAGCTACACTACAGATCCCTCATTAGTTTCCCTGCCTTAGCGCTTAGCCTTAGCTAAAGCTTAGCCTTAGCCTTCGACTTAGCCTTGCCTTAGCCTTAGCTTAAGCCGTGTTCGCGGTTTATGATCTTAGCCTGGTTCCTGGATTTCTCGCTTTAGTTTGCCCCTTCTGATTATGGGTTGGGCATTAATCGGACCTACGTTAGTAGCATAGGACTATTCTTGTGTATGGCCCGCTATACCGGGTTGCCATGTTTGGCCTGCCCTGTTTTCTGACCTCTCTGCTAAATAAAGCTTTGCTAGGATCCACACGTCTCCGTTCTCTTGTCAGCACCGTAACACTACGACTCGGTGATCACGGCTCAAAACTTCTTTGTAAGCGAGAGTAGCTACGTTGCCTTCAAAAGTTTGTGAAATAAAAAAAACCCCCCCCCACCCAACACAAAAAACAAAAAAAAAAACCTTTTTTTGTTGGGGGGGGGGAAATTTTAATTTGTTGGTAAAAACATCATGCAAATAAAGCACTTTTTCCTCTAATGTTCACTTCATATGGAAAGTGGCGCAAAGTATCGGTAATAAAATAATAGGAAGTTACTTCAACCATGGAAACCTATGACATTTTTTCCTACATATTAAATTACTTGTGCCTCAAAGCGCACAGATGAAATGCAACAACAAACGCTGCCATGTTATCTTACATTCGGAGGTAGATGAGACAGTTCTGAGAGGTAATTATACCCGATCATTTTGATTAAGGGCTTTGGGTTAGGCATTTCAGAATTACTAAAACAATTTTTGAGATTGTGTACAATAATAAAGTCTTTTTTTTTCCACATCCTGGAATTTATTCAGTAAATGTGCTTCCATTGTACTTTATGTAAAAATACATGAGTGGAAACATAGCAAATGAATGGCAGAGGATGAGGAATTGACTCTCAACTCTGTTCTTTTGTATTTGGTGTTTTCTGTGGAAAACACCACAGCAAATACAAAAATTTGAATCCCATCATCTTCGACCGTAGGCAGGGAAACTCCCCGGACAGATCCTTTAGTGAACCTTTAAATGATATATAAACAAATGGAAAAATAATTGTTTAGTTCAACTGCTGTCACAGTATATGCAGCCAAACAAGCAGCAAAAAAGCAATTTAGCTGTAATAATGCTGGAGTGTTTCCCTCTGGTATCCATCAGCTTTTACAATCCCCTGTGTACTCAGGTATCCACACCAAAACAAATTAGCCAGAATGTGTGATGTACATGCAACATTTATCTCAAAGAATTGTTCCCCTAAGTTTTGGCGTATCCTAATGAATAGAAGTAGCTGGAAAGCCCCATGGTGACAGTTGAAATTACACAGTGGTAATGTTTAGGGGAACAGGTCATTTCATTATGTTGGCCACATATAAAATCACTCCAGTCATAATTATGGTAATTTTGCCAATGCTATGGGTAAACTTAAATTCACCCATTGAGGATTTGACAGCAGTAAAAACATATAATAAATTTTTTTCTAATGTATTTGAATGCTATTTGTTTTTATGTAATATTTTGAAATCTTAAGCCATTCATTTTTTACATGCATACAATCATGCCTGACACTGACAGTGGAATTGCCTCTTATTTGCTTCACTTTCTAACCTTCCCACATCTCTGATGTGGAGGCATCAATTACATGATCTCCCAGCCATGCTATTCCTTTCCACAAGTGTAAACCTCTATCCTCTCTCATAGGGATGGGATTTCACAGCGCTGACGAGCAGGTGTTAATTTATTTCACATTAGCCTGCACAGCACGATGCCCTCGACTCCAACTGGCCCTCAAAACATACTATTAGTAATTCCTGCCTCTCACATGCGGCTGGGGTAGGGGGCATTATTGATGTTCTTTTTGTTTAAGGCTCAAATCTGTATGCATGATTAAAAATGGATGTGTTTGAAGTCTGTTGGATCAAACCAGATGAGGGCAGTGAAGGTGTGATGGTGTGGAGCCCCAGCAATCTACAAAGCCAGATGCAACATATGGGAAGTATGAGTCACATCAAAAGAAGACTATGTCTTGTTTAGCTTGTTCTGGGAGGCCTATGCAAGCGTCCGTTCAGGCTACAAGATGACTAGAATAAAAAGTGGGTTCAAAAGTCGGAAACTGCTATGAAAAATAAAATATTATAAAATAAAATAAAAAATTTACACTTTTTTGCATTTATTATTAATTTAATTATAACGCATACTGTACCAGTATTGTGCTACAAGTCCTCTAAATTATTAGCATGATCAAAACTTTGCTGAAAAATCTGTTGTACACAATCTACTACATGGCTTCTGTCATCTGACTGATACTTTATCATTTTTAGCAAGTAAAATGCCTTTTTATAATTCTAAAAATGTCCAGCCTTATGTTGTGGTACATGTGTCCTCATGCTGGGAAATGTTTACTGATTCTTATAAAGTAAATATAAAGTTTATTGGAATATTTCAAGATGAACACTCCTGGCTGAAGCAACGGAAGAACTAAATAGCTAAGTAGATAGATAGATAGATCGATAGATAGATAGATAGATAGATAAAGAATAGATAGATAGATAGATAATGATAGAATGATAGAAAAAATGACACTTTAAAAAGCATCAGAGAACCATCAACATGCAAAAGTGTTGTTAAATCATTGAAATATGTATGTTAAAGAAAGATTATTTTCATCATGACATATTATAATAATTGTTCTTTGATGTATATTTTTTTAATCTATTACTTAAGTTTGGCAAGACAACCACAGGATGTAATTCATTAGTTCTTGTTTACTATAGAAGTTCAGTGTATCTTGTTTACTGCGCTACGGCACCGGGCAATCATGAGTGTTGAGTATCAAACGAGCTGTCCTCATGTAAGGATCGCAATGAACCAGTGACCATTCGCTGCAACTCTATAGGTCATAGGAAGAAGCGATCCACATGGATGATACTACATGACCCCACTTTGCATTCAGTGCCTACAGCACTAGGGGAGACTTGGTTGATGGAAAGGACTAAGTGGGCTTTTTAAGTGTTTCATTTCTGACATTCTGCAAAATAGCTTGGTGTGGAGGCTGTAGTAAAAACTGCAGTAAAAACATCAAAGCAGCATACGCCACAATCTACCTTGAGTGCTATAACCATTTTATCCTCATTTTCTGTTTGAATGTGCTGTGGAGTGCATCATTGCGTGCGTCGTACATGAAGGAATCACACAGTAAAACGAAGCTCTTGGATGACTGTGACCTTCAGATGTACAGTTTTTCTCAGTCACTTTGGTGCATTTGTCAGATCAGAAATAAAATTCTCAAAACGACTTCTTCAACCTCCACATTATCTAGTCATTTGTACACATCATAAAACCAGTTTCTCATTCTTTTGAACAAGTTCAGATTGCTTTGGTACATTCATGCAACTGATTATATACATTTGTCTGCGGTTTGCTTTATCATCGGTTGCTAATATCATGTTGCTCAAAATGCATTATATAGTTCTCTGTGCAATAGTCTTACCCCCCAAAACATCTAGTCATTAGTTCATCATCTAAGTCATTAAATGCAAAATGGTTGATCTAGTTGTCTTAAACTCTCAAGCATATTTTACACATTTTATAGACTTTTTGTAATGTGCACATGATTTGCTACAGGTGATCTTGTCTTTACTAATTGACGAGAAATGTAGGTATATAATGACTAAAACAGTTCTCTGAAATAGCTCAAAGGTGCATATCATGAACCTTCAATTGGAAAGAATATATAGACAGAGGACAACACAAGAGTTACAAATTCTAACAATGGAAATTTCCTCCCCATTGGCCTGGTAAATCAACAGTAGCTCTCTGACCGATGCTGTTTCAACCACACCTTCTGCTTTTGGTCAGGTTGAAGCCAGCCTCATCCATGTATATGAAGTTGTGAGATGGTTCACTTGACTCCAATTCCACATTGCATTGCAAGGGAAGATATTTGTTGTGATGTAGATGAGAATCTGTGGTGCCTGCAAACAGCAAAGTTCTGCCTAAGGGGGTGTTTCTGTGTTTGCTTTCTAATTTAGGATGTTCACCTTAGTATATCTTCCATAATCTTTTGTTATCACAAATCTTTTTTTTTTTTTTTTTTGTCAGGACCACTAGTAAAAGTGGAGTCGTTCAATCCTATTCAGTCTCTTTCAATCAATATCCCACATACATTCATGTGTAAATTTGTACTTTTGAAATGGATATATGGCATACATAAGAAGTGCAGCCTTTTGCGCAATTTTCATAGCAGAGAGTAGACTACTGTCTGGCCACAACTGTGTCCAGGTAGTGACGATGTTTCAGTGGCTTGGAATATTCTAACAGAGCACTGTAACATGACAGATGACTAAGCATTTTATTTTGATTATCGGCAGTTGTGCTGACGATGTGGCGACTCCAAGGGCGTCCTTTTAATTCTGAGGCCTGTAGCTTTCCTTGACGCCACAATTACTTCCTGTTTCGAGAGTAATTGAACTTCCATGCCCAGTGACTTCTTGTGTGTCAAATATGATAAGGAGGCATTCCATGAGACGCGCCCCAACCGGGAGCGTGAGGAAAAGTATGGTCTCTTTCAGCTCACACAGATTTGCACCGAGTTCCACTTGACATGGTGAACAGGGTTTTATACTGAGACTTGCGTAATGAAGCATTTATATAACATGCTGTGAGATGAATTGGTAGGAGGTTGGATGTAAAAATACAGGTTACAGGTGGGGGGTCCTTTATGGGACCCGGTGGCGAACTAGCGGGGAATTGACGATGAGTATGGCTGGAGATGATCTATTCCTGTACATGACGAGCATGGCTCTATTATCTGTATGTATTGAACAATAGATGAAGTGTGACTAACAAGGGAACTTCCTATGTGGCAACTCTTCACCAATTTTGGTAATCTTGTCATTCTGGATTTCGGATCAGTCTTAAAAAAGCGCTTCTTAAGCAAAAAAAAAATGGTACAGAAAGGTATACCAGATTAGATAGGAATCGAGAGATAATTAAGATTTAGCTAGATAGATTGAGATTAGGATAGATAGATTAGATAGCTTGAGAGGTAGATTGGCGACGTGAACGGGACGGTTTCAAGGACGGGATTATGTCGATTGATAGGGTGACGGAGGATCTAAACAGCTAGATAGAATAGATAGGATATTATAGATAGATATTTAGCTCTAGCATTTGACTAGATATCAGCCACAGTTAAATTAATACGTTGTTACAGGTTCGTGTTACATTGAAAGTCGCCTACTTTGGTTAGCCGCTAAAGAGGATGGTCGCTAACGAAAAATCAAGTCAGTCAGAGAGACTGCCTTTTTTTGCTTTCTGGGTTCATTTAGAAGGAGCAGCACATGTCTGATGCCACTTAAGGACTTCTTTTCAGTACCAGTAGAGTCCTAATTTCTACCTAGCGGATTGTCTGCTGCCAGTCAAGGATAAGTGGGGATGATTTGAATGCCGAGCAAAATAGTACTTGATGCGAAGAGGGTTCCGGAGGGCCCAAGCAGTGCATGGATCTAAATAAAGAGCGCATATTACATCTTGTGTTTTGTGTTGTTGAGTTGTTTTGACGAATACAGAGAGGTGAAAAACTAAAGATATAAGACGGTCGTTTCGGCTTCGACTCTTCCGTCTCGGCGTGGACCGTATACAAGCGTGATGGGTAGTCATTCGCTAGTGGTACATGTATGAACGCGCCTGTGAGATTGTAGAGTTAACGGTCCGGGTGAGTATTCCCCGGCCAGTACTGTCATGGTGGCTGTGTGATAGCGATGTTGCACACTGTAGGTGCATCTTAACGCGCATAGTATGTACTGATCCAGTGTTGATGTTGTCGCACAGTTGCGTGATAGAAGGTACGCTGATGACCTGTGGTGTAGAAGTGCGGTCACAGATATACTACAGATTTCTGGTGAGATGTATTCCTGCCTACCTCTAATAGGAGTTGAATTATGAGGCTATTCAGCATTATGGTGTATCGGGTGCGTCAGGGTTATATACGAATTGATGAGAGTCAAAGTGTGCGGTTGTGCGTGTATCACAAAGACAAGGCGGAACTTAAAAAATTCATGCTGTGCGAAGCGGTACCAACAATAACATATCAATTCTCATCATAAAAGGGGCTTGGATGAGCCCTTGAATCGTGAGTCTTTTCTGAACAATAACAGAGAGTGATTCCTAGGGATTTTTAAGGAAACAGACTAAATAAGTGAAAAAACATCAAGCCCAACAAAGTATGTGGCCATGTACAGAATGGAATACCAGCTTACTATTTACTGAATACTGCACAGTATATACTGTACACTGCCTATTTATTAAATAGTATGTGAATGCATGCATTATGCAAACCAGTAAATGTTTCAAAGTTTGCTAACATGACATTAGTGGCAGCAACAACACAGAACTTCCAAGTTCTATTCCAAGAAGCAGAGAGGTACAAGCAACAACGATATCAGATATGGCAGAGAGTACAGGTATGGATAGAGACTTAGCCGGGCTCACATACAGGAGTTTTAAAATCCTAAAACAGAGATATGAAATCTGGTTGCAGCACACACTTAAGGAGAATCTTTGCAGATTATCTTCTCTCAAATCTTAAACATGCACACACTACAAGATTTGAACATCATGGCGCATCACACACAACAAGATATTATTAAAGTGAAAGTGACATAACATGTGGCCAAGTATGGTGACCCTTACTTGGAATTAGTGCTCTGCATTTAAACCATCCAAAGTGCACACACACAGCAGGTGAACACACACACACACACACACCGTGAATACACACCCGGAGCAGTGGGCAGCCACTTTTGCTGCGGTGCCTGGGGAGCAGTTGGGAGTTCGGTGCCTTATTCAAGGGTCTCACCTTAGTCGTAGTATTGAGGGTGGAAGAGAGCACTGTACTCCCACCACTACACTCCCTCGGTACGAGATCGAGCCCCACACATGGGTACGAGTCCGATCTATGTAAACCATCGGCCACGACTACCCACGGACTTAAGAGTATCAGGCGAGAGGGAGCGACTCACGTGATCGCTTGTGACCACGGGAGGCGTGTCTACTTGGTGGCCAGGGGTGGCACCGGCCCCAACTGAATTCTGGTTGGTCACCCCAGGTGCCCCCCCCCCACAAGATATCGTGATCTCACAAAAGTGCTGTTATGACAATGAATCTCACCACTGTGCAATTAATATTTATTATATTTATAATATATAGTATATATTAATATATATATTAACATCGCGTGTAAAATCGTAGGCCTTATGTTTAATGGAAAGGATTTCGATTGGGATCAGCACAGAACAAAAACTGGATGTGTGTAGAAGCCTTAGGGTAAACCACATACATTAATGAGGATGATGAAAGTGTTTTAAACTGAGTTAAAGCCAAGACCACCTGATCGTGACTCCCCATGCACCCGGTACATTCAAAACTGAGCTGATTTCACTCCAGCGCTTCTCTTTCTCATTACAGTTGTGATACTTTTTCGACACATTATACAGACAGTCATGTTACTACAAAACATCAAGAAGCAGTTTCCTCCGTCTTCACTATCCAATGGAGCCTTACAGCAGCTGTTTTGCGGTCACACATCGGCTATTGTGAAAGTACTGACGTAATCATGTAGTCGTTATCATCCCGATTTCAATCCTAAATATCAAACATGTTTGATATTGATCGGGGCGGCCCCGATTTGTGTGCAAGCAGATCGGGAGGTGCAAGATTCGATCGGTGAACGCCTCACTTTACCAGATAATCCGCGCCAAACATCGGGACCGATCGAGGGTCTCGACAAGATTTGTACTCCGATTCTCGGGAGGTGGAAATCGGGGCTAAATCAGGCTAAAAATCCTGTAGTGTGAGCCAGGCTTTAGTGAGCAATTTTTGAGTAATGGTGTTTGTCTTTACAGGACGAAGACTGATTCCACGGGATGGATCGCTGATGGGAGAAGACAGAAGAGGACTGAAGAAGAACCGTTGACTGGCAGTGCAGTCAAATAAGGATTCATAAAAGATGTTGAAAATCACAGCTGATTTATTCTCCAAATCACTCATAATGCTGTGCACTGCACTGTGGGAAATATTTTGTGCAGTATGTTCTCATCAGTACTTTAGAAGCACTCGTCTATATGTACCAGTAGACAAGTATCAGAGTTTAGAAAATGTGTTTCACTTCTTTAAAGAACTTTAAACATTTGGAAGCAAACAATGTCAATGTGTTTGTTCCTTGACACTGTTATTCCTTGAACAGCCATTTCCAATTATTCTTTAGATATTAATAAACACGTCCAATAGCATCATATTTGACACTTTATTTCACTGCAGCATCAACCAACATGCTTTGATGGTTTCTCCATGCCAGTGTAATGAAATGTACATATGAAAACATGCTCATCTCTACGGGGAAACCGCTAAATCTGATAAGTCGCATTATGCACATGCAATAACCATTTACACAGTAAACAGAATGTGGGGTAATGCATTCACCATCAACTGGAAGACTGATTAAATTTATAATAAAATAAATGATCCCATTACACCAGTAATTGGCATCACTGACTTCAAAAGCTGATTCCCAGTCAGCTACACTATCTTATTTCTAGGATTCAAAAAAAAAAAAAAACTTTTATTCATACCCGTAATACGAAAGGAACACATTTTTCTGCCATCGAAGCAATTAAAGCTCTCAACAATAGTTCAACCAAAAATTAAACCTTGCTGAAAATAACTCACCCTTAGAAAAAGCTGAATTGTAAGAAAATCCATGATTAAGATGGTTTTAACTTTAAACCAGGCTTCTGGCTAATTATGTTTGATTCACGAGTCCTCTATCCAAAATATTGCTTTCTCTGGAACGAAATATTGAAATATTTGTTTTCAAGAATTAAGATTAAAAACAAATAATATATTGACTTCTAAAGCCACTTTGTATATGTCTGTTCAATGCTTTTGTCTGTCACAGTAATGTCTAAAAATATTAACATATTACATTGAGATATTAGACATTTTTAAGAATGGATTGGCGGGCCTAAAGTTGTTCTTCTTGTTTAGCATCTACAATATTTTATTCATTTCAAAACTGTATTTGTAAATGCAAGCTTTAGGCTAACTGATTGTCTCTTCCATAATCTAATACTGATCAGACATCAATGAATTTTTCATTCATTATTTGGTATTGTCATCACTGGTGACTTGATTTCTTTGTGTTGGCCAGACCCACATAAACAGATGCACAAACACTCTTGGCCAGGAGAGAATCATTATAAGGTCCCATAAGCATTTATTATGTCTCTTGCATGGTAGAGGGAACAACAGCCCCTGTATCAGTGGCTAATGAGATTGAAGAGAATAAAGCGCAGGTTTTGCACGGGTCACTCAAAAGGGTCCGCTGCTGATTACATTTGCTTCCATGTGCTTGTTATATTTATTAGCCCGGTGAAAAAGAAAAAGCATCCCATGCAAGCCTGTGGAGATTTAATCCAAAGTATAAATAAAGCACAGACTGCTGTGGCTCTTTAAGGCATTACCATTTCAATCACACCTAATTTTAGTTTTCATTTTCTTTGTAATGTTTTGGCTGTACTGCACATCTACCTGTGTATTGGCAAGACAAAGACTGATGCACTTCGCCATCCACATCAAATAGATTAGCACATTCAGGGTGACACAGAAAGGTTTAAGTATCATGCTGTTTCTGTGAACAGATCTGAGATCTTCCAGTATGTTTGTGGTAATATATGTAGTTTTCCCCTCAAAGCCTTAGTTTTTATTGTGCCATTAGTGGTGGGTAGTTTTTCCCAAACACATGGAAATCTGTTTGTTGCATGCAATTGAATTGCATCTCGTGTGTGTTTTTCACTGAATTCACAATGAATTTAGTAGGTATGCTTGTTTGTTGTAAAGTAGACATATCTACATTACCCACATTTAAAAAAAATAATAATAATAATCCCTTATCTCACTCTTTAAGGCCAAAAATGAACATTCTGTCATCATCTACGCACCCTTATGTCATTCCAAACTTGTGTTACTTTCTTCCTGTATTGTACAAAAGAAGTGTCCTGAAGTGGATAAAAGAAGATTTTTGGTAACAATTTACATAAATATTTTATAATGCATTATTAAGGTATTAATAATGTACGTTGTGATGCATATCTTTTCATAAATAATTGTAACCAAAGATAAAATGCATTATATGTAAAGGCTTTAAATAAAGTGTTACCAATATTTTTGTTTTAAACCACATTGATTGCATTCATGGCATTAAAAAAAAACATTATTTTGTTCCAAAAATATTTTTTTAAAATCTATTCTGTGATCACATTTAAAATAAACTAAAATAAAATGAATAAAATATGGATAAATATAAAAATATTTCCAGAAATTAGTTTAAAAAGCAAAAGCTCAGCACTTTGTTCAGTTACTTTGTTCATCCAGATGGCAGCCATACTGTTGATCAGTGGCTTTAAGACACGATTAACGGAGGTCACTGATCCAGAACCGCATAATAATGAGGATTTCACACCTGACACTACACTGTTTCTGTTTTCACTTTGTTTTTATGTGCTCCTAATGGTTAGATTCTGTGTTTCTGGCGTACTGCAACAGAAAACTACCAGCAAGCTAATCAACCTCCTGAGTTTATTATGTGTGCTACAGTATAATTGAGTATTATCCATTAATGAGATAACAATAACTGTATAGCTTCTATGCAAGATTATTTGAACATTTTGCTGTATTAGCTAACTAGCACATATAGAATAGCTGATTGAGCAACACTCATTGATAGCTTTGTAAAGATAGCGTGACTGACTGAGAAAAAGAGTGTGTCAGTGGTAAAAGACAGTCACATCAAAAGACATTTTGTTTTTGATAACTTTTTTACGGTCTAACAACAGCAGCTGAACCATGAGATGATTCAGGAGGCAGAAATGGCCAAAGACAAATATATTTATACATTGTTGGGATTTAACAAAAACACATACAGGTCACATTTTATTCCAAAAACAAAACAAAAAAAGTGATAAAACTTATGAAACCATATCACATAGAATTGAAATATTTTTTTTAATATTTGTTTTAATAATTGATTTTTGCCATTGAATTTTTGTGGCCTAATGGTTAGAGAGTCGGACTTGTAACCCGAAGGTTGCGGGTTCGAGACTCAGGTCTGGCAGGAATTATCGGTGGGGGGAGTGAATAACCAGCGCTCTCTTCCACTCTCAATACCACGACTTAGGTGAGACCCTTGAGCAAGGCACTGAACCCCCAACTGCTCCCCAGGCGCCGCAGCACATGGTGTGCCCCACTGCTCGGGTGTGTGTTAACTGTGTGTGTGTGTGTGTGTGGTGTTTGTTGTGTGTGTGTGTGTGTGTGTGTGTGTGGGTTGTTGTGTGTGGGTGTGTGTGTGTGTGTGTGTGTGTGTGGGTGGGTTCAAATACTGGGGTGTGTGTGCACTTGGATGGGTTAAATGCAGAGCACAAATTCCAAATATGAGTCACCATACTTGGCCATAAGTCACTTCACAATATTCACTACACTATTATTTTGCAACCTCGTCTGTTCCATAGCGATCAAGCAAAATTATTCTACATAATCCCCTTGCTGTCTGGACGAGCTCTGCAGTGAGCAAGATCCATTTGGGATGCTAACGGACCCATTACGTCCTCATTGCCAGCTTTCACCAACCATTTTCAAGAGGTCTTCGGACAAACTGCCGGTTCACTCTCCGTGCATGACCAACTTTACCACCTCCACCAAGGAAAGCCCTCAGTGTCCGACTACACTTTCAGATTACACTCTCCACACCTTAGCTGCAGTCAGTGGATGAAATGAAGCTGAATTGATCACCACCTATCATCGAGGTCTCAATCCTTCCATCCAACAGCAGATGGTAATCTATGATGACAACATTGGTCTGGAGAATTTCATTCAGCATTTCCTAAGTATTAGGATTTCCCAACATCTCACTGCATGCTCGCTCAATCAACCCACTCCGCATCCTCTGCCCATCACTACGTCAATCACCCCTTCTGCACCAGAACCCATGCAAGTCGATTTCATCTATCTATTGCATGTGGAGCATCAGCGCAGAATACTCAGTCACCTCTGCCTATACTGCGGAGCTGACGGCCACCTTCTACCTACGTTCCCAGTCCACTCACCACGCCCAGCAGTGAGTACTATTCAGTTATCTCCAGAAACAGTACATTTAGCTAGAACAGATGTAATGTTAATGAATTGTCATCATTCTGTTTCAGCGAAAGCCCTCTTAGGTTCTGGATCAGCCGGCAATATCATCTCTCTCGATCTCCTCCACAAATTACATCTCCAAAGGAAACCATGCTCACAACCACTTCACATTCACACCATTCTGGGAAAACCACTGGGCCGTGGTTATGTTCGGTATTACTTACCCACCATGATGCTCTGCATCGGATGCCTACACCAGGAAAAGATATCCTTTATGGTGCTGGAGGGTTCCACCACTGACGTAATCCTGGGATGCCCGTGGATGCAACAACACACACCATTCGTATGCTGGGAAAGTGGTGAGATCCAGCTGTGGGGAGAGTGTTGCTTCCAGAACTGTCTACAACCTGTCAAAAAAAATTCTGTTAAACAATTTGTCAAGAAACTAACACCCTCTTCAGAACCTCCTGAGATTAACTCCACTTCCATCGAGAGCCCAGATAAAGAAGTCAAGCAAGAGATCCCCCTTGAGTACCGGGTACCCTTGAGTACCGGGCATTCCAGGATGTTTTCATTTCAGCAACTGGCAACTGAATTAACACCACAGCCATGGGACTGTGCCATTGACCTTCTGCCTGGGGCAACCTTACGCAAAAGAAAAGTCTATCCTCTGTCCATCCCGGAGCAGAAGGCCATGGAGGAGTACATCGAGGGAGCACTCAAGCAAAAGTTCATTCAACCCTCTACTTCCCCTGCTGCTTCAAGCTTCTTCTTTGTGGCAAAAAAGGATGGAGGCTTGAGGCTCTGCATCAATTACCGTGCTCTCAACTCACAAACCATCAAGTACCGTTATCCTCTTTCTCTGGTTCCAGCAGCCCTGGAGCAGTTGCGCGAAGTTCGCATCTTCACCAAGTTGGACCTGCGGAGTGCCTACAACCTCATCCGGATACGTGAGGGTGATGAGTGGAAAACTGTCTTTGTGACACCTTCAGGCCACTATGAGTATAGATGTTATGCCGTATGGGCTTTCCAACTCACCCTCCGTATTCCAGGGATTCATGAATGTTCCTCCACCACTTCATCATCATCTACATCAATGATCTATATATCTGTAGCCATAGCCATATCACCCTGCAGCCCAAGACTGGTTGCCCACTGAAGCTAAGCAGGGTTGAGCCTGGTCAGTACCTGAATGGGAAACCTCCTGGGAAAACTAGTTTGCTGTTGGAAGAGGTGTTAGTGAGGCCAGCAGGGGGTACTCACCCTGTGGTCTGTGACGGGGACACTATACTGACAAAAGCACCGTCTTTCGGATGAGACGTTAAACCGAGGTCCTAACTCTCTGTGGTCATTAAAAATCCCAGGATGTCCTTCGAAAAAGAGTAGGGGTGTAACCCCGGCATCCTGGCCAAATTCGCCCATTGGCCTCTGACCATCATGGCCTCCTAACCATCCCCATATCTGCTGATTGGCTTCATCACTCTGTCTCCTCTCCACCAATAAAAGCTGGTGTGTGGTGGCTGTTCTGGCGGCAATATGGCTGCCGTCGCATCATCCAGGTGGATGCTGCACACTGGTGGTGGTTGAGGAAATTCTCCCCTTCTATGTAAAGCGCTTTGAGTGCCCAGAAAAGTGCTATATAAATGTAAGGAATTATTGATTATAATTAATGATTTGTATCTACTGATTTGCTCCTGGAATCTTGCTGAACATTGCCACCACGTGACGCAGGTCCTTCAGAAACTCTCCAAATACTATCTGTATCTGAAGCTTGAGAAGTGCGAGTTCCACCAGGACACCATCCATTTCCTGGGATACATAATCAGTGAGCACGGCATCCAGATGGACCTTTGGAAGGTACAAACAGTAAAGGACTGGCCACAATCCTTTTCTGTCAAAGACGATTCAACGATTCCTAGGATTTGTAGGATTTATAGATGATTCATCTTCAACTTCAGCAAGATCAATTCTCCACATACGTAATAGGCCCAAATCTCTGTCCTGGAACCCCGCTGCCAACTCTACCTTCAATGACTTAAAGGAGGCTTTCTGTACAGCTCCTACCCTTTCTCATCCCAATCCCGATCTCCCCTTCGTGGTAGAGGTAGATGCTTCCACCACAGGGATAGGTGCTGTTTTGTTCCAGTGGCAGGGTGAGCCTCCCATACTCCATCCATGAACCCTCAACTCCAAGAAACTGTCCCCAGGGGAGTGCAACTATGATATAGGCAAATGTGAACTGGTGGCAATCAAACTGGCTCTTGAGGAATGGAGGCACTGGCTGGAGGAAGCCAGTCATTCATTTGAGGTCATCACAGACCATAAAAATCTGGAATATCTGTGTGAAGCTATGAGACTGAATCCTTGCAACGCACAGTGGTCACTCTTATGTACCCGGTTCAACTTCACAGTATCGTATAGACCATGAACCAAAAGGCTGATGCTCTTTCCTCTATGCACAACCCAGATCCTTATCGGTCACCTCCAGAACTAAGGCTGTGCAATTAATCGCATGCGTTTGTCATGCGCATCTCATCAGTAAAGACGGTTTTGTGATTAGTAGTAAATCTCCATCACCTGCTTTCAGATGGAGCGGCATTTACTACACAGAGCCGTAGTTCACTGACAATTAGGCAATATCGCGTTCATTATCGCAGATTGAATCGCCTATATATTCAGACTTGCATTTATATATTCAGAATTATAAATATATATTCAGATTTACATTTATATATTCAGAATTATAACTATATATTCAGATTTACTTCTATATATTCAGACATAACAATTTATTCAGACTTATAACTATATATTCACAATTTCCATTTATATATTCAGATTTACATCTATATATTCAGATTTTTATAAAATTATTTCCTGTTTGGCACCTCATATATAGACTAGAGAGAGAGAGAGAGAGAGAGAGAGAGAGAATATATATTAGGGCTGTCAGTTTAACGTGTTAACTTAATTAATTAGTAATGAAAAAATAACGCGTTAACGCACTGCCCCGCCCCCCAGAACTGTACGTCATCTTACATTTCCTACAGTTGACTGTTGACAGACATGATACAAGGCAACAAATCCATAAATGTAGTTATGCCCTAAAATTCAAGATATATGAGTTTTTTGCCTCATATTTATATATCACGATAAGCGATATCACACAAGCAGCGAGAGCAATATCACACGAATAGCATGAGTGCAAATGTGATTTTATACAACATTTCAGTAAATAAGAAGTTAATATTGTGTGTTTTTGCCAACAAAAATATTATGTATAAAGAATCTGTGAGCAACATAGCGGTGTTTAGTTTCTGAATGAATCCTCGTTTTGAACCGTTGTTTTGATCATGTGAACCAATGATTCAAAGGCCCATTCAAAAAAGCGCTGTTTACTTAATAATTACTGAATGAATCAGCTGTTTGAACGAATCGAATGAATGAATGGCTCATAATAATACTTAACGCCACCTGCTGGCAGTTTTTGTTAATTAGAGTACCCTATCATTTCATGTATTAAAAAAAATAGTTAAATAAATAAACATTAAAGGGAAAGTAATGAAAAGTAATAAATTCTGTCATCATTTACTCACCCTCATTTATTTTCAAACCTGAATGACTTACTTTCTTTTGCACAACATAAAAGAAGGTATTTTGAAGACTGTTGGTAACAAAGCTGTTTTGGTTACCAGTGGCTTTCATTGCATGAACAAAAAATACTAAAAAATAAATGTTTCTCAAATTAGCTTTTATGTTCCATATTATGTTAGTCCGTTGTAGCCTAAACTTTGATGTGTAATACATTATATGTTGAATCAAATAAAATATTTATTTCTAAAGCTACTATTTATAATGTCATCTTGATACGTTCTCATTTAACACAATAATAGCTTTAAATAATCATTTGTGGGAAATTTATATTTTCACACCGACTTTACTTTGCGATTATTGAACTCATTAATTGCCGCCCCATGTATTAAATAGATAAACAATTGTAATCGACTGACAGCCTTAATATATATATATATATTAGCATCTTCATTTTCCTTAAATTACATAACTTTTTAATTAATGAAATTAGTTTTTCAGATTTCATTTTTAGATTATGGTAACCAGAATATCATATTGCTAATGAGAATGTAATAAATGGTAACGAGTATATCATAAAAATGTATGTCACAATCACTGATCTATATGACTATATATTATAGATCAGTGGTCACAATACATAAATAATAATAATAATAAAAAATAACTACATGAAATATGACTTAGTCATGTTCATGACAGGTTTTATGAGATCCACCCTCTTATCTTATGCTGCATCTGCTCACCCATACTGTAAAAGGGCATGTCAAGCATAAGCTGATCCACGGAACTAGTAGTAGGTGGTTTTGCTGCACTAAAAGAAGAGAGCTGCCGTACAAGAACGTGACCATTGTTCTACTGACACATCACCATGGTTACTCTTGGGTAGTGTCCTACTCGCTTGCGTGAAGGAAAATCCCACCTCTCTTCCTGACAGGGTCAACCAAAAATAGGCACAACTTATGGAAATGGCTTTCAGGATAAAAGTAATCTTTTAGCAAGTGGAAAATGAGGGCTATATTTTTTTTAAGTGTATTTAAAATGTGTTATCCTACAGTTCCATGAACTCAAAATGTTGCCTTACCAAATGGGCAAGCATTTATAATGACTCACATGAAAATTTCATCATGAGCACTACATATGTGAGCCGCTGATTGGGGTTTTCATTGATGACAGGATAAAAATAACTGTCCAGACATCATATTTAAGGTGCATTTAATGACACTTCTACTTCTGAAGCTGGTGTAATAGGCAATAGCCACTCTGGAAAAATGGATTCACCAGGGCTTGTGTGCTTGCTAACTGACTGTAAACCATGCATTTGTACTGGACAGAAAATGCCTTCCTTTAAGCAAAATAAGTGGACAGTGTGTAGGATTACCATTGAGCTCAGCATTACAGACTGAAATTCTGAATCCAGGCTCAAACCAAGGAAGTAGTGCTTTTCTACAGCTCCAGACATTTGTCCTCATGCAAATTGTGTCTGATTCATCTTTTGCTCCTTTTTAAAAATTTTTAGATGAATATACATATCAAAGGGTATCGTAGACCTTTTCGTTTTTGACAGTGTGAAATACTGAGGGGTTAGAGTAGACAAACGCCTCAGACCATGTTTTCTGTAAGAAAAGTAAACATTTCCCCTTTGTGGAAAAAATAAGTGTGCTTAATTGCATTGAATGCATGCTTGTAGTGTAATTCAAATAGTATATTTTTCATGGTTTTAAAGAGGCCTAAATATATTTTTAAAATGTACTTGCAGATAATATTAATGAAATAAAAGGTCATTTAAGGGTACTTAAAGTACACTGTCATGACTATTTCTTAACACACTTGCAGCACTTTTATAAAATGCACTTTGTAATATACAATTTAAACATTTTAACATTTGAAATCACTACATTTTAATAATCTTTTGTTGTGCTTTAAATAAGTACACTTAGTCAAGTCAAGTCACCTTTATTTGTATAGCGCTTTATACAATACTGGTTGTGTCAAAGCAGCTTTACAGTGTTAAACAGGAAAATAGTTTGTCAATAATGCAAGAAAACAAAAGAATAATTTTTTCAGCTAAAGTCAGTTCATTGATGATTCATTGATGAGTGTCTGTGCAATCAGTCAAGCTTCCCCAACAGCAAGACAAAGGCGACAGTGGCAAGGAACCAAAACTCCAGCGGTGACAGAAATGGAGAAAAAACCTTTGGCGATGCCAGGCTCAGTCGGGGGACCAGTTCTCCTCTGGCCAGACGAAACCGCCATGGTGTGGTTTAATTTCAGGCTGCAACACAGGTGCAGAGGTCTTATCTGGTCCCGATGGTCTTGTGCCGATAGTCGTCGAGGTGATGAGGTCTTCAGAGGGAACTGTCTCTGGGGCTCATCTTGTTGACATGGTCTCCACTGACATTCAGGGCTGTAGATGTCGTCTCTAGGTGCTGATCCTCCATCTGGTCTGGATATGGACTGGATCTGGGTGGCTACGGTGACCATCTGATCTGGATACAGACTGGATCCGTATGGCTACGGTGACCTCGGAATAAGAATGAATGAGACTAATATTAGCGTAGATGCCATTCTTCTTATGATGAAGCGAGTACATCGGGTGTTATAGGAAGTGTTCCCGGTTCCGGTTGACCTAATTAATGCAGCCTAACAATCCTTTAATGGGTATTGAATTATAGAAATGAGATGGTGTATTATGTGTAACCAAGTTAACGAGATGGGTCTTTAATCTAGATTTAAACTGGCAGAGTGTGTCTGCCTCCCGAACAACGCTTGGTAGATTATTCCAGAGTTTGGGTGCTAAATAGGAAAAGGATCTTCCGCCCGCAGTTGATTTTGATATTCTAGGTATTATCTAATGGCCAGAGTTTTGAGATCGCAGCAGACGTGAAAGACTCTAATGCGATATAAGCTTGCTCAAGTATTGAGGAGCTAAATCATTCAGGGCTTTATAAGTATTTAGCAAGTTTTTAAAATGTATTCGTTGTACAATAGGGAGCCAGTGCAGTGTTGACAGAACCGGCTAATATGGTCGTACTTCCTGGTTTTAGTAAGAACTCTAGCTGCTGCATTTTGGACTAGCTGGAGTTTGTTTATTAAGCGCGCAGAGCAACCACCCAATAAAGCATTACAATAGTCTAATTTACTTTGATGTGTTGACTAACATACTAAAACATACAATATGTAAAGAACTTGATTATATTTTTAACTGCAGTTTTATATGATATTACATTTAAAGTTAATATATTTTAAATGTACTAAACTGCAACATCACCATTACAAATACATTTAAATATATTACATTCAAGTTTCAATTTATAGTAATTACATTTAAGTATATTTTAGTTTACCATAAATGCTTGTCAGTACATTTAGCAGTACACTTTAACCATATTTCAAACACAAGAAAATTAATTATGAAATTTCATATAAAGCTGTTTCCAAGTCCTATTTACTGTAAGTGGGTCAAAAGTTTACCTAATGGAATTTAATGTACGTTTAAGCTATAATACATTTTCATTTAATTGCAGTCAGCATGCAATTAAGTTACATTAGTGCAATTAAGTTAATTACATTCCGCTTACACTTAAGTATATTATTTCTACAATAAGTACTCTTTTTAAAAGTATATGCTAAAATGCATTCACTGATGTTCCCAGCAGGCCATAAGTAAAGGTGGTAAGGATGCATTAGTATCGAGTTGTGGTGCTCCTAAGGAAGATCATTTATAAGTTTTAGAGTGCTCTCAGTTACTGTAAAATCCATTGTTTTTCATTGTAATTAGTGTATAATTGGGACACAGTGCATCATTTCATTCTGCAGTTTCTTTATATTTCAGTTTAAGTGTAAAGTTTGTAATGGATTTGCTTCCTGCCATATATATTTTTTGCAGTCATTTGACTGTCAAAATGGCATCAAACAATTCCCCACAGTATTCCAGCCTTGTTTCAATTGGATATAGCGAGACATAACGAGGTAAAATCATTTGATAAATATGTCCATGCCTAGTTCAATAGCAGTTTCAATTATAATCCTTTGCGTCATGGATGACCATTCTCAAAATACATTTCTATCTGTCAAATAAATTCAGCACATGAGAAGCGGTCAGTCATCCTCTCATTTGGTTACTTAAAAGTGAAAATGAAGAAACAATGCAACATACAAGCCAGATAAAATGCGTTTCATAGAGGCTCTAGAATGCAACACTACAATAGATCAATAATGTACTGGAGCACAGACTGTTGCCAAGTGACGGTGATAAAACGCGGGTAAACAATTTCTTGTTATATGCTATGGAAGTGTTCCTCTACAGTACAGGTACACCCCCTTGGGAAAATCAGTCCAGGCTTCATTTTAAAAAATGCTTTCACTATATTTAGACAAGCTCTTGGGAACATTTCTATGCTGCACTGTTTTCTACATGCAAACCATATATTCACCCATCCTTTTCCCATGACTATAATAGCTTATATAACCTTTTTACAGATCCTCCCTAAAACAATTACAGAAAGGAATAATTGATTTTCAGTTCCTTGGTATGGTTAGCGATCCAGTGTTGGCATGCTTATTTTGCCACAGCTTTGATCTGTTCATCCCAGCTTTTGATGCTAATAGACTTTGTTGGTCTTGTCATGAAACCAGGCCCTTGTTCAAACTACATCTGATAGTTGTGAAGCACCGAAATTGCTTCTGACACAGGTCACCTCCCATAACTTCTACATTGTGTGTGCTTTGTCATAAATTAATTTAATAAGCCAAGCTAAACTCTTGATCAATACTTGATGAAAGCTTATGTAGTCATTATGAATGCATTGTCAGTATGCATCTGCAGGATTACATTTAGATTAAGCAAGATAAATAGTGTCTATACACTTGAGGATGTATTCATGTCTCTCTAAGACAACTTGATACATGTTAAGTGTGAATAGACTGAAATACTCTTATACACTAAGGAGCGTCCATCAACTACCTGACAATTCTTCTATAAACAAACCGCTGTGATATTGATATCTACAGAATGTATGAGTGTATTTTGCCCTCCAGTGGAGAATAGGATGTACAACACCGTTATGAGTCCAGCTAAATGGCCTGCTGGCAACATATTCTAATTTTAGTGCTATCTTGCTGTGCGATGCACTCTGCACACCTCAGTCACACCTCGCCAGTCAGCCAGTAGAAAGGTTTGCTAATGTTGCTGAAATGACTGATATCCACAATCGGTTTCTCAACCTAGCACAGCTAATGACTGTAGGCATGTGTGTGCGTTTGTGGATGTGTAGAAGCTCTTCGGCCCTCGCTCCTTCTCTCTAAGGGTTTAGGAGTAATGGCGCACAGCAGTGAAATCTAATAACAGCTGTGAAGAAATTAGCTGGGGTCTATGGCCCCACATGCTGCTATAGCGATTTAATCTCACTTCAAAATCCACTGCTATGAAGATTAAATAGGCACCATTTGCATGTTGGATAAAGATATGGAATAAATGAGCAGCGCAAATCATTAGAGTCTGGTCTGGTCTTAAAATAACATTTTGTCACTGACTTCACAGGATGTGATTCTGCTTACCCTTGCATGCAGAATCATCAGTGTTTGTAGGATGGAATACTAGCATAATGCTTACTGCATACCCTATTTCACAGCATATATTATATTCTGCCAACTATTTATTTAAATAATAGGTGAAACAGTACAGTCAGAAAAAAAGTACAAAAGCTGTCACTTACCCTAAATGGTGTATAAGTTAAAGGTAAATGTTAATACATAAATGATACATATTAGTACATTTTGAAAGGTTACCACCCCAGTGACAGATTTTTCTGAAAGTGTATGTAACAAATATTTTAAACTGCAAGATTAATGTCACATAAACTCCCTAGGTTGCAAAACAGTGGTACACTGAACTGACTGTTGATACACTGTGTTGAATGTTGCTTTTAACTGTAAATTCAGTTTAGAACAAAAAATATCTTCATATTCCATTAAAAAGTAAGTCATGAAAAAGATTGCACAGCTCATTTTTTCTAAATTTTATTAACTCCCATGTCCCAAAAACTTGGCTGATATTAAAGCTTCTATTAAGAAACCACAAATTGATCCTTGTCAATTGGTAATTTACAGGCCATGGAGAGATCAATAGACCATCACATCCTCTTGCAGATTGGAAAATTATGTTTGCATTTGTGAGCAGGCATTGCTGCATTTGTCAAATCTTACACAAGCAATTGTATATGGCATGCCACAAGGCTCTGTCTTAGGTCTTCTGTTGTTTCTTTGTTCATGTTTCCCATCTGAAATATTATCAGCAAACAAAGAATTAACTTTCATTATTATGCTGATGACATTCAGATTTATATTTCATCCAGATTTTATGTCATTTCTCAATTTTCCAAGCTAGAGAGGAGTGCATTAATGACAATCAAAGGACTGGAATACCAGTAATTTCCTACTACTAAATTCTGACAAAACAAAGGTATTGTTCATTAGACCAAAATGACTAATGATAAGCCGTTACAGTAGATGACAATCTGCATGGCGGAAGTGTAATGTCATCAGACCTGGGTGTCAAGCTTGACAGCAATTTGTCTTGCGAAGAACATTTTCCCAGTGTTTTTACAACATACTTCCACATTAGGAATATTTACCAAATGTGCACTCCATTCCTGATACATAAAACTGCCAGTATTTATGACCTATCGATTATTGTAATGCATTACTGGCAGGATATCCTGCAGTCTCCATACACAAACTTCAGTTGATTCAAAATGCAGCTTTCAGAGTTCTTACCCGATCCAGAACATTTGATTATAAAATATTAATCTTAATATTCTAGCTTCACAGTGATTTTCCACCACACTATTGTTCAACACACTCATTAAGGTCACAAAATAGGTGGTCTATTCATATATGACTCCTACTATTTGGAATGGCCTACCCAACAATGTACTGCATTGGACTTTTCATCATTTTCATCTCTTTAGCCAGGCATACATCAAACTTATTTCTCAGTAATTTATTTCAGCACAAGAATAAATAAATAAATCATTCACACTAACATTATCTAATTTGTTTTCTCTTCTTCTCCCTTGGGATACCCATCCCACATTGTCTGTGTTGCAGAGCAATGCTTACTGCCAATTGCAGTCTATGCAAGACAGACAGCAAAGGATGCTTCACTGACCACTGCCTGCATCTCTACCAGTCATTTTAGGATGGGATTCAAAGACTGCAATGTGCCAACATACTTCTGACACTAGCCAGACACAAAGGGATGCTTCACAGACCACTGCTTGCATCTTTACCAGGCATTCTAGGATGGACAAAGACTATAACGTGCCAGCTAGCTGATACCAGCCGGATAGCAAGAGGCACTTCGCTGACTGCATCTCTACCAGCTGTTTTAAGTTGGATTACAAGGGCATTAAAGAAATTAATCAATATACTTACGATTTTTTACAGACTGTCTTACATAATCAATTATTTAATCAAGCACCAAACCCTGCAATATCATCCCTTATTCATCCCCCAAAATCAGAATGAAAAATAACATATACTGTATAAATTAAGATTATGGTGGGAGATAAAAATAACAAATGTGGGCTCTGGGTCATGAGGTCCGCTGGCATGAGAATGTTATGTATATGCATTTTGTCCAAGTATGTAATGATATGGGTCGTAATGACATGGAGATATATGATGCCATTCTTGCAAATGGCACAGACATTACAGTGCTTCCCCTATGCTGTCTAGGGATGTTCACAATGCAATCCAGCTAGATTTAGATTTTGCATGGGGTTATCCATATTTGCTAAAAAAAAAAATTGTTCAATGAAAAGAACGGGTTCAAAAGAACCATTCGGCTAAGATTCAGGAAACAGCAGCATGCTAGCTTTATGCTGCCTCTACGTGCTATCGTAATTAATGTAAATACAAGTTCCCTAAACCTACAAATTGGACATGAACAGCCTCTCAAGGTCGAGTTGGGCGGGCCATAAAGTAAAACATGGCAGAGGGGAGAAACATGGCCCTATCTGTAGTACTGTAAAGTTTTATTCATTTCCCCACAGCATCTACATTGCTTTCTCCTGACATTACAGTCATGTAATAACCATTTTATGCATATTGCAAGCTGAATTTAGAATTTAGAAAGTGTTATGGCTACCAGTGAATGGGATGCTACATTTTATTCAAAACCTGTTAGATATTGGCTAAATATCTTCTATACCTTTTGGCTTTAATAAGATTTCCCCGAGAAACAGGCAAGAATGAATAGGCTGGCTGTCCACTATGACTCCTGTTCTTTCCGACAACAAAGCACTTGAACGTGACAAACTCTTAATTACAACTTCAGATATAGAATGTAGGAAATGTCTGATAGCACATGAAGGTAGCATAAGCTAGACCACTTTGAGCATGATGAATGTATACAGTAAAACTCTACATATGTTTGCACAGATGTTTGCACAACTGTGCATCTTTCCATGTATAATTTATTGCCTCATAGGGTTTGTTAAATACATTATAATTGTCCCTGTTTTACTGTGCTTGTGGAAAGTTAAATCAGAGTCTCCAGAAGAACAAATGCTGGAGCACAAACAGAAAGTTATGAGAGTCAGCAACACAGTCTATGCACAGAAATGACGCTGTCTGTGCTTTTGTATGTATTTGTGTCCTCAAATGGAAAAGAAGTGCCTCAAAGTGAGAGAGATGGAAAGTATATATGTATATGTATAAATATATGTAGTTCATGTTTAATGACAAAACCCCCTAAAATTAATGAGGTCATTTAATATTGTGTATCATTTTGGGCAGACACATTGATGGATATTTGGAAGAACCCTGGATCAAATTATACAACATAGAAACAGCCATGTAAGGGCAGGCTTTAGAAAACAAAAGTGACTCCAGTTTTAAGTCTTTTTAAAGTTGGAGAGTGCAAAGTTGAAAGGAATCCAAAAGAAATTCGAACTCGAAAAAGATTTTTATTTTAAACATTTAAATGTGATTACATCCTTTATGGGTCTTTGAAGGAACTAGTGAAAATGGCTTACCAAACTTTTAGATTCTTGTTGCTGTACTTCATTCTAAAAGGTGGGTTTACAATCTTATATTAAACATCTTTGTTTTATACACACTATACAGATTAATTACTCATTTATTGCTTTATTTGAACAAAATTTTACTTTCTTTGCAGTCTTTTGTCCTGTATATTTATTTGTACTCATTCTGTCTTTTTAACCCATTACTTTTTGACTGAATTCTCACTGATTATGTGGGCTTCTCTATTCCCCATTACCCACAGTGACCGCCTTAAAGCTCTGGTCTCCTCCCGGATGGATGATTAAAATGCCATGTCAATATGAATACGAGGCTCAAGAAAGTATCCAGCAGTTGTCCCTACAGTGGAGAAGCCCCAGGAACCAGCTCCTCTGTCACTTGATCAAGCACAAAACATACAGCAACTGCACAGCTGGATATTCAGTGCACTACAACCCAGGGAATATTACTCTCATCATCGCTGAGGTGAGGCAGGGGGACTTTGGGAGGCATGTGTGCTCTGTGAGCAAGCTTCATGAATTCTCAGACTTCAGCATTGAATTATACCAGAAGGAAGGTGAGGATGGCGCATTAAATTAACATTCACATTAATATATTTTAATTGAACAGTGATGCAGTTACCTATCATAGATTGAATGCATGAACCATATCAAGTTTTGTTCTAACTCACATTGTGTAATCTTGTAATATGTTTAGATCTCTCTGCTGAATTACCAAAAGGCAAGGTAGATCAGTCAGGTACAGTATGTAATTGTATTCACTTAAATGAGAATTTCAATTCAAAGAGCAATAATGAAATGTCGAATGTCATGAGTAGTTTTTGAGATGATATTAGTTTATTCATTGAGTGCCTAACTCTTACCCACAGGTTCTGCAAAGGATCATTTCTTCCTTCTTGGCTGCAGTCTTTTTGTATCCATATTTGGGTAATAGGACAAGAATAATGTTCATTATCAGAATAATGATCACCAGACTAATGTTTCATATTAGATGCCATATATTCAGAGATAGCGGATACCAAAGGTTTTATACAGTCCAAAAATAAGAAGTCAAAGTTTTATTATTGTTATTTTTTTCATAACAGTACCACTGGATGGCAGTATAGTCATAAATATCACTAAAACACATTTTTTAAGATACAAGGCCTAAAGTATCCTACTTGATGATTGATGTTTAAATAACATTAACTTTTTGTGTAATTGTTATTGCACAATAACACTGCAATATTAAGAACAAAATCTGTATATTAATCATAGCATATCAATTTTATGGTTAGAGAGTCGGACTCGTAACCCAAAGGTTGCGGGTTCGAGTCTCGTACCGGCAGGGATTGTAGGTGGGGGGAGTGAATGTACAGCGCTCTCTCCCACCTTCAATACCACGACTGAGGTGCCCTTAAGCAAGGCACCGAACCCCCAACTGCCTGGGTGCTGCAGCAAAAAAAATGGCTGCCCACTGCTCCGGGTGTGTGTTCACGGTGTGTGTGTGCACTTTGGATGGGATAAATGCAGAGCACTAATTCCGAGTATGGGTCACCATACTTGGCCACATGTCACGTCACACATATATATATATATATACTTGTGGATATCCAACAATGGGACTAGACGCTTTATGCCTGCACTAGAGCGTCACGAGTGTATCCACGGCCACCCCCGCTCCCCCGCTCTCATCGCGTAAGCCAACACGGAAGTGACTTAAACTGTAATTCCGGAGCTGCATGGCTGCAAACTGTAATTCTAGAGGCTGGCTCCAAAATGGAGTCAGTCCCATAGACCTGCCATGTTAAAATTCCCAACTTTACAGCAGAGAAAAACATGTTTACAGCCTGGTTCAAAAAATGATTTTGGTCTATATATAGCTAATTTTACCCTTTTTTTATAAGTCATCTGTTTACATTATATTAAGCCTTAAAGTTCTGCATAATTAAGGGCGTGCCACTTGAGTGTTTTTTATACAGTCTATTTGTTATCACTATGTCGGAGACGCGCTAGTTTTCCCAAGGCAGACGAACTTAGAGTGGTTACAATCATCCGGGTTTAAATCGCGCTCAAATTGATTTGATTTTGACGCGATATTTACACTAAAGCTCGCAGGCGGCTATGGTAAGGGACATGACACTTGTCCAGGCGCCGAGTGCTGCCAATCACAACACACACTGGCCCAGCTAACCAATCACAGCACCAATTTCAGAAGGCGGGCCTTCATTTGATACAGGAACTATTTGAGCCGGTCATGACAGACTGGAGAGAGAGGTGCTGTAATAATGTAAAATATGTGAAAAATAATGTGTTTTTCCAAACAACCTAGTAATGAGAGCCTGTTCTAGTACACCCCCAAAACAAATTCAAGACTTTGTAAAAGAGTATAATATGACCCCTTTAAATAGCATTAAAAGTCATTACATTTATTTCTACAGGCATTAAATGTTTTTAGATGGTTTTGAATAAAAATATTACCAATTTACTTTGAATATAGTGCCTTCATAATTAATAACTTTTTTATTTGCTGTCGCAAAATATGTACATTGGTGTGATACACACGCGGAACAGTTTGGTAATCGCCTCCGGTCGGTGCGAAATAGCCGCAACGCCGGATGTTTGGACAGCGGCGGACTGGAGTAAAACTTAAAGGGGTCATATGATGCGATTTCAAGTTTTCCTTTCTCTTTGGAGTGTTACAAGCTCTTGGTGCATACAGAAGATCTGTACAAGTTTGCAATACTGAAGTCTCTAATCCAAAGAGATATTCTTTATAAAAAGTTAAGAGTCAGCCACGCCTACCAAAAACGTCTCGTTCTAACACGCCCCCCCATATCTACCTCACTATGTGGAAATATATCATAATGCCGTCCAAATGTGCACGCAAAGAAAGAAGGCGTGGTTTCAGGAACAGCAGTCGTGTTGATGCAGCCATGTCAGGGAGACGCTGTGTGTATCAGTGCGAAAGCAAAAGCACTTTATTTGGCCTTCCGGAAGTAGATGCAATTGGGAATCATTGGTTAAGATTTATTTACAACAGAACAGCACAACCCAGATGTTCGAATTTGTGCAACGCATTTTATGGACGACAGTTTTTTTAACCTCGAAGAGTACAAGACTGGCTGTGCACAAAGGCTATTTCTAAAAAAAAAAAAAAAAAAAAAAAAAAAGGGTAAATTCCGACTTGCTATTACAATCTGGCGCTTCTGAATAAGCGACTGTAAGTATGTTTTGTATTAGTTTAAGTATTTGCTATTGATTGTTCAAATGCGGAGTTTTGCTCAGCGCAGAGTAACGCGTCGTGTGTGTGTGTGTGTGTGTGAGGGGAAAAGGGTCACATCACAGCAGTGAACAGCCTGTCAGAAATCATAGCACGTCAGCTTGTGTACTGCATCATCACTGTGTACTGCATCATCACTGTGTCTGTCACACGACTCTGTTGCCCTTTCCTGCTTGAACTGATGGTAAAACTAAGGACTATTAACTGTCTTGATATTTACTTTGAAAGCTGACGGCTCGCATTATGGCACGGGCCGTTACGTTCCGACGCGTGCCTTGTGGGTTTCGGCCATCTCAATGCAACTGGGTCAGCGGCCATCAGAGCCGACTTCCCGTGTCAAGGAGGGGGCTTTGTAGAACGAGCCATTTTGAGAGAGCGGGGCACATGAGGACCTACAATAATGTACAGTATTTGAAAAAGAATGTGTTTTTTGAACATTAAGCATGTCAACATATTCTGTTACAAATACACAAAATAATTATCTTTAACATAGCATCATATGACCCCTTTAAGAGCATAGAATGTTACTTTTGTAAAATCAGAAATAAATTATGTAGTGCAATGAAACAATTTCGGCGAGAATGATCGGATTCATTACTTCGGCGTAAATGACGTTTGAATGAATGAATGAATGAATGGTGCATTTATATAGCGCTTTATTTTGTATTGTTGTACACCCAAAGCGCTTACAATCATGTGGGGGGGGGGAGGGGGGTCTCCTCAACCACCACCAGTGTGCAGCATCCACCTGGATGATAATGATCGCACATGTTGAAGCTCGTGCAGCCGGTGTGTGTGTGAGAGAATCTGATTCTGAGAAGAGAGTGCTGATTCCCGAATATCAGCACAATTGCAGATTTGACATTGATTTTATTCACTCTGTAAACGAGTGATAATCGTTCACTAATCTCCGAGCAGCACACAGCCGGGGTTCGTTACTGAATGACTCAGCGCTTTTGAATTAATCATTCAAGTCAATGATTCAGTGATCCATTCATAAAGATAGACACTTGCTTGATTCTTGAATGAATCAGTCGTCTGAATGTATCGCTTGAACTAATGATTTAAATGTTCACTAATTAACACAGTCATTTGACGCCACCTACTGGCGGTTATTGCATTTTTTCCAACTTTTTATATTTGTATATTAAAAATGATTTAAAACACCAAGCTCATAACATTATTCATGCAGTTGTAATTTTGCAATGTAAATGTAAATTCATTAATGAAATGTAAGAATTTGATATGAAAGATAGGCCTAATGCAAACATTTTAATTAGATTAGGAAACAATTGCCCTTTCTTTAGTTAAAAAACACCATGGAAATCTATTTAATATGTTACAAATGTGCTGATTTCAGTAAGTAAGAACTGATATAGAAGTGATAGTTTAAACTATGTAGATTTTCTCACATATCCAAGATTATCATCATTGCATTATTGTCAAATTGAATGGTTAATTTAAAACATAGACCTATAACTGGTCAAAGTTTGGGATCATAAAGATTTGTTAATGTTTTTGAAAGAAGTCTCTTATGCTCACTAAGGCTACTTCTTTGATTAAAAATACAATTAAAAAAAAAAAAACAGTAATATTTTGAAATATTATTTAAATTTATAATAACAGGTTTTTATGTGAATATACAGTTTTTTATATTTAAAATAGTATTCCTGTGATTCTAATCTTCAGTGAAATCATTTAATAGCTTGATTTGCAGTGTTGGGGAAAGTTACTTTTAAAAGTAATGCATACAATATTGCGTTACTCCATAAAAAAGTAACTAATTACGTTACTTAGCTACTTTTTATGGAAAGTAATGCATTACAATATTGCTTTACTCTTTTCAATCTGAACAGGGCTTGCCTTTTTTTTTTTTTAAAATAAAAAGTTCTATTTTTGGCAAACATAAAAAACTTTTCACACCAAAAGTGAAATGAATAAACATCAGGCTGAAGGGAAAGTACATTTAAGTCCGTACAGTAGAACGCAGAAGAAGAAATTTCAACACACTTCAGCAATAAAAAAAAGACAAATGTTTGTCTAGAGTAATTTTTGCTTATTAGTATGTTTGAACTGGATCATCGAAGATCAGAAGCATAGACATTGGTTAATAGAATGGGATTATTTACATAAAGGATATTTGTGTTGTTTAAAACATTTAACTATTGCAGGTTTGCGTCATATTCTGATTTGCATTATTTTTATTCATTTTGAGGAATACTGAATCTGTGTTTTTTTTTGAGTGAGATGAATTAATGCATATTTTATTTATTTTAGAACTACAGTAACATCGTCTGATTTCTCTCATGGCGACACCAGAACTGTCAATCAATAAATTGGGAAAAAAAGTAACTTGCATTACTTTTTTGAAAAAGTAACTCAGATATTTCTTTGTAAATTTAAAAGTAATGTGTTACTTTACTAGTTATTAAAAAAGTATCTTGATTACGTAACTCGCGTTACTTGTAATGCGTTACCCCCAACACTGCTGATTTGCTGCTCAAGAAACATTTCTGATTATCCCTAGAAAACAGTTGTGCTTTTTTTTTTTTTTTTTTGTGGAAACCAATAATATATTACCATTTAAAAATACAATAAAAAAACTAAACTGTTTTTTAATAAATAAGGACAAATAAAATTGATCAAAAGTGACAGTAAGACATTTGATCAAAAGTGACAGTAAAGATTTTATTTCAAATAAATGCTGATTTATTTTGAAATATTTAGGCTAAAATGTATTTATGAAATGTATGCTAAAAAGTAAAATGTATCATGATTTACACAAAAATATAAAGCAGAAAAAATGTGTTCAATATTGATGATAATAATAAGAACCGTGATTGAGCACCAATAATCATAACAGAGCAGAAAATCAGCATATTAGAATGATTTCTGAAGGATCATGTGACACTGAAGACTGGAAATGCTGAAAATACAGCTGCGCATCACAAAAATAAATTACATTTTAACAGATATTCACATAGAAAACATTTATTTTAAACTTAAATAATATTTCTCAATATTACTATACTGCAGCCTTAGTGAGCAGAATATACTTGTTTCAAAAACATTAAAAACCTTTGGCTGGTAGTGTGTGTAGTAATATATATTACTAATTAAAAATGTTTTTAAATGGCATTAAAAAGCATTAAATTAGATTTGATGATACCTGTAGAAACCCTGAATATGGGAAATTCTATCACATTAACATAGTACATTGGGCCCTATTTTATAGACTTTTCTTGGAATGTAATTTATTTCTTTTAAAATAAGCATGGGTATAAGATTTAAGTTCTTTCAGACCTATCAACCAAGCTGCTTTGTGCATCATTGTTGTCACTAATTCAGAATGCACAGTGTGTTTATGCATGTGCCTGTTTAAATGTGTTAATTGTGGGGGTGTGTAATGCCAAATCAGCATGTCAATTAAATGACAAAATAAATACAACACAAAGGTTTTAAAATACAGAGTGACATGTTGTGTACCAAGTTATTTGCCTTTTTGATGATTGATTGATGCTTCTTTAATCAGAATGAATCTGGGATGTGATGAAATGATGCTTCCAGAATGAACACTCAGGAGCGCTCGTCTTTACAGACACATTGGTTTGTATCCATTATAGGGGTCTGTGACATGAGCTCACATGAAAGAGTTTCACACATGTTTGTGTGCCTAAAGGATTCTGGCTTGACATGTCTGCCTCCTTCTCAAAGACAATTCAGCCTTAGAGCATTTAATGTTCGACTTGCTATTTTAGTCAAAGTCATACAACATAATAAGGATACTAATAGCTGGAAACAATGACAGTTGTGTACATGTTTATACATAAAGATGCTGTAATAATAAATAAAGTTCTCATTGTTATAATTTCATTGTGGCTATGTAAATACATTAAGTTCTTAGTTAATAAGTATCTTGAATTATATATGTAAAAAATTTATAAAGAAGCAAAAGTGCTTGTAGAACAAGAATGAAGAAGAAGAAAAAAGACACGGCTTTCATTTAAACAAGATGCACCAGTAGTTGCACATGTTAACTGGAATTAAGCATGCCATTTGAGATACAGTGCTCTGAAGTTAGCTTTAGACAGAATAATCAGTATTAATCAGTAAGATTTTTCTTCTTGTTGTTTTTTTTCAGCGAAGACACACCGAATTGATCAAAGATGGAAGAAAAGACATTTATGATACAAAATCTATTTTTCAAAAGATTTCTATTTCAACTAAATGGTGTACTTTTGAACTTTCTAATTGCCAAAGAATCCTGAAAAAAAATGTATTATGGTTTCTATACAATATTAAGTAGCAAAATCAGCATATTAGTATTTCTGAAGGATAATGTGACATTAAAGACTGGAGTAAATGCTGCTAAGAATTCAGCATTGTCATCACAGGAATAAATTACATTTTAAAATATAGAAAAAGTTTCACAATATTACTGTTTTTATTGTATTTTTTATTAAAATTAAATGCAGTCTTTGTGAGCATAAAAGACTTCTTTAAAAAAAAAAACTTTTGAACGGTAGTGGGTAGTGAACATGTTACTTTCAGGTACTTCCAGGAATGCTATTGTATTACCATAATAACTTGTCTATAAAAAATATAGAAATAAAAGTAAACTAAAATAAACAATAAAAGAAACTTAATGTATTATATACAATGAACAAAATTATAAACGCAACATTTTTGCCCCCATTTTTCATGAGCTGAAATCAAATACTTTTTCTATGTACACAAAAGGACTATTTCTCTCAAATATTGTTCACAATCGGTCTAAATCTGTGTTAGTGAGCACTTCTCATTGCCGAGATAATCATTCCACCTCATAGGTGTGGCATATCAAGATGCTGATTAGACAGTATTGCACAGGTGTGCCTTAGGCTGGCACAATAAAAGGCCACTCTAAAATGTACAGTTTTACTGTATTGGGGGGTCCGGGGGGTCCGAAAACAGTCAGTATCTGGTGTGACCACCATGTGCCTCACGCAGTGCAACACATCTCCTTCGCATAGAGTTGATCAGGTTGTTGATTGTGGCCTGTGGAATGTTGGTCCACTCCTCTTCAATGGCTGTGCGAAGTTGCTGGATATTGGCAGGAACTGGAACACGCTGTCGTACACACCGATCCAGAGCATCCCAAACATGCTAAATGGGTGACATGTCCGGTAAGTATGCTGACCATCTAAGAACTGGGATGTTTTCAGCTTCCAAGAATTGTGTACAGATCCTTGAAACATGGGGGCGTGCATTATCATGCTGCAAACATGAGGTGATGGTCGTGGATGAATGTCACAACAATGGGCCTCAGGATCTCGTTTCGGTATCTCTGTGCATTCAAAATGCCTCAATAAAATGCACCTGTGTTCGTTGTCCATAACATACGCCTGCCCATACCATTACCCCACCGCCACCATGGGCCACTCGATCCACAACGTTGACATCAGCAAACCGCTCACCCACACGACACCATACACGCTGTCTGCCATCTGCCCTGTACAGTGAAAACCGAGATTCATCCGTGAAGAGAACAACTCTCCAAAGTGCCAGACGCCATCGAATGTGAGCATTTGCCCACTCAAGTCGGTTACGACGACGAACTGCAGTCAGGTCGAGACCCCGATGAGGACGACGAGCATGCAGATGAGCTTCCCTGAGAGTTTCTGACAGTTTGTGCAGAAATTATTAGGTTATGCAAACCGATTGTTGCACCAGCTGTCCAGGTGGCTGGTCTCAGACGATCTTGGAGGTGAAGATGCTGGATGTGGAGGTCCTGGGCTGGTGTGGTTACACGTGGTCTGCGGTTGTGAGGCCGGTTGAATGTAATGCCAAATTCTCTGAAACTCCTTTGGAGACGGCTTATGGTAGAGAAATTAACATTCAATTCACGGGCAACAGCTCTGATGGACATTCCTGCAGTCAGCATGCCAATTGCACGCTCCCTCAAAACTTGCGACATCTGTGGCATTGTGCTGTGTGATAAAACTGCACATTTTAGAGTGGCCTTTTATTGTGGCCAGCTAAGGCACACCTGTGCAATAATCATACCGTCTAATCAGCATCTTGATATGCCACAACTGTGAGGCGGATGGATTATCTCGGGCAAAGGAGAAGTGCTCACTAACACAAATTTAGACAGATTTGTGAACAATATTTTGAGAGAAATAGGCCTTTTGTGTACATAGAAAAAGTATTAGATATTTGAGTTCAGCTCATGAAAAATGGGGCAAAACGTATGTTACGTTTATAATTTTGTTCAGTGTCTGTATGCTTAATATTTATATATATAATTATATCGATATATATATATGTGTGTGTGTGTGTGTGGTGGTGTGGTGTGTGTGTAACGTATGGTTATATGTTAGTGGAATGTATGTAAACAATCCACTGTGGTGCATGATATTTAGAGAAACTTAATCAGTAACTATACAGAGACTTATTTATTTATTTATTTAGTCATTTAGCAGACGCTTTTATCCAAAGCGATTTACAAATTAGACTTACCATAATAACCATAGCTTCCACCAAGGACAGCTTTCAAGGATAGTTGTAACATGTTAGAGTTGTAACAGCAAAAGTTTAACCAATTAGAAATGAACTACAGGGTTGAAATCACTATCATACAGAGTGACAGTAGAGGTCAGTGCTGTTGCTTAGGTTTCTAGGGCCTTGGTATTGCTTGGGGCCCTGTCAGTTGAGATTGCTGTCCGGGAGAGGCATCCTATTGAGGGTGTTCTTGGGCCCCAAGTATACAGGGTTTATGGGACAATAAAAGCAATACTGGGGTAAGAAAGTGTCATTTCATGTCAGATTTATAATATGATTTGCACTCATGCTTGTGGATTTTAAATGACAGCGCTTTTAGCATCTGAGTCATCAGGTTCTCTTGTTCAATTTGTTATTTAACATCCACACAAGCTGTTCGTTTACATCCAAACACAACTAGAAATATCTTATTTGACCAGACAGGGAGGGTTGTAACACTTTTCAGTGTATCTGCTGGATCCACAAAGGGTTCACAGATTTGGACAGTGTATACAGTAGGCTAGATTTCACACAACTGTGAGAGTGACTAACACACACCTACGCTGTCTGTTGTGTTTTTAGAGTTGTTAGCCTATGCTTTATGTATTTTTTTCCTAATTTAATTAGCTCTTTTTAATTAAAATGCTTTATATTTATTTACGTTTTTGAAACAAAATGTTTAGAATGAAATGAGGGTGGAGGGTGGTATATTGGGATGACTTACAATGATTTTTAAATTTCATTGCCACAATGAATGTATCAAAACGTATAAAATGCCCTAAATTGCTTCTGGTAGTGGTGAAGGTTGTTGCAACAGTACATTTCTATTTATTTACAAGGTTTAGGGATAAAATTAGTTGTAAAAACATCGAATAAAGTTTATACAGTGTTTGCACCTTTTTATATACTTAAACAATATTTAATCGATAATAATCCGCACGAAAGCCCGTCTGTGATGTGGAGTGTGTCTCGCGCTCTGATTGGTTCATTCAGCTGAAGCGCATATCATCCACAGACAGCCAGAGCGCGTTCAGAGAGCTCAACGCACTGAAAGAGAGAGAGAGAGGCACCATCTTTACCAATATATTCTTCAATCATAGTTTTACTGGACAACAAATCTCAAACTTCACAAACCTGTCATCTCAAATCGCTATGGACTGTCGAAACGTAAGTGAAGTCCGTGTTTATGTTTGTGCAGCTTCAAAAAGAAACTTATGAATTATGCATATTAAAGATTTCGGTTAGCCTATTTGTGACAGATTAAGTGCATGTGCTATAGTGTTTAGTGTACAGTGTGTGCGATTTTCGATACATTTTCAAAAGGTCTGTTGTTTAAAAATGTCAACAATTTCTGATTTCCAAACAGTTAAGTCAAAACTGCACTTGTAAATGTCGTTTTTACATAATCCAGCAAGGTATAACTTAAGTTGAGTTAATATTTTAGGATTTACGGAACTGCCTGACACCAATTACATTAAAATATTAAACTTACAAATTAATTAAAAATTGAGAGAGAATCTGCATTATGATTACAGAGCTAGATTAATCAGCTAAAACTAGCCATCATGTAAGTGACTGTCGACAACAAGAGGATTTAACAGAGAACCTGCTGTGGGATGAAGGTGGATTTTAAACATAGTGGATTTTAAATAATTGTATCAATATCCTGGCAGAGGAATCACAATTTATACAGATATTAGAGGAATATTAAAACACAGTTTATGGCAACAATGACTGGTCATGTTTTTGTTTTTAGTCTGTTAATATTAACAGTACAGAGAATGATACTTGGTAATGTTAATTCCCAGATAAATACTTCTCCATAGGCTTTTCACTGCATGAAGGGATTGAAATGCATTAAGGAGATGTGCTGTGCATGCAGTTGTGTGTGGTGAGAAGGGTCACTGGTTTGACGTCTGGTCTTGTGCATTCATAAGTGCTGATTTTCAGAAGTGGCATGTCTGTGTCTAAAGATAGAACACTTGAATGCTTGATCAGTTCATCTTTACAAGCTCAAACACAATCGTTGTGCTACTATTTCCACATTACATATCGATTAAAATTATTAAATAAACTAGAGACTGAAAGCTGTGACTGGGTAATGTCAAGTTGGCTAAATTGTTCCTTCCCATTTGTTTTACCTCTCAGTACAGCAGGTGTACAAGCAGTCGGTTGGTTACACAAGTCATCCATTGCGTGGGATTGAAGTTGTGTGTTTGTGGGAGGATTCAGAACTTTCTAGAAACAGCAATTATCTGCGTATAATTTGAAGATGTGTCTGTGAATGATGAGACAGATGGTCATTCGCATGTTCCAAACTGATGGGAGATCTTTCTGATGAGACATACTCACAAGTAAAGTTCACACAAGATGTTCCTTGATTGATGATTGGTCTCAGGATCAGTGTCCATCATGCTTGAGAAAGCTTTGTTGCTAGGTACATTCTTAGAAAAGTAGTTATTGCTTATCTTTGGTGTTGAATGCAAATCTAAGAGCATGTAGGTAGAATATCAAAAGGTTTTTTTGAGGGGCTTTATGGTGAATGATCACAGGAGCTTCCACCTCACACAGCTGGATCTTCACACTACTGTTAGCCTGTGAAGCTCTGAATGCTTTCAGCTTAAGTCCCATGACTGTGACACACCCCTAGCAGGCAGGGAAAATTAGTCGAGCTGTCGGAAACTTGAGGCTCACTAGGGACCGCTGACAGCTGGCATCCCACTAAAGAATGTACATTCCCCTAAACATAATAATTTACCTTTGAGTTACTGTGTATTTCAATTTGATTCTTAGAGAAAGAGAAAATATTTTAGAGAGAGAAACTTATAAGTTAATGGAATAGTATTAGAGGCATAGTTAACCCAAATAAGAAAATTATGTCATCATATACTCAACCTCATGTCATTCCAAAATGTGATATTTTGCAGATTTTTGGTAAACAAACTTTTTTGATGACCATTGACTTCCATTATACAGTATGGGCAAAAGAAATCACATTTCTTTCAAGAGACTTCACAAGAGACATTTCTTAAAATATCTTCTTTTACGCTCCACAGAAGAACAAAAGGTTTGGAATGACATGAGGGTGAGTAAAGGATGACAGAATTTTCATTTGTATCTCTTGAATGTTAGTGTTTTATTTGTTGCAGTTTACAGTTTCTGGGTGTTTTAATCAAAACCCAGCAATAATATGAGCAGTAATATAAAAAGATTATATTCTAAAAGGAATCATATGATGGATATACAGTATAAGGCAGTCTAATAATCAATCCTATGAATCACAAATGCTGAAAAGCACACACACATCCCAAAATAATTCATACAGGTGCATGAAAACACATGTACCAATATCTAACCTAAAGCCAGCGCACAGTTGCTCCCAAAGGGATTTTTAATGGGACTTTCACCAAAATTGGGCTGGTGAGAGTACCAGTAAACAATTCCTCTGGGAGCAACTGAGTGCCGACTTTAGGTTTTGACATGACTATAACAATACTTCACCATTAGCCACTCCAGCAAACAACACTGTAAAAGTGAAAAGATTCCACACATTCCACCACAATCCTTAGAAGAACCAACACACTGTAATGGCAATTCGTAAATATTTTACGTTTTGGTAAACTTGTGGCTAATTCGTATACAATTTAATAATTTTTTTACGATCTGCTTACACCCCACTTAGAGGTGGGTTTATGTTTCTTTTTTTTTTCTAAAAGTCATACGTTTCTGTACAAATCACATCATACCGAAAAATGTCTCATACGCTTCTCATTTCATCAGTTTGAAAGGACCTCCATAGCAGGGGTCCTCTACTCTAGACCTTGAGATCCACCTGCAGAGTTTAGCTCCAACCCCTAATCAAGCACACCTGAACAAGCTAATCAAGGTCTTCGGGATTACTACAAAGTTGCAGGTAGGTTGTTTAATCCAAGGTTGGAGCTAATCTCTGCAGGAAAGTGGATCTTGAGGTCCAGAGTTGAGGACCCCTGTTCTATAGGCACCTTCTGAGGGTACCTCAAATATCCTATTGTGTATTCAAGATCAATACATATATAATTTCATTACATATTTATAACCTTCCTCAAAGACTTTCCATTGTGATAGTGTTAATAGAGGAATCTCTGAAGCAGGAATTTACTGGATGCCTTTTTGTAAGTTCCTCAGAGACGTGCTCTGCTATCTGCAATCATTTTACACTTAATACAGATTGGTCTCATGTGGTGTTACAGAGTGTGACAGTTCGTTGACACTTCACTGTAGATCTTGACAAGGATCTGTAACTGTTCATCTGTCATGTAGTCATAGCTTAAATGGCTGACTGTGTTTTATCTGAACTGCAGGAAGAATGCACCCAGCCACAAGATGAGGACATCATGGACATTCCCCTTGATGACCCAGCTGCAAACAAGGCAGCTGCTAAGATTCAAGCTGGTTTTCGAGGTCACATGACCAGGAAGAAAATGAAGGATGACAAGCCTAGAGACGAGGTTAGTAGCATTGGCAGTACATCAATTTGCCAGGGGTGACTTTAGTTATATAAATTGAATTCAATTATTGAATATATTATATAAATCTACTATGATTTACAGATTAGATTCACATGTGTAAATTACACATATTCTTAAATCACTACTAAAATGATCTTTATGATATAGAGTTGTAGTACCTCCATGGGTGTGCATTAATTTTCAATAACTCCGTGGCCCATCTTTTTCTTTTTTCCAATTATAGCACGATTGCCACATGACCTCAAGACATTTTTAAGCTTTGGCCCCTTAAAACATTTTTATGTGAAGAAGAACCACATCTTTTCACCTCTGATCTTGCTTAGAAACCGCACAAGACCTTTAACTAGTTATAAACTGTCCATAAAGAGCATGGCAGAGAGAAATACAACTGTAATTTTAACTCATTAGTGTAATTTGTGTAAATCCACCAGCCAGTCCTGTAAGTCACTATCCAATTTAAGGTTGAATATATATGCGATTTTGTCACTTCTGGCAAATGAAGGCTGATCGAAATCCTAATCAGTTTGAAATTATCTTGTAATCTATCATGCATTGAAAGAACAATAACCATTAAAGGTTCTTTATAGCTACACAATCATTTGTGTCTGAAATCAGTGTTTCCCCAGCAGACATCAGTATGGTTAAAATGGTATCCTAGCAATACCGCCTTAATTGCTTGTTGCTAAGCAATAATACAGATGGTACCCAGTTAATGTCATGTGAGCACCCTTCTCAGTTGTATTGCCTATGTATGGTAATGTTTTAAACAAAAAGAAAGCTATTTTACAGAATTTTGATGAAATGCCTTTTGAAAAAGAATAATTTGACATTTCTTGGTTTGAATTTAGCAGGTCTATTTCATGCATAGGAACACAACAGAGTCAACTGTAAATGCCAGCCTTTCATACGCATATTTCAGGAGATTTGTGCAAAACAAAAACATGTGTCATCTGTTTCAGAAACAACGAGAGCAGAAGTAGCTAAGAGGACCACCATCACCACTGCCCGATAGCACATCACTGCAATAACCAGAGCTCTTTTGTTTAAAAAGAACCCTTCAGTGTATGTGATATGAAAGCATCAACATCCAAACTACATGCAGAGTTTGCCACCTGACTAGCAGACTCTCTGACACTTTCCTCTTCTTCCTTTAGCATTTGTGTGGCTGTTTCTGACTTGAAACAGGTTCACAGCATGACATTTTAAATTCGATTCATTTTAAGATAGAAGTTTGTTTGTGATCTGTCAGCTTTCAAATCTGAAGTGTTTTTTTATGTTGCTTCAAGCAAGGCAAGCCAAATACTCTGTCTGGAGATTTGTTGCTTTGTTTGAAGTTGTGCTTTACTTCTTAGGCTATACTGAATCTTACAATATACAAGTATGCATTTACTAAAAGTCAGTGTTTTTTCTAGCATAAATTTTGTTTCTGCCTGTTTAATAAAGCAAATTAAGTTCCACATATCAGCTTTCTGTGTTCATTGGACCTGGCATTTTTGTGTTGAAGGTCATTAAAATGTTAATTACAGCTGATGGAAAGTAACTGCTCAGATATGTTTTTAATTAGTCAAAAGATGTGGTTTACACTGAGAATATTGTTCGTATTTCCAGACAGTTTGTGATTCAGTGATTCAGATCCATGTGATTCAGTGAAATATTCCCATAGCTTAATCAATCTTTCAAACAGTGAGACTGTATCCTTCAAATAGCACAGATGCTCATTAAAAATGGATTTGCTCAAATTCACTCCTTGCGTGCTGCCCTGCCTGTGTGAATGTTTTTTTTGTGTGTGTGCATTTGTGTTTCTGTACCTGTCAGGTCATCTCTTGGTAAAATACAGCAGGTTTACCTTGTGTTCTTGTAGCTCAACTATAGAGCATGGCATTAGCAGTGCCAAGGTCACATACTGATAAAATATATAGTGCAGATGCGCTTAAGTCACTTTGGATAAAAGCATCTGCGAAATGCATACAGATAAATGTACTGTAAATGTCACTGGACTGCATTCTTGAACTTACTGCTCAGGGTTTAAAACGAGGAGGTCTGTAATACCTGTAGAAAGCTCGGTTAGCATTCCCATTAATGTCAATGGCAGTTGCATGGCTGGTGCATGAAATCACAGAAATACACAATTAGAAATGTGCCATCTGTAAAAAAACTATAAAAGTGCAAACTGAATGTCATGTTTTCAGTTGCTTAATTGGTTTTTAATTGCAATTAAATGAAAAAGTGTTATTGTTTATATGTATTTTAAATGCAATTAGCTAAAGTTTAGAGTGGTTTTTGACTTGCTTGAGTAGATTTATTGTCTTTGAAATATGGTTAAAGTGTACTGCCAAATGTGCTGACAAGCGTGTATTTAAATATCTTTGTATTTACTTGGAAGTTGTGATTTAGTACTTCTAAAATCTATTAACCTTAAATAATATTGAATAACACACTAGAGTTGAAATTATAATCAAGTACTTTACATATTATTTAGTATTTTAGTCGACACAAACTTTTAATTTGAAATTATTACAAAGTCCACTCTTTTTTTTTTAAGTGAACTTAAGCGTGTTAAAAAACACAGTCATGAAAGTTTAATCTCTTTAAGTACACTTAAAGGGGTAGTTCACCCAAAAATGAAAATTCTGTCATCATTTTCAGGACAATGTTACTGGAAGTGCTGAAATGCTAACTTGTTTGTTGGTTTTGGCCTAAAAATATGTACTTCTTGCAGCACTATAGAGCATAAATATGCAAAAATGGCACAGGCCCATAAAATCCAGTCCTGCTTGAATCCTAAGGGGTGGCTGTTTGTAACGCATGACCAAAAAACTTATCACATTAACATGTTCTCCATCCATCCATTCATTCTCCAAGCCGCTTATCCTCTGTAGGGTCGTGGGACATGTTATCTTGTTCTAGATAATCTAAATAGCTTTTCCGGTTGTGGTTTTGTAATAGTGGTTTGTTGTTTTAAGTAGCACTCTGTTATCTGTTTATTTAAATATTTTTAAATATTATTTTTTTAGCACTACCTTAACCTATAGTACTATATAAATACTATGATTATATGTGGTAACTTCTTTAAAATAAATAAATATTTAGTCAGAAGACACCAATGTTCTTTTTATGTTGTTTGTTTGCTAGTCAGGTGGTCACTCGGCTGTATTACATAGAAAGAGAAAGAGTGGAGTAGTGGAGGAGATTGGGAGGTAGAGGGATGCTGGAAGAATTGTTGATGGGACAGCTCAGTGACTGCTGCTTTTACGCTCGTAATGATGATTGACGGTTTAAGGCTCCTCCTGGACCTACATTTGGAACTTCATTTATTCAGTTTCTGTATTACTTGAATGCTGCTGTTGAATAGACCAACAGAATTCAGTCTGTATGCTTTTTTCAGTCTGTATGCTCTATTCACCGGAGGGCAAAACAAGATGAAATGGCAAAAATGTACTTCTGTGAGCTACTGTCATTTCCACTCCCACACACTCACTCCCACACCATTACCCACAATCCATTCTAGTTCACCAGAGTTTACATCTTGCCTCTAAGAATTGTGATAGCTACATTGCTACATTATTAGGGGTCTAGCCACTGAAGGTGCTGGAACACTATTGTGTTTGTAATTCCCTCTTTTTTTGCCCTAAAAGTACAGTATATGGGCATCAGAGACAAGTGTGCCACGCATGTCCAAAATATTTCAATCACCATCTGGTGTCTAGCTGCAGTATAGGTCATAAACCCCACCCTATCCATGCAAACGAATGGGACGTAAGCACTTCAAATACATTTTTCCCAGAGATGGTTTCCAGCATTATAGATAGTTCCCATTCAGTCAGTCACGTTCAACGTTACGTCAGTGACTGACGAATTGGGATCTCGCCCGAGAGCCCAATCACCTTCGAGTGTTAACTAAACAAGCCAATGACAGTTGGCGTGCGTGCTTCGCCACGCGCACCCCGCCCCGCAGCGCGGGTATAAAAGGAGAGCGCGTGCAAAGCACATCAGTTTTTCGTGGAGCGAAGCCTTCTCAGGGACGAATCTCCGCGAGTGTTTAGAAGAAACAGCTGGCGTTGGTGTTACGGCGCGTCAGCGGGGGTTGCCATTCAGTGCTGCTCATCTTTGGCGTGCTGCAGCTGCCATTCTGCGGTCTCGCCGCGACCTCCCCTGGGCGCTTCAGCGCTCTCTCTAAAAGAGTGTTTCCTTTTTTCCTAAAAGAGCAAATGTCTAAAAGAGCTACACGAGCGACAGGCGTCTTTTTAAAGACGGCTTCCCGCTCGTGCGTTTCTGGATGTGGTAGTTTCCTGCCTCCATCTGATGGTCATAATCACTGCCTCTCGTGCTTGGGCTTACATCACGCTGAAGCAGCGCTCATGGATGAATCATGTTCTCAGTGCGAGAACATGACCATCGCAACGTTGCGGTCTAGATACCTCCTCATTAAACGGACGGACGGACCTCGCGCTAAGGGCGACGAAAGTCACGGCGCAGGCCCGGGGTCAGACGATGAATTTGTCCACGTTGGTGGTCCAGGAGCGCCACCTATGGGTGACCTTGGCGGATATGAGGGAGGCCAACAAGCACCGCTTCCTGGACTCCCCGATCTCCCATGCCGGCCTATTCGGCGAAGCGGTGGAGGGCTCTGCCCAACAGTTCTTCGCCGCACAGAAGCAGACGGAGGCATTTCGACACTTCCTGCCCCGGCGGTCTGCTGCTGTCTGCACCGCACTGCCGGCTGCAGCCCCTCTGTCTGATCGTCGCCGAGAGCGCCCTCCTGTGGACTCTATCTCCGCTCCAGCTCGGCCACAGCAGCAGCCTTCACAACAGCCGCAGGTGGGAGCTTGGCGCAGGAAGCAGCGCGCGTCTCCGCCCTGCCAAGCCGTGAAGAGCAGGGGGGCGGCGTCCCTGGGCAAGGGCGACCCGGGGTTATGGATCAGGCTCTCAGGAGATGGTGACTGCAACGCTCTTCCCCCGGAGAGGGCCGGGTGGAAGAAACTTTGTTCCTGGTTTTCTATTCCGCCACTGCGACCCCAGCCCGTGGTGCCCCAAACCTAACAGAGAGCGTGTTCTTTTTTCGGGGTTCTTCAAGAGGGCGAGGAAGGCACGTGCGCTGAGACCCAGTTCTCCACACAGCCGGACCCTCTCCTTCGCTAGGGGCAGCAGGGTGTTTCAGTTAAGCGCCGCTACGCCTCATACGAGCCCCTGCCCACAGTGGAGAAGGTAATTCGAGCTGGGCACGCAGACCCCACCGCACCCTGGGACGCACGCGGCCCTCCCGGGTTGGGTCCCTGTGTCCATTCGCGGCCACCTGCGGGTACGCGGTGGTCTCCCTGTCCCGCTAGTTCACGGTCGCTGGGGGGCCTGGTTTAGCGCCCCCCGGAGTCTCGTGGCTCCTGAGAACCATCAGACTGGCACGCGATTATTAACGGCGCCCTACTCCCAATTTCAGGGGCATTCGGTTCACCTCTGTGCGGACAAGGATGCTCCTGTCTTGCGTACAGAGATCACGGTCCTGCTAGCGAAGGAAGCGATACAGCCGGTCCCTCCAGCCGAAATGAGGTCAGGTTTTTACAGCCCCTACTTCATCGTACCCAAAAAAGGCGGTGCGTTACGACCAATCCTGGACCTGCGCGCACTGAACCGGGCCCCTCACAAGCTCCCATTCAGGATGTTGACACAGAAACGCATCTTTCAATGCATCCGTCCTTTCGATTGGTTTGCAGCGGTCGACCTCAAGGACGCGTACTTTCATGTCTCGATTCTCCCTCGACACAGACCGTTTCTCCGCTTTGCGTTCGAAGGGCGAGCATATCAGTACAAGGTCCTCCACTTCGGGCTATCCCTGTCACCTCGTGTCTTAACCAAGGTCGTGGAGGCAGCCCTCGTCCCATTGAGGGAAAGAGGCATTCGCATTCTCAAATACCTCGATGACTGACTCATACTAGCTCAGTCTCAGGATCAGTTGTGCGAACAAAGGGACATGGTGCTCAGTCACCTCAGCCGATTGGGGGTCTTTCGGGCAACTGGGAAAGAGCAAACCTCTCGGTGCAGGAGGGATCTCTTTTCTCGGCATGGAGCTAGACTCAGTAGAGCGTGCGCAGTCGATGCTGAACTGCCTGGTGTCCTTCCAGTGCAAGACGGCGGTTCAACTGAGACAATTTCAGAGGCTCCTGGGGCATATGGCTTCCGCAGCTGCTGTCACGCCACTCAGGTTGCTTCATATGAGACCGCTTCAGAGTTGGCTTCACGACCGGGTCCCGAGAAGGGCATGGCGACACGGCACTTACCGGGTTTCTGTTACCCCGTTCTGCCGTCAGACCCTCAGCCCATGGACAGATCTTGCCTTTCTTCGGACAGGAGTATCCCTTGGGCAAGTATCCAGGCATGTTGTGTCAACAGATGCCTCCGCCAGGGGCTGGGGTGCCATGTGCAGTGGGAATGCAGCTGCGGGGCTCTGGTCGGGGCCCCGACTACAGTGGCATATCAACTGCCTCGAGTTGCAAGCAGTATGGCTGGCTCTGCGCGCTTCAAATCGCTGCTACACGACAAACACGTACTGGTCCGTACGGACAGCACAGCGACCGTTGCGTACATCAACCACCAGGGCGGTCTACGCTCCCGTCGCATGTCGCAAATCGCCCGCCATCTCCTCCTCTGGAGTCAGAAGCATCTGAGGTCGCTTCGCGCCGTTCACATCCCAGGCGAGCTCAATCGTGAAGCCGACGAGCTCTCACGTCAGCCCGCCCTTCCGGGAGAATGGCGACTCCACCCCGAGACAGTCAAACTGATTTGGAGATGCTTTGGGGATGCTCAGGTAGACCTGTTTGCCTCCCCGGACACGTCTCATTGCCAGTGGTTTTACTCCCTGGCGAGGCGACCTCGGCACGTACGCACTGGCGTGCAGCTGGCCTCGGATCCTACGCAAATATGCGTTTCCCCCAGAGAGCCTTCTCGCGCAGACACTGTGCAAGGTAAGGGAGGACGAGGAGCAGGTACTCTTGGTAGCGCCATATTGGCCCAGTCATACGTGGTTCCCCGAACTGATGCTCCTCGCGACAGTATGGAATAGCAGTGGCGGACACCTCTGCCTAGCAGCTGTCCTATCTTCCGCCCCAGCTGGTGTGGGGGGATGCGGCCTTTGATGGCACTGGCGGGGGTAGCAAGAGTGGCGTTTCCATACGAGATCCCAATCGTCAGTCACTGACGTAACGTTGAAACGTGGACTGAAGACGGGCACGTCTAGGTTACTTGTGTAACCCTTGTTCCCTGAAGGAGGGAACGGAGACGGTACGTTCCGTTGCCACAGTTGCTGTAACACCGCTGTACGGCCAAGGCACACCGTCTCGGCTCCTCAGCGAAAAACTGAAGTGCGTTTGCACGCGCTCTCCTTTTATACCCGGGCTGCGGGGCGGGGTGCGCGTGGCAAAGCACGCACGCCAACTGTAATTGGCGTTAGTGAAACACTAGAAGGTGATGGGTCTCGGGCGGATCCCAATTCGGCAGTCACTGACGTAACGTCTCCGTTCCCGCCTTCAGGGAACGAGGGTTACACAAGTAACCAAGACGTTTTATCACACTGTGGTAATTTTGAATGTGTCGGGTTTTTTTTGTTTTATATATATATATAATAGTTTGCTTTTAGTTAGTTATTGGATGCAATAAAAAGTTTGGGCAGGACTGATCGCTACTGCACAGACTCAGGCTCCAAATGACATAATTTTCACAAGATGACAGTGGCCTCACTTTTCTATAGTGGAAGGAAGAGGAGACGTGTCGTCCATCTTTTTCTACAATCCTTTGCCCATAATGACCCATAATTACCAATAATCTTGTAATTAAAAAACATGACACACAACCAGAGAGAAATATGCCAAATTTCATGAATTTCTGTTGCTCAAGGGAGGCTAATCTCAAGGTGAACGTATTAATAGTGTCTAATATGTAGTTTTTAAATATCTTGGCTCAGTTCATTAATTGTATTCATTTTGAGATGGCAGATGGCAGTAGATGTCATAGCCATAGCAGCTTCAGAAGTGAAAGAAATTACTTTTGCAGGAGCCTTAAGGGCAGCAGCGAAATGTTCTTTTGAAACATTACAAGGAAACAGTGCAGGGAAGTTTTTGACATGTTAAAGCGATAAAGAAACATGCATGATATTAAAATGCCACCTGCTGCAGAGAGTGCATCTGCGTCTCATTCATCTCAGTCGCTGTTTCTGTTTCTGTTTCATGCAGATGATTTTTATGTATAGTTTCACAAAGCTGAAGTCAAACCATTCTGTTTTTGCTTCAAATTATACAATCTAATTTAGAATAAAAACTGCTCATGTTGCATGTATGCAGCATTTTTGTTTGGATCATGATTAAAATGCAATGGTTGCCTCTAATTTTAAATGGAAATAGCACAGACAAAGCCTTATTTTGTTTATACGAAGACATTTCTTTTATTTGTGTTACTTATTTATTTGATTTGGGGCTTGTTTTAAAATTTCAATTTAGTTTTATTTACATTATATTTAAATGTTATTTAGCAGACGTTTCATCCAAAATGACTGTAGGGTATCAGACCGAATCAGACAATCTAAGATTTGGTCAAAACCGAGATGAGGCACGAGGAGTCACAAAAATTCCACAGAGGCCCAAGACAACAGGCTGTCATAAATCAGACCCTAGCCCTCTGAGCAAGCCTAAACCAAAACCCCTGCCACAGCAGCACAGTTTCAACAAACAAAAGAACACTTAATGACAATTCCAAGGAGATTGTCAATTTTGGGGGAAAGTTATCAAGAATAATGGTCAAAGAGATGCACAGCGTGACCATCACATGAAAACATGTGATAGTGATCACAAGCTCTTCGGATTGACTTTCCCTCAACATCACAGAGAACAGATTGAAATTCCTTATGAGAGACCTCTTAACCTCTGTTCTTCATACATTCACAGAATGGCACGGAACCTGCCTTTCCATGCACCTAAATGACACAAAAAGGACTCGAGCAACTAATCATTGCTATAAATATAACTCCATTTCATGTATGTAACCTACATGTTTAACCCTTCATGCCTTAAGCATTTATTGTGAATTGGATTGGGGAATAACTATTGGACTAGTTTAAGAATGCTATTCATGTTCGTATGTGTGTGTTTGAGGCATTCATGCTTGAAAGTTTCTTCCAATCAATAACTTGGTCTCTCAAATGTATCATATTTTATAGAAGAACAATTATGACCCAAAATGTATACTCTAACAGAGGGGAAAAACGCGATAATGGGAATGTGGAGCTAACAGTTTGTTATTTATGAAGGGGGGAGAGGAATATCCAACGCCCGGGCAAACACGACATTCTAAGTGTCAAAAAACACCATTTGGGGTGGGTAAAAAACCAGACGGGTTAAATATCTGGACACCATCAAACTTGGCTTTCTTGCTTTTTCACTCATAGTCATGCTTTTTTAGTTTTGAGCGTGCTCTGGCTTACCGGCTCCTCCGAAACCATGAGGAGAAACGCCCCCTGGTCTCGTCAAACTTTACATCTATTTCTATTTCTTTATTTTATTTTCCGTTGAGAGTTTCGTGTTTTGAGTTACGTTTGCCTAACGCCGCATCTCCGAAAAAGTGCAGTCTAAAACTTCAACTGCAGACAACAGCTCCACGTAGCCAGCCAACGCCCAATCACTGGCTTACCAAGACTGAACCTCCAGCCAATCAGAAAAACGGGAAACCCCTTTCAGCAGACAAGGAAGGGAAACCCGGACACAGAAACGCAAGTACTCCAGATTCTAACTGAACTGGTGCATTTAATCTAAATTTTAACCTCATTGAGGAACACAATGCGATGGTTAATTAAGTGATTGATGGTTGTTCAAATCTATACAATGGCACATATTGCTGTAAACTTGGGATTTCATATTTTCATTCTCTTTAATTATTTCCTCACTTTATCTCTTTCTGCAACTTGTGTGAATACGTGTGTTAGATTAGTTTATATGTCTTAGATTTATCCAAAAAAGCCTTATTTATATTGAAAAGAGAAGTATCTGTGTTTTGTGCTCACAAGTTAATGTCTTAATCTGCCGATCTTGTTACTGTGCTAATTAATAGTGGTTTCACTATATTTTGGATATAAATATACATTGCAGAACTGAAGAACTGATGTCATACGGCTCGTTCACTGAATCGAAGGCCGTCTCAGTGATCCGCCGTAAAACAGTGATTCTGTCCTAATTCCTTTGCATATTAATGGTGGAGTTCCCTTTAAAATCTTAAAATGATTCCCTTTGAGCTAAATTAGTGACTGTTTCCTTACAGAACTTACAAATGAGGACAATAGAGCAATCAAAACCAACAAAAGAGCAAAAATATGCAAGTGCTATATTAGTATATTATATTTCACTTTCACAAAGAAATGTGCAGCATTTTGTCCCAATCAATAATAAAAGGACACCTCCGTGAAGTTGGCCCCCCACCCAACGCAAAACGTCGGCAAAATAGTCTCAATCGTTTGTGCTCCGTTTGTGCTGGTTTGTGCTGTAAAATTTTTCATTTGTGCTGCTTCGGTTTTTTAGATATTAAAAGAATATTTGGTGGTCGTTCTGAGGTCACTCAGCCCCGCAACATACTCCAAATTCACCCCAAATAGTCTAGTTTGTTTGTGCTTCGTTTGTGCTGGTTTGTGCAGGTAAAAGTTTCGTTTGTGCTGCTTCGGTTTTTAAAATATTAGACATTGAATTAGAGGCGATGACGTCACCAGCCCCCCCACATGCTCCAAATTCACCCAAAACAGGCTCAATCGTTTGTGCTTCGTTTGTGCTGGTTTGTGCAGGTAAAAGTTTTGTTTGTGCTGCTTCGGTTTTTAAAATATTAGACATTGAATTATAGGCGATGACGTCACCAGCCCCCACATGCTCCAAATTCACCCAAAATAATCTTCTTTGTTTGTGCTGGTTTGTGCCGTAAAAAATAGTTTGTGCTGCTGATTTTTAGATATTAAAAAATATTATTTAGTGAAATTCTGAGGTCACTCAGCCCCCCACATGCTCCAAATTTACCCCAATCGTCTCGTTTGTTTGTGCTGGTTTGTGCTGGTATTTTTGTTTTTACTGTCATTTTTACCAATACAGTTGAAGTAATAAGTAATAAATTCAAACGGCAAACCAAATCACATGAAATAGTTGCAGTCACTTAATTTTTAGTAGCCATATTCGTTCAATTAGACCAATTAAACAAAAAAAACTAGGCCTATTTCATTATCTTTACAAAACAAACAAAAAGACTTGATATATAGGCCTATTTTTCGTTTTTTGGCCAATATAAAAATGCAATAGCCTACTGTTTCCAGGTCCGTGTAGCCTATACTTTTGCTTCCATTCGTTTTTCCTTTTTTAACCATGACGAAAAAAATGACAAAAGAAGGATTGTTGTATTTTTAAATGCCATCCTGAAAACCAAATTTGAAATTAGAACCGTACACAAAATGCTGCCCGAAAAAGTAAAATATAGATTTTTTTAATGACTTTTTGCACCTTTAATAAACAATTGAAAAATGCACAAATTAATATAGAAACATTTTGATTTTAACAGGTTTTCTTTGGCCAAATTAGAAGTAGGCTAATGCTTCTCTTGCACATTCAGTTTAGAATTATATGTCTCTGCGCTAGATCATTGATGGGGAGCTGGTCAATTAATAGTAAATATAACCAAAACAAGTTATTATAATTTTTATATGAATAATAAAAGCGAGGATATATTGGCATGTCAAGTATTTGTGGGAGTATTATAGTATTACTATATGATATGGAGGCGCTCGCGCAATCTCTCCATTTTTTTTTCCCTGCAGAAAGAACTTAGAATAGGCTACTCTGTTATTTTTGGATTTGCTTTATACTGTGGAGATGGCCATCAGCATTGACTAATCTGTTGACTAGGAAAAAAATCTTTAAAAACGAGTAGCGAAAACAAAAATATTACCAGCACAAACGAAGCACAAACAAAAGAGACTATTTGGGGTGAATTTGGAGTATGCTGGGGGGCTGAGTGACCTCAGAATGACCTATAAATAATCTTTTAATATCTAAAAAACCGAAGCAGCACAAACTAAACTTTTACCTGCACAAACGAAGCACAAACAAAAACTTATTTGGGGTCAATTTTGGAGCAATGCGGGGCTGAGTGACCTCAGAAAATGAGCAATAAATATTATTTTAATATCTTAAAAAACGAAGCAGCACAAACAATTTTTTTACAGCACAAACCAGCACAAAAACAGAGCACAAACGATTGAGCCTGTTTGGGTACTTGAAGAATGTGGGGGCTGAGTGACGTCATAGCTATAATTCAATGTCTAATATTTAACAAAGAGCAGCACAAACGAAAAGATTGCCATGCACAAAACAAGCACAAAGAAGCACAAACGTGAGCCTGTTTTGGGGGAATTGGAGCTGTGGGGGGCTGAGTGCGTCATCGCCTCCTCATTCAATATGTTAATTATTTAAAAAACCGAAAGCAGCCAAACGAAAACTTTACGCACAAACCAGCATAAAGGAAGCACAAACGAACGAGGCCATTTGGGGTGAAGTGGAGTAGGTTGGGGGGCTGAGGTGACTAGAATACCTAGACATATTCTTTTAAATCTAAAACCGAAGCAGCACAAACGAAAATTTTTACAGCACAAAACTGAGCACAAACGATTGAGACTATTTTTGCGACATTTTGCGTTGGGGGGGGGGCCAACTTCACGGAGTTAAAAACGACCATTTAATTTATAATTTGTTTTAAATCTCATTTTGTAAAAGAAACAAAAAAATAATAATTGTGAATCGAATCGTGAAATCAAAATCGTGAATCGAATGAGTTGAGTGAATCGTTACATCACTAGACTTAAGTGAATAGGTTTTGAAGATTAAAATAGGGGTCTCCTGGAAAAAAAGGTTGGGAAACTCTGAACTAGACCATGCTAATAAGTCAAACCCTGAATTTTATTGATTTTAACATGCCTTGGTCAAACAGACATTTTACCAGCAGGTCATTTAGCTGACATCCCATTTTTCCCATTCTTTGTTGGCAGTGAAAGGGTGCCTCTAGAACTCACGTTTTAATTACAGTACACAACTCACAATGGGCAGGAGAAAGTAGAGCGTGTTGTAATTATCTCTTCTTGCCCTGTCCCCTGACAGAGTTTTTATTACATCTACTCGGCCTCCTCAGTGAGATCAAGCAGTTAATATAGAGCAGCAGTACAAGACTGCTGCAAGCTATGCGTGTGTTAAAGACATATTAAATGTGGTTAAAAATCAGGATGCAAATGTGGATAGAAGTTCATGGTAAAAAGTGAAAATGTGCTGCCAACATTTTACAGCAGGAGCCTATAAAGTGTGTACAGGGGTTCTGTAGGGGGGGGGGGGGGATCAGCCCAATGTGTCACATAGTCACAATGTGTCAGAAGTTGGCAGAGAGTCTCTGGATCAGAGGTTGAAAACCCCTGCTTTAAAGGAACAGCGTGTGTGTGTTATTGATGATTGATGATTGATTGATTGATTGATTGATTGATTGATTGATTGATTGATTGATTGACTGACTGACTGACATAAAACGTCTCAGGTTTCTGAGAAGGGGAATGAGACACTGTGTCATGGAGTTGACACTATGGGTAGCACCATCAGCGTGACTGGTGTCTGAAGCGCATGTAACCTCACGCCAATATTCACTGTCAGTGTCAATGTCATTTTATTTATAAAGCACTATTTAAAACAACATCTGTTTACCAATGTGCTGTACATATATAAACAACAATATTAAATCAAATACTGTCAGGGTTCTGTCACTTCGGTCTAGTGTAATTCATGGTTTTGTGACAGAGCCCTGACCCTCGCGTCATGTCATTGTTTTCATGTGAGCGTACCGTGCGCTCTCGTCTGCGTGTACTGATTCATGTTGGAGCGTGGTGTTCAGATCCCGGCACTCATGTCTTGAGTTTCGGTTTCGTGTCGGGGTCCGGACACTCGCGCTCCATGTTCTGTCTGTTGTGGGAGCGTGCGGTCTCGAGTTCGCCCGGCCGTGCGCTCTTCTGTCAACGTGTGTTGTGTTTTGTGAAGCACGCGGTTTGTGTTCAGCCGCGTGCTTTTCCTGTTGTCTTGTGTGAACACGCGGCTTATGAGTTTTCTCATTAGCTGCGTGTTCGTGTCTTTTGTTCTAGCACATGGATTGTGATTTGTTTTGCTGGCCATGTGCTTGTGTTGTGTTTTGTGTGAGCACATGGCTTTTGTATTTGTTTCCTGTGTGCCATGTGCTCTCAATGTCAATTGTCTTGACCCCACCCATCATGTTACCTGATTATTGGTTAATTTGCCCCACATGTGCTCCCTCATTACCCTCCTCATTTGCTCTCCATTGATTCTCCTTGTGTTTGCAGTCCTGCGTCAGTTCGTCATCGTCTATCCCTGGATGTGTCAGATGCCTTGCCTTGCCTTGCCTTGCCATCCTGTTTTTCCCCCTCGGGGTAGTTTGTTGTTTGTTTTGTTTTATTTGAATAAAGAAACCCATTCTTCTGCAATACTGAGTCCTCACTCCATCCTCTACCCAAACCCTGAAAGTACGAACTGACCAAGATGAGGACTCAGCAGAAGAATGGTTTGCGTCGTCCACCAGCCTCCACTCTCTCCAACCCCCACTACCAGCGCATGCTCCAATTCAGGACCTTGAGCTCCCTCCGTCAACAAGGGGCTGACGTTAGGAGTTTTGCCCTGGAGTTCAGCGGTGCTGCAGAGGTGTTGGGGTTTAATGATGCGGCCCTCAAAGACCTCTTCTGCTACGCCCTGGATGAGCCCCTCAACTGGTGGACGATGAGAGGGTTGGACCACCTGTCGTTTAAGGGGTTCATCGAATTCCTAGCCCGTCAGGGGAACCCTCTGGCCGAAGAGACCGCAGCACCCCCGGAAGCGGCCGAAGAAGCTGCTGTGCCCCTAGAGGTGGCCGATGAGGCTGCAGCTCCCCGTGTGGCGGCCGAGGAGGCTGCAGTGCCCCCGAGGGTGGCTGATGAGGCTGCAGCGGACCCGGAAGTGGCCGAAGAAGCTGCAGCGCCCCAGTGATGGCCGGAGAAGCTGCAGCAGTCCCAGTGACGGCCGAAGAGGCGGCCGCGCCCCAAGAGGTGGCCGATGAAGTGGCAGTGTCCCGTTCTCGGAGACGGAGGAGGAGGAGAAGGGCTTCCTCCATCCCACATGGCCTGGAGGCCATTCAGGAGCCCGCTGTGCTGGCCTGGAGGCCGTCCCAGACCCGCCCAAGCTCCTTGCCCTGCCTGCCCCGCCCAAGCTCCTTGCCCCGCCCCGGCTCCTTGCCCTGCCGGCCCCGCCCGGCTCCTTGCACCGACAGGCTCTTGCCCTGACGGCATCGCGCAAGCACCTTGCCTGATGCCGGCTCCCTCCTTGAGGAGGGCTCCACCCTTCGATGCAAGCTCCCTCCGGATCCGACATGGGCTTACTGGGGTTCTGTTAGGCGGAGCCTCCTGGTCTGTTCCCCCGGTCACCCCTGGCTACCAGGATCTAATGGTCTGCTTGAGCTCCCTGCTCACCCTCCCAACCTCCTGGTTCTGGTTCTTGTTAGGCCGGGCTTACTGGTCTGTTCTCGGTAACGCCTGGGGCACTCCCCAGATTCCTGGTATGCCTGAGCTCCCTGGATCAAAACCCTCCCGCCCCTCCTGGTTCCGTAATGGACTTTCTGGGTTGTACTGCTGGCATGGCTTGGTCCCTCCTCACCTTCTCCCTCTTGCCAGGTTAGGAGTTTGCATGTATTGTGTTGCTGTTTGTAGAGGTTAGTGTGTTGTAGTTGTTTCGTCATGTCTGTCTGTTTTTGTTGTGTATCTGTAGGGAAGCAGGGGGCGTCCATTTGAGGGGGGCTAGGTCAGGGTGTCTGTCACTTCGGTAGTGTAATTCTGCGTTTTGTGACAGAGCCATGACATGCGGTCATGTCATTGTTTTCAGGAGGTGCGCCGCGAGTGTGTGAGGTGCGCTTTAGTCTGGGGTAACTGTTTCATGTTGGAGTGTGGTGTTCGGATCCCGGCACTCATGAGTTTTGAGTTTTGGTTTCGTGTCGGGGTCCGGACACTCATGCTCCATGTTCTGTCTTTTTGTGGGAGCGTGTGGTCTCGAGTTCGCCCGGCCGTGCGCTCTTCTGTCCACATGTGTTGTGTTTTGTGAAGCACGCGGTTTGTGAGCGACGGGCTTTGAGGTGTCTTGTGTGAACACGGGCGTATGAGTTTTATTAGCTGCGTGTTTAGGTCTGTTGTTCATAGACATGGCTTGTGATTTGTTTGAGGCCATGTGCTTGTGTATTTGTTGTGTGAGCCATGGCATTTGTTTTGATTCGGTGGTGTGCCATGTTGATCAGCTTCATTGTCGTGACCCCTCCCATCTTGTTACCTGTTTAATAGTTAATTTGCCCCACATGTGCTCCCTCGTTACCCTCCTCATTTCCTCTCCATTTATTCTCCTTGTGTTTGAAGTCCTGCGTCAGTTCGTCTTTATCTGTGTGTCCAGATCCTTGCCTTGCCTTGGCAGCCTGTTTTTCCCCCACGGGGGTTAGTTCGTTGTTGTTTGTTTTATTTTAATAAAGAAACCCATTCTTCTGCAATACTGAGTCCTCGCTCCATCCTCTACCCGGAACCCTGACAAATACAATAACATAGCATAAAAACAGACAATAAGACAAAAGGATCAGGTAGCAAACACCTATTCCTGCAATAAGACAATAAGCCAGTAGGACAAAAACAGCAGGTAACAAACAGCTATTCCTAAATAATTGATAAAAAGCTATGTCAAACAAATAAGATTTCAGTTTTGGACTTAAAGTTGGTTACATACTTACAGTTGAGGAAGTCCTCATATTAATCGGCAAGCTATAATCTTGGCAAAGCTACTGCAAATGTTTCGATTTTGTCCTTGAGACCAATAATAGTCCCTAATTTGATGATCTCAAAGATCTTCCTGAACCATGTTGCAATAAAAGATCAGTCAAATAAGCAGGTGCTAAACCCTTTAGAGATTTATAGACCATTAACAGAATTTTAAACTCAATTCTGTAACAAACCGGTAACCAGTGCGATGACTAGTGTTGGTGTAATGTGTTCGTATTTTTGACCCCAGTCAGGAGCATAGGAGCTGCATTCTTAACCACTTGCAGTCTTAAAAGAGAAACTTGATTTATCCCCACGTAAATTTAATTACAATAGTCAAGCTTTGAAGTAATGAGGGCATGAAGAGCCCTCTCAAAATTAAATGAAAGAAACTGGATCTGACCACAGAACTGATCTGTTTATCGAACTTCAGTGCACTATCCAAATATTCATTGGCAACGGCAGTCCATGACGTCAGAAGCAGAGTGTCCATGAGTATAAAAATACACCTGCAATACACATCATCAACTCTTTAGTCTAAAGGAACCTTTCTTGCTCGTGGGACCGGCCTCAGCCTTATATATGCCCCAAGAGCATAGCTCTAAGGGGGAAATACGCAAAATAGCTTCAACTATGTCAGGCATCTCTCACCAGTATTTTGACATGGTTCTTAGGGAGCAGCCCACGGTGGAGCTTCTATTCCATTTTAATGTCCCTAGATTAATTAGAGGAGAAATCGCATAGCCCGACCTGAGTAAAAGCACTTATCCATGCCTCGCTATATTTAATGGTTAAACTATAGAATACTAAAATTTAAAGGATCATCAGTGATCCAAATCTACTAGTCAGTTTGTAATACTGATCATCTTGAGAGAACTACAGAAGCACCCTACCAAAGGGGAGCATACATCCCTTCTTCCCTTGGGGAGGGAGGGAAGGGCGGTAAACAAAACAGAGAGAGTCTTGTGAGACGGCCATCATATTTCTGTTCACCCTGCTCTACCCTTATAGGATTTTTTTAGCAATCTACCAAAGGGAGCATGCAAAGCACTAAAACCCTCAATAATTAGCACTTCATATTAAAACCTTCAATGTTACCAATCAGCAACTGTTTCAAGAGATAATCCCTGCCCCTAATCCAAGTCAGCAGATCAGGTATGCCTGCAATACGGCCATCATGTGCAAGGCATCTCCAGCCTGACCCGTTGCTACATCCGCCCTGCCAATCAACCACAAGGTGGTCTGTAATGGTTTGGAAGGCAAGAGGGAAATAAGAGAGCTCAATGTGTTTTTTTCCATAATCTCTCCAACTCCGTGTGATCACCTGAAAGAAATGGCAGGCTCATGGGGGAGGGACAATCATGGTTTCCTGACACAGATCCAATCAACTGTAGCTGTGCATACGGGCCATAAAATCCAACAGTTTCCCGCATATGGGGCTGATAGGAGAGAGCTTGCTGTATCCATTTTCCAACCCCATCCAACGCCTTAGGGAGAACTGGCACTGCGGCAACATGCTATCTGCTGCATCGGAAGATGCCTGAGACTGGGCCTTCTGATCCACCAAATCGTTCAAGCCAGCAATCGAGGATTGAGAAAGAGCAACCACACTCTGAAAACCTTTGCCCAGCTCCATCTGCTATCCCCACAGTCTAAGTCTTCAAGCTGCCTCGGCAGCAGTGGGAAACGAACCGTGGGGTGCAGACATTTGTCCCTATTCCTCGAGAAGACAGCAAAGTGCAAGTGGAGCTTACTCAATGTGAGCTTGTCACAGAACGTGTGTACTCCTCTGCCATGCGAACAACCGTTTAACCAGATCGTGGTTTTCCTCAAGTGTCATATGGCGAGGACATGGAGGCACACACTTTCTGAAACACTTGCTGATTGAATTCTCCAATGTCTTCAATAACATGGGCTATAAACAAATGACTTCTGAAGATAAAAAAAAGGTTGATGACGTGTACTTCAGACACCCTTTTATACTCACAGGTGCTCCGCTTGTGACGTCATGGACTGTCTTTGCCAATGAATATTGGCATGAGGTCGCATATGCTTCAGACCAGTGGTGTAATGTAACGAAGTAATAATACTTTGTTACAGTACTTAATATTGTGTGAGTCTCTGTAATTGAGAGGGGCGGGGCCGAGAGCCGTGGGAACGGAGCGAGGCCGGTGGAGTAAATGCTAATGCACGACACCTGTACCACTCACCGGTTTTGAGTCCCACGGAGGAGCTCCGGAAGTATAAAAGGAGGAGTGATGACAGTGTTGGACGAGAGAGGACCAGGCCTGGATTTTATTTTGTGTTTTGTGTGCTGCAGTCGTCCGCAAGGGGTTGCCGCTTTACTTTTATTTTGTGTTTGTTTATTTTATTAAAGTATTTAAATGTTCGCCGGTTCCCTCCTCCTTCTTCCCGTGACTACAAACGTTTGTATCTGTACTTTACTTGAGTTTTTATATTTCAGCCAACTTTTACTTTTACTCCACTACATTTCCTAATTAAAATGTATACTTTTACTGGATACATTTCCCCCGAAACATATTCGTTACTAAAAAGTAGTCAGAAGTCAGAAGAACACGGACTGCAGGAAAGCAGGTTTGACGAATCAGTGGTCTGGCGTTTGCAAGTTAGATCCCTAAAAATACCTTTGCTCATGTGCAAACAAGTGCGCACAACCGCGGATGATTTAATTTTCCACTCAAGTCGAGTCTGAGGTGTGGTTGGCGAAAATTTTAAACTATGGTAAGTTGGTGTTGTAGGATGTGCCACCTGACAATATCGATAGTCACCAAATCACCAGGCAGAGAGTGCATGCACGTGATCAAGGCATTCTAAATTGTAGATGGCAAAAATGCTTCTGTGTTTTTTATATTTATATAATTTAATATAGTTAACAATCTATATCCCACAACGAGTACCGTTTTTCTGCAGATATCAGCATTAACTCATTTAATAATCATTTTATACAAGTTAAGCAATAAGTGACTTACATTTTAGAAATAATATATCTTGTTTTTGCTAAATTTTGCAAACGAAAATAGTTCCAAACAAAGATCACAGCACTGGTTTTGTGAGCATCGTCTTTTTAGCGTCTTTGAGCAATGGTGTTTACTTATTGACTGAATCAGCTTTTTGAACGAATCGGTTGAATAAATGATTCAGTGATTCACTCATTAGCACAGTCAAAGGCCCTGTCACAAATGGAAGACTTCATGTGCACTATGTGTATTACGTACTTTTACAATGGCCGCTGCGTGCATGTGTCCGTTAAGTCCACGAGACCGTAGGGTGTCCCATTCGTCATTTTAGCATTCAAAAGGGTGCTCGTGAGCGCCCTCTTTTGCGGTCCGCCTACTTTGCTGCCCCAGTTCCCATTAGTACAGAGCCAAGCAGGCGGGGGGGGGGGTGACGATCGGGGGTCGTGGTCCGCCTACCCAGAAGCCTACAGTGGGACTGCCAAAACCGAGGGTGTGGTGGCAACCGTTACGCGTTTTCCACATGCACTGACATTCTAACCAATCCATGTTCAAAGCGGCACTCACCGCTACAGAAAGTGGACGAATCTACCGAGAGAAGACCTGTGAGTGGGTCTTAGTGTGTGCACTTTTGCGACACCGACCTCGGCTACTCTCGTTCCCCTGAATGAAGTATGTAATGGTAGGCCTCGCTGTAGAAGGCATCATTGAACTGGGGCTCAACGTGACTTACTCCCGATTAACCAGGTCCCCCCAAACATTTGGTGTCATGTCGCTTGAGTCGCACTTAGCTGTCCGTCCATGTTGTAATTTTCCAGCTATATCTCGACTACCCCGTTTTCATGGGCTTTTATATCAGCCTGCACACTATCAGCTCCTCAACCTGCATTAGCTACTTGTCAATATCCACTAACGTACTAGTATCCAGCTGTTTACTGCTCGTCTAATTGCTCCATGTCCCTCTGAAATACATAAACTGTGTAAATACATCTAAATGCTATTTCAGATGCAGATTCCAGAAATGTTTTCTAATGCTGGAATGAAAGACAATAAGTACAGGATGAAGTGCTTCTTATTCTTACCCAAAAATACAAAATAGAAGAAAGAGTTAAAACTGAACAGTCTTGCTACGCTTCCAAAAAACCCTGTGTAATGACATTTTAATATATATCTTACTTGCATAGGAAAGATAGAATAAAAAAGATACATTTTGCATTTACTTGTACTTTTACTTTCAATACTTAAGTACATTTAAGATTAAAAAAATACTTTTCATACTTAAGTAAAATAAATATCACATACTTTTACTCAAGTAATATTCTAAACAGTGACTTCAATTTCTATCAAAGTCATTTTCTGGTAAGATATCTGTACTTTTACTTAAGTATGGCTTTCGGGTACTTTATACATCACTGCTTCAGACACCAGTCAGGCGGATGGTGTTCCCCATAGCATCAACTCCATGACACACTTTCGAAGTGCCACCTCGAAAGGGAACCAATTAATTTAGATATTACTACATTAGGCATATATTTAGGTTACCTGACTTTTTTTTTTTAATGAGCTGAGAGAGTTTCTTTGTGTGATGTGGCATTTCATCTTTGTATGATATGAACCAAATTTACTGCGTCTCACAGAAGTGTGTGCGAGTTTATCATATAATGTTGTTTCCTTTTCTTTCACATATTAACACACCTCTTAAAAAATAGTATTTTCTGATCTAAAAATACTCTTCAAGAGCCATTCTCAAAAATAGGTGCTTAAGGGCACATAGGTCATATCAAAGCAAATCACAACTCAAGGAATTCAGCATAGCAACAACCCCAGCATGTCTGAATCCATGAGTAGTAACTGAATATCCTGCGCTGTGTTGCGCTGTGGGATGAGAGCCTTAAGTTGCTTTGGAGCCTCTGAGCCCACTTTACGCCCACGTTGGCTCCCACTCGCTCTGACACGTCCAGGGACTCAGCCGGGAGTGGGAGAGTTATGAAATATGAATTTCACTCAGGTTTCCAATGGCAACACAGACAAAATCTGCTATAGTGTTGCCTCCTGCTTCTGTAGGCTCATATGTTCGCCTTTCATCTCTCATTTTTTGGTAAATATGGCTTTTGTTTATTACAGAAACCATGTTCATGCTGACATATACAAGCTTGTTAATGACAAGAGGTCATTACACCTACACTGACTTTTACAGTATATGATGCTAAATTAATTAGTCACTGGCTTAATTACTTCATATACTGTATGTGTATTCGTTAAAGGGAAATGTGAACATAAATGTAAATGTGAATTTTAATAAGGTTCACTTTGCTAGTAGCTCCTAGACTGTAGTGCCTATGTTATGTTATGTTATGTTATGTTATGTGTTGTGTTTATTTGCCCCAAGTTTCATCTGGAGACCTTTAAGAGCCATTGCCCATTTTGTAGTGGGACAGAGAAGGAGGGGTCAACTTGGTGCTTTCAAGCCAGTGGAGGGCAGCATTGTATAAATGTGCCCTATGAATCCAAGCTGTCTGCATAAAGTCTTTAAAAGGTTGTTATTGAAAGAATCTTTAAACTTGTCGGGATTTTTACAGAACAAAAGCTTTACTACATGTTTCCATTGATAAAACACAAGCACAGAGATTAATGCAGTTTATAACAAAGAAACAATGTTGTAAAGAGATAGATGGAAAGATATATCAGCATCACATTGTATACAGAAAATGATTAATAATCAGCAAAAGTGGAGCCGACTGTGTATTTGTGTTGGATTCAATAAAATAAAGTGCTGGAAATGAATTATAATTCACAGACAAAAGATTTGAAATCAAATTAAATTATATTTATTATACACACAATTTATATTAATTGAGAGTCTACTTTTGCATATTCTTAAGGTGTATATAATTTATGCAGATATATAATATTTGCATTTTTTTAAATTGTTTGTCAAACAAAGGTATCAAGAAAATATGGTGAAAAATAAACTAAAGGAAATGGCGAACAGCATCTAAACTTGTGCAAACTACCTTGTACATTAAAATACATTTTAACATAAAATCTTGAAAAACAACATTGTCCATGTTATTAGTCAAGTGCTCAATTGCAATCTAAAATCAGCCAGTTCTGGTTCTTGACATGCCTTGTGATCAGTTGTTTGATGGCAAGTCAGATACCAGATCAGCTTATTTTTTTTCTCTTAAAAATAAAGGCATAAAGGTTTTTTATGCCTGCTCTCCCCTTCTAATTTAATTTTTCTTTTTAAGTGTATCAGGAGAAGCAGGCACTTGTGTGAGTCTTAAAGAGATAGTCCATCCAAAATGAACATTTTGATGTTATTTACTCACCCTTATGTTATTGCAAACCATTATGACTTTCTTTCTTGTGCAGAAAACAAAAGAAAATATTTTGAAGAATGTTGGTAACCAAACAGTTTGGGTTCCCCTTGGCTTATTATCTGGGCAAAAATACAATGTAAGTCAATGGAAAACTGGGAGAAAGTATGGTTTACCAACATTGAAGAAGTAAATAAAGAAGAAGAAATAAAGTCATACAGGTTTGGAACGACATGAGGGCAAGTAAATAATTACAAAATTAAAATTTGGGGGTGGAACTATCCCTTTAAAAGACTGTCAATGCTGTTTTGTCATTGTCATTTTTCCATTATTTCCTTTCATCTCGTTTTTATTCATCTAACATGAGATGTTATGTTGCATGTTGTATGTTGCATTATAATTTTTTTATATTATTATCTTAATTACTAAAAGAAAAATTCATTTGTGAAATACAATAAACAGTCAGGCCATGAAGCAACAACACTTCCCCACACATAGCACCCCCTTCTCCCCTTACACAAACAGACCCATTCAATGACTAACAAACATGCCATCATAGTGCACTGGTTGTGAGAATGCATGTGCACATGCACATGTGTGAGTGAGTGCAGGTCTGTGTGTGTTTATGCGTGTGTGTTTGTCAGCAGCATGGCATAGCCCAGCCTCAGAAGGTATGGCAGGACTCTGAGGTGGGGGACGTGCTCAGAGTGAACGAATCATGCTAATTGTTTTGGGAAGACTGTGAAAGTTAGACCCAAGATGAAGGCACAGAAGGAGGCTTTCTCTTGGGCATCAGCTGCTTTTGCTGCTCCTCTCCTCTTGATCCTTGCAGTTCTGATTCACTCAGGTAAGAGGGACACATGTAACTTTTTTGCGAATGATAATGTTGTTGGCCTAGATCGAGAACTTGTGGCGTAGTTATGGCTGGTTAAAGAAAGCTCAATACCAAAGTTATTTTACCTTTTTATATTCTCTGTTTTGTATAAGATATTTCAAGGAGTTTAATGTCATTGCATATGGCAAGTTCTGATGGGTCTTGTAATGTGTAGACCAGTAAATTTAGACCATTTTGGACACTTCTATCACACTTATAATGGATGAATTTCATAGCATAAGGTAGCAAAATCTCAAATCAAGTGGGAAAAAAATAATGCTACAGCTTTCTTCTGATCTAGTGTCAATTTTGAGCTTTTCTGAAATCTTTAACTGGTGTCAATATGATTTTTAACTGATGTTTGGCAGCCAAAATGTCTAACAGTTCTTTTTATCTTCAGAACAAAATATCTATTTTGTTATCCGTTTTATGAAATGTTATGAAATGCTAGCTTAAAAAAAGTGTTCTTGCATTTTTTTAAACTCTATAAAGGCTACTGTATCATATTTGATATGCAAATCTCTGAGGCCCTAAATGATCAACATGATCAAAACTTTGCTGAAAAACCTGTTTTACACAATCTTCTACATGCCTTTTGTCATCTGACTGACGTTTTTAGCAAGTAAAAGGCATTTCTAAAATTGGTACACGTCTTTTGCTGTGAAATCTTTTTCAATCTTTTTTTTACATTTTTAAATAGTAAACGAGAGAATAACTTTTATAGTGTTGGTAATATTTCACTTACTGGACTCAAGCAACTTGACTGTCCATCCACCATTTTTTTTATTTTTTTTTTTAGAAAAATCATGTTAAAATATGAGTATCAAAAATTATACATCAGGCTTTTGAGGAACATTTATTTACCTCTCAGTCATCATTGCACTGTATTGCATTATATGTTTTCCACCTCAATAAAAACTACACAGCTTTGATCATAAATCTAAGAATTGAAATATCATCTTACAAAAACATATTATTGGGCTATATAGAGTGACAACTGATATATCTATGCATGTTATGTAAGTTGTCTGCTGTACAGGATTTCATTGATTTACATTACAAGCGTAAATATCAGCAACTGCACCAAATTGTATATTTACAAGTATGTTCAGTTTGAGCCTCTGAATGAAACTGAGGTGTTTTTCCCCTCCATATACAGTATATATATATCATAAAAGCATGATGTATCAAAATATTATACTCAAAAAAACATGCATGCAAAAAAAGTAAACAAAAGTAGATTTTTCTGACTATGTTTTCATATTAAAATAAATTCCATTGGATTTTATATTGGGTTATATAATGCAGTGACATTCATACATTATGAGTATGACAAAAAAAAAACGGAACATTGCTATACCACACTCAAATGAAAATGGAAAAAAAAGTTGAGTAAAATAAAATGTTGTTTCTATAGGTTCCTGTACAGTGTAATGCTGTGCCATGAAGCAGTGTCAGAGCAGATATCAGCATTAAGACAATAAGTTACTAGATGGACTATGACGACTTACAGTGTACTTTATATTGCTATTTACAACATCATGAAAACCCATTCCTATCCTCGCATCATGACTGCTTTAGAAGCTGTTTCTGTTGTACAATTGGCCAATGTTGTCATCAACAGACTCACAGGAGCCCTGTGTGTCACTTTTCATCTAATCACACTGATTGTTTGTCGCTCTGTAGGTCCTTTTCATGCCAGGAAATTGGGCCAAACAATTCAAGCTTTTGTGTGCACATCTCTGGCAGGCCTTTCCCACTGTAAGCAGTTACTAAGGAGATGAGCGGTTTCCACACAGGCTTTATTCTGCTGCTTATCAAACAAAGAGAGTTAGAATCTTTGATGCTTTACATTAGAATACTAACAGCTTTAAAAGGTGACCTACTCAAATATTTATTGTACAGTACTAAGCAAGTAAGTAAAACAAATCTTTTTTAAGAATGAAGCATTGACGTTTAATAATTAAGCATTTTCTAAAGCATATTAGAATAATTTCTGAAGGACCTCAAAAACATAATTTACCATTTTAAAATATATATTAAGAAAGTAGTTTGTTGTAAATGCTGCTTGATGAGCATAAAACTCTACTTCCAAATAAATTAACGAAATCCTTCAGACCCCAACTTGAAATGGTAGGACATTTGCTATAACTTGCAGAGTAATAGTTCGTGGTACATTTTGTTATTTGTCATTATTTTTCCTGTTGTCTGTGACACTGTCAGAACAGAGCTGTGACCCGTTTTTGGCTTGTGACTTTGTGATATTAGTCATATATATCTGAAAGAGCTTGTCGTAAAAGGTGTCTTGGACGGTGCAAGTGTGCTTTACATAAGTTATGTTGTTGCCCTCTCGGAATGGCGATTCTGAGGAGTGTATTATAAATGTACATGCCACAAATGTGCAGTGAAGTCAGAAAGAAGGCAGGGTGAGGCCTTACCAAACTGATAAATTTAGAGTAATCTTCCCTTGTGTGTGGAAACAATACTAAGGGGATGCCAAATCTGCATGCACTAACAATCACCTAACGTGAACACAACATGAAAGTGGAAAATGAAAATCTATTTTCTAAATGCATGTTGTTGGCCCTATTGTGAATAATTCTTTTTTTTTTTTTTAAATGTGAAAAAAAAATTCACTGAGTTTGATTGAAATGTATGTCACAATTCAGAATAAAATGTGTCACTTCTATAATATGGCGAAAGAAATGCAATGCTAAATTGCAGTCATGATTAACGCAGGTAATAATTATGGACTCTTTATGTATGAGCATAATAAATAATGGCTCATGTCATGGGTCAATCCTTTTGTGGATCAAACCATCAAACTTGTGATTATGAACCCTGATATGAACACTATCCCCCCCCCCACCACCCACACCACCCCACCACCCCCCCCCCCCCCCCCACTATAAATCAATATGCACTATGCAAGGGAGACATGTGTGTGTGTGTGGTGTGTGGGGTGTGTGTTGTTGTGGTGTGTGTGTGTGTGTGTGTGTGTGTGTGTGTATTTAACCTACATTAAGATCATTTAAACTGAATAGAAAATTTCCATTCCTTTGAATTAAACATAAAATAATAAACTTTATGTGATGCATATTTATCAGTCATTTCTGCATTCAAAATCGTGACAGTTTAACCACTAACTTTTCACATCTGTTTTAATTAAATCATATTTTCAGAATGTACGTATTCAAATTGTGGAGAATCAAAATAAAACTGTTCATTGTGAAAACAATTACATTTATTCAGCTAAAAAGTATGAACATTATTAAAATGAGGAACGAGGAATATTCACTTATAGTTCAAATGTATGAGATTATAACAAGTTAGATTTATTGATAATAAATATATAAACCTGATTTAAAACACATTCAGTTTATTAGTACTAGGAATCTTACCTGTGTATTACCAGTTTCATTAATGTATGTATGTTGTACTCACAAGTTTATTAAGTTTATTAGCTTCTTCGGTCACACTTTATTTTAAGGTCCATTTCTCACTATCAACTAACTATTAACTACAACTTTTGCCTCAATAAAACTCCTAATTTGCTGCTTATTAACAGTTAGTAAGGTGGTTGTTAAGTTTAGGGGTAAAATAGAATAAGACATTGAAATGGGCTTTTGACACAACCAGTATTGTATAAAGTGCTATACAAATAAAGGTGACTTGACTTTATAAGTACCAATAAACAGCCAATATGCTAGTAATATGCATGCTAGTTAATACTGAGAATTGGCCCTTCAAATACTGTTATCTTTTGTTTATGATAAAACATGGACATTTTATAAGCAATTCAAAAACAGAAATCTTAAATTTTGAGTGCAGTCAACAACAGTTCAGGAAATGACTTGATGAAATATTTGATAATTACGTCACTGGTGCTGAATTGATCTCTTTGCATTTTGGCAAACTAGCATTTGTCTCATAAATCAGATGTCTGAATTAGATTGTTCATGTCACAGCATGTGTTCAGGGAGTGAACATCACCAGTCTCGAGACTCTAATCAGAGGGACGGTGGGTGGAGAAGCTCTGCTCTCCGTCCGATACTCAAGCACCAGTCTGGATCCTCCTGTAATCAAATGGCACCTGAAAAGGGACAAACCTGTTACAGTGGTCCAGTCCATTGGCACGGAGATCATTGGTAACCTGCGACCAGAATACAGAGACCGTATCCTTGTGTTTGAGAATGGAACGCTGCTACTCCATAACCTCAAGCTGTCTGATGAGGGCACTTATGAAGTAGGGATCTCCATCACCGATGACACCTTCACTGGAGAGAGCAGCATCAATCTGACGGTGGATGGTAAGAAAAATCAAACATAACACAATCCTAACTGGTATCATAATCGACTTTTAGCAGTAACTCATAACAATAAAACCATGCCTGATATTTTGCCAGAGCCAATCTCTAAACCACATGTCCACATGGTCACCTCCACCGTGCTGGAACTGACGCAGAATTTCACACTAAACTGCACCCATGAAACAGGCACTAAGACCACCTACGGCTGGGCAAAAGGTGGTCATCCATTACTAAACGAGACCCGGCTGCTGCTGTCCCTGGATCAGAAGGTCCTGACCATCACACGTGTTCAGATGGTTGATGACGACGTCTACAGCTGTATGGTGGAGAACCCTATTAGTAGCATGAGAAGTCTACCAGTCAGACTCACCGTTTACAGTAAGAATGGGTTATTTGAGCATAATTTTACATATTCAGTACATATTTGTGTCATGTTTGTAGTTCTTTAAGAAGTAAAAACGGCTGAAAATGTTCTTCTGTTTCCAGAAAGGAGCACTCTTTATATCATACTGTCTACAGTGGGCATCTTCCTCCTCGTCACCCTTGTAACTGTGTGTGCTTGCTGGAAGCCGTCAAAAAAGTATGACTTTTTTTTTTCTCCTTTGCCCCTCGTCCATCCTTAAGTTGACAATGTTGGTGTAAACTGTTTGTCACCACAAATACTTTCATTAACAGATCAAAAAGACAGAAGTCCAAAACTGTTAAACCACGATCCATTCCACAAAATCATCACATCAGGTATCAAGACGTCAAGCCAGAGGGTATGTAATTATGCTGATATCGATTTCATAAGTGTAAATACACACTGGGCAAACAGGCTCATTAATTAAGCTTAAGTAAGTTTTGTTAGGAATTCAAAGAAATGTTCTAATGTACTGTTGATACCATAAAAAATTATTTTGATTCATGCCTCAGTTTTTTTTTTAAAATACTGTACAACAGACATGCATTTTGTATTTTTATTGATTTTAAAGATTTTTATTTAGTTGTATTTTATTAATCCTTCTGTATTAATATAATATAATAATTATGGCAAATTTATCATCACTCCCACAGCCACTGTATTAGAAACACCCTCAAAGCAGCATTAACTAGTTTTTAGTAATTTGATGCAAAGGTAATATAATACAAAGTATAGTGTTATAATTGTACGTTATTTAAAAAAATATGAAAGGAAAAACATCACACAGTCTGTGAAAGGGATGCATAATGCTGGAGAGAAAAATTTTATTAACTTGAATTAAATTAAATTTTAAATTAAATTGTCCATTATTAGTACTAGGTGTACTAGTATCAGCTAAAATGTGTGATTATTTATTATTACCACAGAAAATCATTTTGACTCGTCCCTCAATTTTTAAAAACAAGCAAAAATATTGTGCTTTAGAAGTGACATGTGGTGACCCATACTCGGAATTAGTGCTCTGTATTTATCTCATCCAAAGTGCACACACAGCAGTGACCACACACACACACACCACACACAACACACACACACATGCCGTGAACACACACTCGGGAGCAGTGGGCAGCCATTTATAAATATATATAAATTATATTCTGTGTTCAGCAGACATGTATTTTTATTGAAGTATTTTTAATTAATGCGTTTATTATTATATTATATTATATTCATTTATGTTTCTAGATGATGCCATCCCAATAATGACTGATCACGAGCGCAGGAATCCTGTATCACTCTACATCTTAAAAGAGAAGGTATTATGACATCATTATTGAATTTCCCTCTCCCAGCACACCTGCTTTATATTTAAAAATAGCTTTTCAAGTGGATGAGTGGTTCATTACCTCAGTAGAGCTGTCTGTGAGTCAGAGAGCAAAGCTTGAACCCTGACTGCAACATCTCTTTACAGTAGACATTAATATTCATGCTTTCACCACATATTCTAATATACTGTACAGCAGAATAGGTCATGAGATTATCATATTTCTGTGCTACAAGAACAGCCTAGAAGTTGCCCGCGCCTTCAAGTGCATTGATGTAGGCGTGTGAAGACTGTAAATGTCTGCACTTAATTGACATCCTCAGGATTCTCCTCCCGGCGAACCAGCGTCAACGTGTGAAACATGCACCTCCAACAGCAGCAGCCCTCCGAGCTACAGCAGCTCAGTACCTCCTCCGTCCGACTTGCTTGAGCTGCCAGCGCGCTCCTCTCGCAGATACCCTCGCACCCCCACTAAATCCCCACCGCACCATCGCCGGAGGAAGGGACACAGTCAGAGCCCACCAGCCCCCACCTCGCCCCTCAGCCGAGGGTCTGATCGAGCCTCTCAGCGCCCTGCGTCCTCGTCTCCAGCCAGGATGCCTGAGGATCCATCCACCCCTCCACAGGATCCCAGAGGTTCCCCAAAAACATAGATGATAGCACTTACCACATCTGCCGGGCCCACAAGCTGCAAAAAGACAGATACTGCACAAATACTTTTGCATTAATGTATGTCTATACCTTTAATGAGTACTGTGAATTCAGACATATTTCTTTTGTCGCAAACTCTTTTTCACTTACTATATAGTAGGGAAGTGAGCGATTTTGGATGCAGCCCAAGTTTAAGGTAGGGTAGCAGTTTCTGCTCTGCTAGTGTCATCTAGCAGAACTCCAAAAATAAAGCAAGTTTTTTCAGGCAACCTTTGCAAACGCCACTCTCCCCCAAAACATCACAAACACAGCTCTTACGGGTCTATAAAAGTGAAGGCATGTCTCAACAGATAAAAGTAGGCTACTTTCAACAAAAGATTCAACATATTAGGAATACTTCTAAGTTAAAATATTGAGCTAAAAGTTTTAACTTTCACTTACCTGTCGTGTCTAGAAGAAACCTCGTGAGTTTGTCCTATCGACTGAAACCCAAACATTCCGTCAAATTCCTCCATATTCTAAAAACACCAATGTTTACCCTTTTTTAAATGGTTGGCCTGACTTTGAAGTCTTCTTTTGGCTTCCACTTCAGTAACGGGAATCTGAATGTCTTTTTCCCATGCCTTTATCACACCGGCTAAACACCCTCTGGCTCAGCTACAATAGCCACACTTCAAGCTCTCGCTATTGGCTGCGTGGAGGTATGTGTACACGTGGAGGTAGGACATCCTATCATTGCATACGGACCAAATTGTATGGTCTTGAGCCTTCCATAGGCCCTGTCCCAAATCGCACTGAGCCCTCGCAGTCTTCCTCCCACACTTTCGTGACATAACACTGCTTTGATTGTTGGTTAGAAGTGTACTGCGGAGCTCGCCTCGGAGTGCATGCGTGAGCTCAGAAATATTAAGAAATAAAAATGAATAACAAAAAATAATGAAACAACAAAAACGTTCAAATGCACAGAATTTGAAATCTCCACAACCAGCCAAATCTCCCAAGCAATGCCCTAGCAACCACCTAAATAGGTCTGTATGTGTTCAAACTGCCCAAGCATTCAAACACCACAATTTCAAGGAAAGGCTTTGTCAAGTCAACAGTGAGGTTGTTCTTTCCTTTTCTAGTTTCTCTGTTTCCTTTTTTATTTTAGTGAATGTAAATGACAAGTAGAGTTGATCTGTAATGAAGATGTTAAATAAAAGATTGAGAAAGACCTGAATGTAATCTTTTACATATTTGATTTTGTCCTGTGTTTCTCCTGCTCATAATGTGAACATTATGCAATCGTGTCTCTCTCACTGAAGTTCATACTGTTCCTGAAAAGGGAGAGACAATGTGCATGCTGATTCACACAAAAGACACAGTAGGCTCCTTGTTAGGCATGGGCATGGCCGTTGAGAACGGGCATTGTAAAGGGAGCAGGCTGTTCTTGTGTTGATTCATACTCATGCATAAATGTAGAAGTTAGAGACAGAAACCCAAATAAGCGCAGGGAATGCTAATAGAATACCCTGCGTAAAAACAATGCCTTCACAACAGTTCCAGGCACGAACAAAAGTTTTAAAAGACTGTAAGTGGTGGAGAAAGAAAGAAAGGGTGACTTTTTACAATTCGGATTTTAAAGAAGAGACTAAGGAGACTTAAACTCGCAGTTGCAAAGATAAAAAGTTAGAAGACTCAATTATGTTTTTGTCATTTTATTCCGTGGCGGAAACGGACTTCCATAAGCAGGAACATTACATAAAAACAATTTTTATAACAACGTGACCATTTCAAGTAATATCTTATAGTAATAGCCTAATAATAATAAATACAACTCCGTTTAAAATTGATACACAATATAAATCAAATGTATAATAAGAATTAGAGGGGTGTGGAATTCTGTGTAAAACCACCATATTTCATTTTAGTCACTGACATTCGTTCAGGTCTCGTATTAAAATTACACTTGTCATGGAACTAAAACGAGCAGGTATTCTTTTCCCCATCGAACTTACATTTAGGCGCACATCGGGCGTGGCCTAATCGCTACACGTTTTGAATGGCGTTACTTTCGACGAATAAAATCTTATCTTTTCAAGCTGTAGCCAATAGAATCATAAATGGGCGGGGCTAAAAGGTTGGGATCCTGTTAGCGTCATTGACAACGGTAACTTTAATTCTGACAAGTTACAGCAGTAGAAATATGAACGCAATTTGCATTAGGACAGTAGAAACAGTAGAGACGTTTTGTTTTTCCTTGAAGGATCGGTGTCTTGCTTGGTAACATCAGTGACTCCCGAAAAGCCATAAATGATAGTAATACCAATTCATATCTAACGTTACCAGGTTTTACACGAAAATGAATCCAGCAAAAGCAGCTAAAGAAAGGGTTTGCTCGTCGATAACACAAAAGAAGCCCTTAAAAGAAAATAAAAGGATAACCTCTGGAAACAGGAGAAAGGCCACAGATGTGAGAGTGTTGGCAGAGAGGAACCCGGCTGTGGCACCTGTGGGTGTTTGGGTAGAGAGCGGAGATGAGAGTCTGGAGCATCCCGCGGTAAGGACTTGCAGTAACATGAGAGCTGTGTAGAGATGCTGCTGAAAACGAGCTTCCTTGACTGCCACTTTCCACTAATACGGTACACGTTGGTGTCTCATTAAGTGTACACACAGCAGGTGATTTTGGTCCAGGGGCTCTTAATCCTGGTCCTGGGGACCCCCTGCTCTGCCTCCAAAACATTATGTTCGTCCCTCTCATCTGACACACTCAGGTCAGCTCATGGATCTGTCTCTTAACGAGCTGATGATCTGAATCTGAATCTGAATGAGGTGTGTTTAATAAGGGAGACAAGCAAAATGTGCAGAGCAGTGGGTCCCCAGGACCAGGTTTTGGTCTGTCCCACATTAGAAGGGACATTTATAGGAAAGGGGGGGGGGGGGAGGGGTAACAGTAATCACAAACCAACATTTGGGCCCCAAAAGTTAGTATAGCTTGCTACGGTAAAATTAATTTTGGTATAAGACCCTCTCTCTCTCTCTCTCTCTCTCTCTCGCTCTCCGCTCTCTCTCTCAATTCAGAATTGCTTTATTGGCATGACTGTAAATGCCAAAGCTTAGTACACGTACAAAAAGATTTAAAAACAAATAATAATAATATAATAAAAATAATAATAAGTAAATGAACATCACAGTGATATAATGGAATAGTATAACATCTTAGAAGTATTAAACTATAACAAATTATAACATGTGAACATTTGATATTAGAAGTATTAAACTGTAACAAAATATAACATGTGAACATTTGATACCACAGTCTTTAACTTACATAGAAACACATAAATACTTCAGATCACTGTGGTGGACAGTATAACACACTGAGGTCAGACACAACACACACTCACCTGCTGTCTCTCTCTCACTAACAAGACACAAACACATTAACCTGACCATCTCTCTCTCACTCACACATACCAACACACACACACACCACATTCAAACTGCCGTCTCTCTAGCAACTTCCACATACACACAAACACACACACACACACCACACACAACACACACTTCACCTGCGTCTCTCTCTCATCACACATACACACCACACAAACACACACACATTCACCTGTGTCTCTATCCACTCATACACATAAACACCCACACACACACACACATTCACCTGCTTTCTCTCTCTCTCTCTCTCACACACAAAACACACACACACACAACACACACACCCACACACATCACCTGCTGTCTCTCTCTCACTCACACATACACACACACACACACACACATTCACAGGCTGTTCTCTCTCACTCACACATAAAATACACATACACACACAAACATTCACCTGCTGTTCTCTCTTCTCACTCACAACATACACACACACAACATACACACACACACACACTGCTGCTCTCTCTCTCAATCACAACAAACACAAACACCACCACAACATGCACCGGCCATCTCTCTCTCACTCACACACGGTACACAAACACACACACCACACACACACACACACACTTCAACTGTGTTCTCTCCACTTAACACCTACAACAACACACACCAACACACCCCACCACACATTCACATGCTGTCTCTCTCTCAATCACCCACTAACAAACACACACACACACACACACATTCACCTGCGGTCTCTCTTCACTAAAACATACACACACACACACACACACAACACATTTCACTGCTGTCTCTTATCACTCACCACATCCACACACACACACCCACAAATTCACCTGCTGTCTCTCTTCCTCACCAACACACCACACACACACCATTCACTTGCTGTCTCTCTCTCCCTCACAATACAACACACACAAACACACATTCACCTGCTGTATTCATCACACATACACAACACAAACACACACACACATTCACTGCTGTCTATCTCTCACTCAAACTACACACGACCACAATCCTACATTCACCTGCTGGTCTCTCTCTCACTCAAAATACACAGCACACATTCACTTGCTGTCTCTCTCTCACTCACACACACACACTCACACATACACACACACAAACACACAACACACACACACACACATTCAACATGCTGTCTCTCTCTCACTCACACATACACACACACACACATTCACCTGCTGTCTCTCTCTCACTCACACATACACACACACACACACACACACACACACATTCAATCACTCACTCACACACACACACACACACCACACACACACACACAAACACACATTCACACACACTCTCTCTCACACACACAAACACACAAACACACACACTCTGTCTCTCTCTCAATCACCCACACACACAAACCATTCACATGCCGTCTATTCACCAAAACTCACCAAACACACACACACACACACACACACAGTCACATTCTCTCTCTCCACTCACAAATACACCCACACACACACACACACCACACACACACACACACACTCTCTCACTCACACACACACAAACACACACACACACACACAATACTCACACACACACAACACCCACACACACACACACACACCCACGCACACACACACACTCACTCACAAACAACACACACACACACACACCACACACATTCACCTGCTGTCTCCTCTCAATCACACATACACACCACCACAACACACACACACATTTCAACGTGTTCTCTATCACTCACACTACACACACACACACACAACACACACACAGTCCACTTGCTGTCTCTCTCTCTCACTCAATCCACATACACACACACACACACCACATACACACAAACACACACTCACACACACAAACACACAAACACACAAAAACACACACACATTCATTGCTGTCTCTCTTCACTACACATACACACACACACACACACATTCTCTGTTTCTCTCTCACTCACACATACACACACACACACACACACACACACATTCACCTGCTCTCTTCTCTCCTCACACAGATCACACACACACACACCAGTCCCCTGCTGTCTCGTCTCTCATCACTCCTAGATTCTCTCTCTCGCTCTATCTCTCTCTCTCTCTCAAACGTAAGCTCTTGGATGTCACCTAGTTGCTGAGGACAGTTGACGACAAGATTCTATTGTACTTAAAGTACTAAAATGAAAAAAGTACACAAACTAAGGGCATATTTAGATATAATAAACAATAATAATAATAATACAAATGACAAAACACAACCAAACTGCATGAAAATGGAAAAATAAAAACTAATTTAAAATCTTAATAAAAATGATAATAGTATGTGATACTAAAATACCACTGGTCATTACTTATTATTATTATTATTATTTATTTTTTTATTTTTAATTTTGAATTGTATGTTCTTTTTTATTTTTATTGGTACTTTAAAAATTATATATTATTTATTTTTAGCTTTTTGTTTTTTTAGACATAATCTCAAATTAGGGTTACACAAATTGCAAACCCACATAAATACACTCAAATAAAATGACCTCTTGAGAATGATGTTCCTACTAATGGGCACCTGATGAAGACAGCTTAATTCATAGCCACACATGTCTCTTACATGTAACCCTGTGTGTGAGGAAGGTCCGGGCTTTGCTCACAGAAGAGTTTCTGGAGGAGACTCGACGAGAGAAAGAGGAGAGTCTGCGCCGATTTCAGGATGCAGTTCGTGAACGTGTGTCGCAGCAGGCCCGTCTGCGCAAACAACAGCAGCTACTAAATCATATGAGACAGTAAGAAAACATACAAATCCTGTGCTCTTTTGAAATAGATCTATTGATTATGTTAAATAAGCTATTATCTAGCATAAACTTTACACTGCTGTTCAAAAGTTTGGTGTCTAAGATTTGTTTTAATGTTTGTGTATAAAGTATAATATTTACTAATTTACTAGCATTTACTAATATTTTTAATTAGCTTTCATTTTTACATTTTTATTTTTATTGTACTTTAGTTTTAGTAATTTTTTAATGTACTTTTATCGTTTTTATTAGTTTGTTTATATATTTCTATTTACCTTTAATTATAATTTATTTCAGTTTTAGTACTTCAGATTTGTATTATATTGCCATGGCAATATTCCAATTTTTTTAATTGAAAGCGTTTCATCTAATATTTGTTTTATTTTTACTTTAATTTCATATATTGAAAATGTATTTTAATAGTTTTAGTTTAGTTAATATCAACATTGATTAAAAAAAAATGTGTACCCCAAACTTTTGAACGGCAGTGTACATGGTATTAGAGTAGCTAGTTTTAAACACAAAATATTTGTGGAAAATGTCTTTAGCTACAACAACCATACGTTTGTCTGAATGGCTGTATGCAAGTCATGTCACCTTATTCTTAAAAAAAGGGACTGGTTTTGCTTTACTTGAAACTTTAGATGGCAGTGAAAAGTCCAAATTTGTGAACACTATCTTCAGGTTGAGTGTGAGAGCAAAGTATCGCAACTAACCAGCAAAGCAGCCCCTCGTCTTACACCTCAAACCAATTTATTCCCTTCCTGGACACATGGGGAGCGAGCAATCTGCAGTCCCAGCTCTTGCAGTGTCAGCGCTCGGGGGACGGAGGCTGTTTCTTCACATCACCATACACATAATATACGGGTATTTACAGAGCATGATCCTTATACATCTACGTGGATCATTTTGCTCGTGTGATTTGGCAGAATGTAGCTGTAAGGGTGAGTTTCTTTACGTTTGTCTAGGTCAGTAAAGTCAGGAAGCAGGTGAGACACAGACTAGCCGCTCGTCAGACAGTGCAAGAGGGTGATGAACTCTCACAGCTACCTGGTGGGAGATGGAAACTATCCCCAGCTAGAGATGTGAGTCATGCATGATGCATTTGGGTCATTTCTGAGACCTGAACGTTCAGTGTTGCAGTATTAATATCTTCGCTTTTTGTTATGTATAGAAACCTGAATCACACACTTGGGGAGATCAGAAGGATACTGAAGGTACAAATTATGGAGGAGAGGAATACGAGCAGGATGTTGAAGTGGAAGATGAGATGCTGTTGAGGCAACATGATCAACTTCTTGATTTGCATCACCACAGAAGCAAGACTGTAACTTTTCAGAACGATATGGTAAGGAAGATCTTGTGTGGCCTTAAATATAGTCTCGTATGGGGCACATCCACATTCATTAGACATACAGTGTAAAAAAAATTAATAACTGCAAGGCTTTGCTTACAAGTGACCTGGCTGCTACTGTACAATTCAATAAGTGCTTCTGCGGAAGAACCAGTATTTTGCAAAGTTTCTGAGATTTGTGAGAACAACATTAGATTTTGTTTCTTTTGTGTGTTATGTTGTCAGTCTTTAAGATGACACAAGTATTATCATCCTTTATGAGGAATCCTTCCTAAAACATCCCTTAAACATTCCTCTTTAAACATCATGTAAAAAACTGACTGATGGTTTTACATATAGCTTATGCTGCTCCTTGTTTAAGTGGCTGCTTCAGAATAATTATATACTTTCTGAATCAGTGCTGCTGGTTGAGGCACACCAAATTACATTTATGACATTTTCAACAAATTGTGATATTACATAATGTAACACAATGCCTTTTATATTCATTCAGGGAAGTTGTGGCCTAATGGTTAGAGAGTCAGACTCATAACCCAAAGGTTGCGGGTTCGAGTCTCGTACCGGCAGGGATTGTAGGTGGGGGGAGTGAATGTACAGCGCTCTCTCCCACCTTCAATACCACGACTGAGGTGCCCTTGAGCAAGGCACCGAACCTCCAAATAAATGGCATAATGGTTCACGGTGTGTGTGTGTTCCCTGCTGTGTGTGTGCACTTAGGATGGGATAAATGCAATGGGTAACCATAATTGGCCACATGTCACGTTCACATTAATATGTAAATGTTGGTGTCTCTACAGGTATATGAGCCAGACGAGCCAGACACTGTTTCCTTCACAACTGACTACAGAGCTTCCCAAGTGCTTTGGCCTCATGACCATCAGGAGGAGCTGAAGAGGCAGGTAGGGAATCATGCTTTATTTAGAATGGTGTCTCCTCTTTTTATTAGGGAGATCAATGTAGAGTTTAATATTTGCAGCAATGAAAGTAAATATCTGATTGTAAACAAATTAAACTGAAAAACATAATTCATATGTACATTACCATTCAAATTTTTTAAAAAGAAACCTATTATGTGTTACCAAAGGCTGCATTTATTTGATTAAAAATATAGTTAAAACAGTAATATTGTGAAAAATATTATTACAATTTAAAATATTTTAGCATGTATTTCAAAATAAAAAAAAAAAAAAAATCCGTGCCACTGTCCTTCCTAAATCATATGCTGATTTGGTGCGCAGGAAGCATTTCCTCATTTTCATTGTTGAAACATTTTCGGTGTGCTGCATAATATCTTTATGGAAACCATGATATAGTTTTTTCAGGATTCTTTGATGAAGAAAAGAGCATTTATTTAAAATAGAAATTATTTGATTGTTGAATAGATGTAATAAATGTATAAATTATTTTGAATGTTAAATAAAATGCCCATGTCACTTTTGATCAATTTAATGCATAAATAAATGTTTTATTTATAGTTCGCTGAATAAATGTATTATTTATATTTCCAAAAAAAACAGCTGACCCCAAACTTCTTTTTGCTTTGATTTCGGTGTAATCTCTCTTCTTGCCAAAAAATATCGTTTTCTTCAAAGTGCTAACTGTGTTGTTTCAGAGGCAGTCTCGGTTCCTCATGTATCGACGGCACTTCATGGACACTGAGCGAGAGCAAGTGAAGGAGCACCGAAGGCACAGGAAACATCTGAAGAGAACTGCGAGGTCAAACCTCGCCACATGTTTACAAGTATCTTCTCTACAACAGCATCACATTTACGTTCTTTATTTCACTGCTACTAAAAAAGATGTCTATTTGCATACCTTTCCGCGTGATGGTTGCTCACTTCTCTTTTGGTTTCCCTGCTGTAGTCAGGCTACAGTAAATAGTTTACATGACTGACTAGTTACTGTAAAATAATGATAATAATGGACAAAAAATAAGACTGTTAGAATAATTGCTAGGTCTTTGTCACAAAGACCAATATAAAAAAGGCATGACTTTTAATCAAAAAGTTCACTCCCATAACAAGTACACATAGTTTTAAGTTCCTAACTATTATACTTTTTCCTGTAACTCAACTGGTAGAGCATGACGCTAGCAGTATAAAATTCAAGGGTTGGATTCCCAGGAAAAGACACATGTTAAAATGTTTACCCTTTATTGATGATATAGAATTAGCTAAAAAAACATAAATTGTTTCAAACTTAATTTATATGTATGTGCACATATTATGTACAATTAATTTAAATGTAGTTTAAAGTAACCTGTCCTTAAGCTTGAGTGAAGTGTACTATTGAGGCAAGTAACCACCAATCATTTTTCTTTCATTAAGTTGTCCAAGAACACAAAAGACTTCATGTTGCATATTATACTTTCTTTTATAAACTCAGAGAATGTTTTTCTGTGTGTAGCATTAAGAATGAAAAAGAACAACTCAGGAAAGCGGAGGAGAAGAAGATGGAGAGGCAGCGACAGCAGGAGGAAGAAAGAAAAGACATGGCTGAGAGGGAGTATTTGATTTTGGAGCGATTGAGGCTTGATGAGGAGGAGGCAGCAGAGAAGGTAGAGAGACGAGAGAAAACAAAGAGCATCAGAGAAAGCAAACGGTACATACTGCCAATATATGGCACAAGTTATCTTGTTATGAGTATGTTCATTATAACCATAAATACACTAAAAGTTTAAAAAAATAAAATAAAAATCACACCATGCACACCAAGACTTCATTTATTTGATCACAAGTACAGTAAAAAAATAAAATGTTAAATATGATTAAATTAAAATCTAACTGTTTAACTGTTTTCTGTTTTAAAATGTATTATAAAACGGATAGTTCTGGTCCTTGATTCTGATTGGCTGAGCCACGTTCGAAGCTGTTGTAAATTACTCTACAAACATACACCTTTGTTTACTTCGGTGTGTTGCTCTGCAAACACTTTGTAGCAACCACAACTGATTCTGAGGAACTACATTGTTTGGTGGAAGAATACTGTTTTTATTAATATCATTACACTTTATTTGCTCTGTTTTATTTTGTGAAACCTAACTACATATATGGGAATAACCATTTTAATAAAAGCAATAAACCCCCGTGAAGCCGTGGTTTACAGTGAATTTATAACAGCTAAGAGGGTTTTACAACGCCCCTTAGCTGTTATAAATTCACTGTAAACCACGGCTTCTTGGGGCTTATTGCTTTAATTTATTCCTGTGATGGCAAAGCTAAATATTCAGCATCATTACTCCAGTCCTCAGTGTCACATGATCCTTCAGAAATTAATCTAATATATAATAATGTAATAATAAATGTTTCTGCACTGCTGTAGAAACATTTATTAATTATCCTTGATACATTTTTTTCAGGATTCTTTGATCTATAGAAAGTTCAAAAGAAAATAATTTATTTGAAATAGAAATCTTTTTACATTATAAATGTCTTTAGTGTCACTTTTGATCAATGTAATGCTTCCTTGCTGAATAAAAGTATTAAAACTACTTACTGATCCCAAATCTGGCGTGGGGATCAGTCGTGGCCTAATGGTTAGAGAGTCGGACTGGTAACCCACAGGTTGCGGGTTCGAGTCTCAGTGTTTGTTCACTACTCACTGCTGTGTGTGTGCACTTGGATGGGTGAAAATCAGAGCATAATTCCGAGTATGGGTCTCCATACTTGGCCACACGTCCTTTCCTTTCCTTTTCAAATGTTTGAATGGTAGTGTACATCACAACATAAACAAAGTAGTGTACATAAGCATAAACAAAACATAAATACACCATAACATCTATAGTTTTACGTTCAGTAGATCTGAATAGTGTTCTAATCATATGTAAAGAGCTGTCGTGGTGTGTGATGATTCTGTGACAGGTACATTGAGGCCATGCAGGCTCTAATGAAAAAGAAGCTGGAGAAGGATAATGTTGAACTCCCTCCTCTGTGCTGCTGTGGAGACACTTTCTGGGACAGCCATCCTGATACCTGCGCCAACAACTGCATCTTCTACAGCAATCCTAAAGGTAAACTGCTCACTCTGTGCCCATTTCATTTCATATTTTAGGATAATTATAGAGTATTCAGCTTCTCCTTGTCTTGATAGACTGCATTGTGTAATTCAGATGTTTTTGTTCTAACAAGCAACAAGTGACACAATATTTTCTTGGTTGCTTGGTTCCTATTTCTGTGGCATTGTGTGGGAAGGCCCCGCCCACAGAGAAATATCATTGGGCCTTAATCCTGCTCCTCATAATTGAACATCAAAAATGTTCTGATTGTGTTGCTGGAAACTTGTCATATCGTGCCTGTTTTTATGTCGTAAATGATCTTACTCACAGTACCATGACTTGACAGACAATGCATGTGGGGTCTCTGTCACAACTGATGTCTTTTGTTTTTCCATTTTCCATGACATAGTATAACGGTACATATTTTAGACAGTGTGAAGTTCAATCCTGGATTTAGTTCATCACAGGAGCAGCCTTATTTTATAACAAAATTTGTAAATACCCTTGTGAAAAAGAAGTACACTTCAGCATACTTATTACTTTAAAAGAATATACACAAGTACAAACTGAATCCAATGTTTTTTTTTGGACATTTAATTGAATGTTACATACAATTAAATGAAAATCCATTATAGTTTAGATTAATATTAAATGCAATTAGTTGAACTTAAGTGTGTTTTTTAATGTAATTACATAATTATTTCAATTGTGTATCTTTGAAATTTGGTTAAAGTGTACTGCTGAATGAACTGAGAAGCATATGGTGAACTAAAATATACTTGTCATATCATATCTATTGAAACATGCATGTTACTTATTTAAATATACTTTTATATTTAAAGTTTAGTACATTTAAAATATATTCATTTTAATTGTAATACTGAATAACACACTACAGTTAATCAACTCTCTAAAGTGCTGGGTTGTTTCAACCCAACTTTGGTCAAATATGGACGAGACCAACAAAAAAAAAAGTATTTAAAACTTAATTTAAAAATGTTAACAACGGCTTGGGTTAAAACTTCTAAAACAAATCAATTGTTATTCATCTATTGCACAAAAGCTACATGAACTAATATAAAATATAAACGACTAACATGTGCATGCAGAGTTTCTATTTAGGCTGTAATACGTGTTTGCAGCTTTGAGCAATGCAGTGCTGAAATTTGCATGCTCACGAATCCTCTCATTATAACATACAAATTGTTGACATTATGAAAGATTCATTATGAATATATTTATTGTGTTATAACAGAGATTTGTGAGTTTGCGATGAACTGAGATTATAAATGCAGGCAGTTCTCTTTGCTGGCATTCTGCCATCCAAGCCATGCACGCAGCAGCCGCTTGCTTTAGTAAAAAATAACAGTGTTCTGTGAATGTTGTTGCTTTAATAACAAATATTTATCGGGAGCGTGTATGCTGGGATTTCATAAATTTCATGGAGAAAAAAGTAACGTAACTAGTAATGTAACTAATTACTTTTGAAATAAAGTAAAGTAATCAGAACAGTAACGTGATTACTTTTAAAAGGAGTAATCAGTCATTTGATTACATTTTCAGAGTAACTTGCCCAACACTGGTTAAGAAACAGTCATGAAAGTGTTCTTCTACAAGTACAGTTTTTTTAAGTATACTTTTAAGACCTGAGGTACACTACAAGTGCACATTCAATACAATTATGCACACTTCTGAATCCCAAGGGAAATCTTGGCCACATTGCTCAACGTTTTTTGACGCTGACATTCATTCAACTTTTGAGTTTATTTATTGGTCATTTATGATTGTTTTCTGCAGTTTATGCTCAGGCTCTGCAGTCTGTCTTGCTAAGCTGTGATCTGAAGGAAGGAGGCTTTGGACAGTATGCGTCCACCTGGAAGGCATCCTCTATGGATGTCCATTCTCAAAGGAAGTGATTGCAGTCCATCTTTAGTCATTATTGAACATGTTTTAAGATTGGACAGCCTGAAGTGTAATGTTGTATTAACGTAATGATTCCATGGTGTGATATTTTTTTTTATTGTACTCATAAATGGTTTTAAAATACCTGACATATCTAAATGTAACCAGCATTTTTAATCTTTTAATAAACCTTACTGAACTGAGAAATTCAACTGCTGTGATTGTTTATTGTGTCATAACTTGGTTTTCTTAACCTAAATGCACCTAAATGTGTATGTGACTTTTGTACACTTATTCAGCCATTATCCACAAAGTTCCTGATCATATGCTTCAGGGTTGAGAAGTCAGAAACAGAATGGCAGTCACATGTATTTATGTCTTTGTCTGTGGAAATAAGAAGTATTCATTTCCATTCCAGAAAGCAACGTCCTAGTTTCTAGTCAAATGTAGGTTATGTTTAGTTTGATACATAAAACTTTCAGTTTGATATACTTCACATATAACAACAATATCATACGGGCATTTCAGTGTAAACAGATGCCCATGAACTGAAAATATTTGTGCAGTTTATATACGGATTTGCACACACAGATTTGGCATGAAAACTATTAAAAAGTGTTAAAAAAAACAGTGTTTAAAAAACTTTTTAACAGGGTTTTTTCAGGGAAATAAGCACTCAACTATGTGTTACAGTGATTTTACAGTGACAGTGCTGTATTGCTTTAATACAGGACCTAAACCACAATAGGCCAGGGTTTGCCAAAATGGGGTTCGCGAGCCCCTGGCGGTTCCTGAGGAACTGCAGGGGATTTGTGAGTTCATGAAATTATAATTATTAACTAAATCATACAAAATTAAAATAAATCATATTAAAATACTAACAATCAAAATAAAAACTTATATTTTGTTTGCCTGAATGCCATGTCACCATTAACCGACATCAGAGAATTGTGAACATGCGACAGTTTTGCTGAACTATGGAAAATTAACTTACAGTCTCAAGCAGTATAACGTCATAAATATTCCTAAATATATAAACTAAATATTTAGGCCACATGGTTCGGATGCCAAAAAGAAAAGAAAAAAAAAGCCCGAAAGCTGTATAATTTTTAAAAATTTATTATAATATATGAAACTCAGAATGACATTAATATACTACATGCCGGGGAGCAAGAAAATAATGTACCTTTTAAAAAGATTCACAGTTTGTACAGCTTTCTTATTGGAAGAGTCCGAAATCAAATGCATATACAGTTTTAACACTTCCAGAAAAAGTGTATTTTTTTGTATTTGTGTACAAAATATTTGGCGAGAAACAAAATGAGATTGAATAAATAAAAAAGCAGCTGATTGTCCTCTTTCAAAATGTGTAGAACCCAGAATAACATTTTCATATTTCAATGAAATTTCAAGGAATGTCCACCAAAAATACTCAAATGGTAGAAAAGCTGTATCCACCTTTTTCTTCAATGCGGAAGTAAGCCTATGGGTGAGACTTCCGGTTCATTAGCCGCTATAGGTAAATAACCAGGAGAATAGGGTATATGTCGAACATCACCTGACCAAACCCGGAAAACAGGGGTCTCATTGCTTCCGCTGGTCGGAGAACGTGTTAACAGCCGTATTAAATAATAGTGATATCTATGGACTTTTAAGATAATCAGTTAAACTAGCTAGCTGTTTTTATTGTTGACGTTTTATTCAATTTTTATATCTAAAAATAAAAAAAACTTTTAGATATCAGTCCGCATATGTTATGGACATTGGTTATGATCATCATTGGAATCTACTTTGAAGGCATCTTGAGTAAAAACTTTTAATGAAGCATATGCAAAACGTTTGAACCGGAAGCAACGAGACCCGGTTAACAGAATACGGAAGTCTGTTGCGCATAACCCCTATAACAACGTGCAGTAAACGGTAAAACTGTTTGCACTACAAACCAGTGTGTTAATAATTTAAGATAATACATTAAAATAATATGATAAGACACACCAACTTTCAATATCATGCAGCAAAACAAACAGTTTTGTTCAGCTAAAAATAGCTGGACGGAGTAGACGCAGATGAGACCGGAAGCCAGACCCATATAATTTACAAATGGCCGCGCCCATTTTTTACGACAAGAAAAAGGTGGCTAACGAAGGGTTAAGTTCAGCCCTGGTGATGACGTCATTCTGCATCACATGTTCACGCCGCCAGATCCAGTTTAGTGTTTGTCGCAAGTTAACCCCGTATGGAAAATGGAGACGCTACACCAGGACAGGACGAGCTAAAAATCAATTAATGCTCATGTGATTTTTTTTTTTTTTTTACACCAGACAAACCGGTATTAATAGCATCCGGCTTTCCGTCAGACGAACCACCGGTCAAGGCAAGGCAACCATGGAAATCTTTGGGAATTTCGAGCGCATTGAGGTTTTTCCACCTCTGGAAGTGGGAAATGACAACACGTCTCCGATACTTTAAATGCAACTTCTAGGACTGCCGGCTTTCGACATGATTAAATGTACTCGTAGTTTTAGGTCGTGAGAAATGAGCGCAGACTGGTCTGAGACACAAAACGATTAGTCAGCTAGTTTCGTTGTATATTTTAGTTGTTCTTGGTTTTAATTTTTAATAAACTTGCGTTTTTAGAAATCGATATGAGATTTTTTAGATATAATTTATAACGTCAGTGATATTATAGTTACACTTTTTTTTTTTTAGTTACAATTTTTTTGCAACGAGACAAATAGCAGTAACTGTAAAAATGAGATCTCTGGCCCCGGGAATCAAACTCATTACCTCTTTCTCTAGAGACAGCTGGTGAGTAACAGGCCCATGTAAACACAACATACTTAAATACACATAACATGCTCTGATGTTAAATCTAGCCCATCATGTGGGGTTTTATTGTATGCTTTTTGTTAATGCTATTGATTTTAAGCCCTGCTTAAAAGTTCCTCTTTAATCATCTGTTTTCAGTCAGTGCTAATATACATTTCAACGTGTTAAATATATGCGTAAAGATTATTTATTTGCTTACTATTGGAATTGAACCACAATTTATATACACACAACTTAATTTATTTTTGTTTAGGGTTAGGATTAATCTTCAATCACAATTATACATGCTTTATGAATATATGCGTACCTCATGAATGGGAAATCTGTTGAAGCACAGTACTGTGACTTAATGTTAGTGGTTTCTGTTTGCAGCATGCATAGCCCTCAAAACTGATGTACACAGTGTTCAGCGTGCTTCCCCCATAGGAAATGTACAAAAAAAATCGTATAAATCATTCAGTGTGTGTGTGTTTGCCTTAGGTGAGGCTGTTTTCCTGCAGACGTAATGTGGTTTCATGTCTATCAGTGGCTTACTGGTTTATTTAAGACTGCAAACACCTCCAGCTTCTGTCAGGCTTAACCACCGTTGATGCTTTTTGACTTGTGAATCTTTTTATTAAAGAACTTATTCCTTTTGACAAGGTACCGGTTCTTCATCCTCATCCTCACGTTTGTCTTCTATACCACCTACCACCTCTCTCGAAAGCCTATCAGTATCATCAAGGTAATAAAAGTCTGGAAACTAAACATTAACTAGCTGCGTGATAGGCCTAACCTGAAAAGAAGAACTGCAACAAAGAGCTTTTTTTGTTGTTGTTGTTATACTGATCAATCACATGATTGCTTTTGCATGTAATAAATTAAGTGTAAAATGTTAAATAATAAATTTGCACATCTTTTTGTTGTTGTTGTGACAGAGCCAGCTGCACAGAAACTGCTCTGATGTTATTCATCCAGCAGACCTCAACATCACTGACAATGACACCTGGTGTGATTGGGCTCCTTTTGGTGAGTTTGATTCTTTTCTTAAAATATTTAGTTTTGTAGCTGATATAATATCTGTCAGTGTACCTAAACTGTGCTAATATAAAGTAAGACCTGTCCTGCGCTTCATCCCTCCATACACTGCCAAAGACTCTTATGCTCACATTTATTTTATCAAAAAATACAGTAAAAACTGTTATATGGTGACATATTATTACAATTTAAAATATCTGTTTTCAATTGTAATATATTTTAACGTGTATTTTATTCCTGTGACCGCAAAGCAGAATTTTCTAATATGCTGATTGGGTGCTCAAAAAAAAAACCTTTCTCATTATTATTATTATTATTAGGGATGCACCGATTTATCGGCCGCCGATATTTATCGGCCGATTTTTCCTCAATTTACAACCATCGGCTATATAAGGAAAAAGGCCGATATAACAAACCGATGGGTTATTAATTAACTGCGTGAAGGCACTGAGCTGTATAATGTCTGTTGCATAATCCTAGCGCTGCTGTCTGCTCTTTAATGCTAATCAAATAACAAAATACAAAAGATCGCACACTATTCTTGACTAATTAACTTTTGTAACTTTCATAAGTGTAGCGGACCTCATCTGAATGATGACCAAAACTTTATTGTTGTTTTATTACGTTTATTGCATCCTTTTTCACTCCAAAATAATCACTATAAGACAAAACATTAAACTCTCTCTCAGTTGCATTATCATCAACATACAGCGAATTACACAGAACACTTATTACAACTAACAGTAAACAAACATATACAGATCTCATGCCTTTTCGGGGGATGCTTAATAAACTGACAAACTTTAAATCAGAAGAACTGCTAGCTTTCATTACCGATATATCTGCTCCGTAGACCAGAAAACCCATCAAGATAAGAGTCCCGCCTTAGTAAAGGAGATCTCATACAAATTTAAACTTACAAAAAAAATTAAAATGTATACAAAAACAAATTAAAAGATTAATCATAATAAAGTCTGTTACAATAGAGGATTTCATTGTATGTAAATGTTAACAGTGAAGTTTTATTTAACATTTGTTTACTTTTTTCTGTACCTAAACTGTTAAACGCTAACCCAAAAATGCACTATTTATTCAATATGTTGCTTTGTTCTGTTGTATTTAATGTAGGCCATTAATTTTAAATACCAATCCATGTTCATTAGACATTATTTGATGATGGCAATAAACTGGCTAGTATAATTTTAATGCAGGTGTGTTTGAACTTTGCTATTTAAACATGATCAACTACGATCTATTTTGATGCCAAAATTTCAAATAAGTGACAAATATCGGTATCGGAATCAGCCAATAAGTGTTTGTTAAGAATCGTTAATCGTACGGTCCCCCCAAAAATCCTAATCTGTGCGCCCTAATTATTATCAGTGTTGAAAACAGTTGTGCTATTTATTATTTTTGTGGAAACTGATACATTTTTTAGACAAATTCTTAGAAGAACAATATTTATTTGAAGAGATCTTTTTGGTAAGAGTTAAATTTTTTTTCCTTGCTGCAGAAAATTTTGTATTCTTCCTTACAAAAAAACTACTGAGTCTCCTCTCAGTGGTAGTTTATATTAACCCATCAACGCATTTCTTTTTTTTTAATTCAGATCAGAACAATTACCAGAACCTGTTTGGAGTGTTGGACAACTGCTTCCTTGTTGCTTATGCTATTGGCATGTTCTTTAGGTATGATATTGGATTTTCTTGGTTAGACTTTCTTGCTTAATGTGTTTTGCTTGAAGTATAGCACCTGGTTTTGAAATATGTTTGACAGTGGGATGTTTGGAGAGCGATTGCCTTTGCGTTACTACCTGAGCTCAGGAATGATTCTCAGTGGCCTTTTCACTGTTCTGTTTGGCCTGGGCTTTTACTGGCAAATCCACTCTTTGTGGTATTACTGCTTAGTTCAGGTAAGTTAGTTCTCTTTTTATAAATTTAAACCAATGTATTTCCAAAAGGTGTGTCAGTCCATCAAAACTTCATTTAAAGTACCAGAGAGCGAGTCCCAGAATTTCACAATGTGAAACCAAAAAAACTGAAGTTAGTCTTTTCCAATGGCACGTTTCTTGTCAGGAGTTTTCAAAGTGAAATTTAAAGTATTTTTGCATATTATCAAATAACAACCTTATCAGTGCATGATTGAGATGAGCACATCATCTTTTTTCTCTTTTCTTAGCCCATTGTAGTCCAGTCTTACTGGTCCAGAGTTAATTCATAGTAAACCTTGAGTCATGTTGGAGTGAGTCACATGGATAACACATGACTGAATCAGGCGGATTACTTTACTTCTTGAACATGTCAAACCCATGTGCTCAGCAGACTTGCTGAATACTATGTTTTTCCTTTACAGGCCTTAAATGGGCTGGTGCAGACTACAGGCTGGCCGGCAGTGGTAGCGTGTGTTGGGAACTGGTTTGGGAAGGGAAAGTAAGTGACTGTTGTGTTATTTGCTGCTTGCTCAGTTTGTGAGCTGTTGACAGTGCAGAATTGTATCTGCATTTTTTTTCTTTTTTCTTTTTACAAAAGCAACTAAATGCAGATCTAAATGATCTCACTTGCTGCCACAATCAATAACTTGTCTGTTATGAACTGTGCTTTTAAATCAACATGAAACCACAATTGGAACCCGTTTTACTACAGTAATATGACAAATGTCAGAGTGAAACAGGATATTTCACAAGAAAATGCATGGCAGGTCTTGACTTTATCTATCAGGAATTGATTGCATGGTAAAAACTGGGTATTTAATTTTAAAACCAAGCCAGATATCAGCTTTAGTTAGCAAAACAATTCCTAAATCACTATTTACTAACGTTTTCTAATAGTCTGCATGGCCTAAGAGTATAAGGCAGAGCAAGTTATTAGACTTTATTTTAAGCAACTTCATTGATGAATTGTGCACAATAAGATACATGTGCAAAAGTTTGGGATCAGTAACTGACCAGAAATGACAGTGCAGTAATGTATGATGTTACAAAAGATTTCTATTTCAAACATGATTTGAACAGATTTTTGTGATTATAAAGTTTAAAAGCATTATTACAGTTTCCACAATTATATTAAGTAGCACAACAATTTTAAGATGAAGAAGAATAAATGTTTCTTCATGATTTCTGAAGACACACGTGACACTGAAGACTGGAATAATGCCTCGAAGATTCATTTTTTTGCCTTCACCTAATAAACATTACAACTTTACAACGAGGGGTGCCCAACCGTGCTCCTGGCGATCGACTGTCCTGCAAAGTTCAGCTCCAACCCTAATCAAACACACCTGAAGCAACTAATTAGGGTCTTCAGGATCACTTAAAAATTAAAGGCAGGTGTCTTTGATTAGAGTTGGAGCTAAACTTTGCAGGACAGTCGATCGCTAGGAGCAGGGTTGGGCACCCCTGCTTTAAAATATATTAAAATAGAAATATTTCACAATCTTGCTGTTTTTACTGTATTTCTGAGCACATGAATGCAACCTTGGTGTGTATAAAAGACTTAAAAATTAAAAATACAATCCTCAAAATTTTAAATGGTTGTGTATTAATAAGTTGGTTTCATGTTGACTGTAATGTTCCAAAAGTCAACGTTCAAAATTCAGAATGATGCTCTGTTCATGCAGGCGTGGATTCATCATGGGGATCTGGAACTCTCATACTTCAGTAGGAAACATTCTGGGCTCCCTCATTGCTGGGGTCTATGTGTCATCTGCGTGGGGCCTGTCATTCATTGTGCCTGGTATCATCATCGCTTCTGCTGGAGTCATCTGCTTTTTGTTCTTGGTTGAAAGTAAGTCACACACGTTAGATATATATGGGGAATTTGCCTGTTTATGCACACAGGCTGTTTACAGAATCAGGAACAGAAGGGAAACCGAAACAAAGTTTGTACATGAAATTACATGCACATAAATTTGCCATTACTTCAACCTAGATGGGTGTGGTTTTTTTTTTTATTGTAACCACTTCTGATTACCATTTTACTAGTTAATATTCTGTGATAGAAACAGAATAGATAAAGACAACACAATATTAACTTTATCTGCAGTTATAAAAGGTATTTTCAACAAACCCAAGATTGATTTTGCAGAAAAAAATGTGCAACCTCAGTCATAACAATTTGTTTTTACAGAACCTGAAGATGTGAACTGTACTCTACCACAACACCATGTGAGTTCACTTACAAGTAAAAAAATATGCACAATATTTTCCAGTATGACTCTTCTACCTGCATAACCAGCTAAACAGCAGTGGTCCCCTCCCAGCTATTTCATATGTGAGCAGAGTTTGTGTTTCTGTGATTTTCATGAGCACTGAAATTGCATTCAAACACAGATTTAATTATTTTGCCATTATTTGCAAATTGATTGTGTGAAAAGGCTTGCTAACACTCATTTAGTTACAATCAATAAAATATTTAGTTTTTTGCCAAACTGAAAGCAAACTAAAATGTTAGCAGTAAATTTGGCCTGTTATTTGCAACAGGAGAATTGAGCCAGTGAATGTAACATTGTCATTCTGTGCACCTGTAGTTCACAACACTAGTGAATTTGGTTGAGAATGAGAAAGGACCTGAGAATTGAAAGCAGAAGTAATTGTGAACAGAAAGAAATCACAATCTGTGTAACGATCTGCAAGAGTGAGAAGAACTATGATAACGCTGTCTGTTGAACTCTGTTGATCTATGTGATTAACTATGTTGGTCTCAATGGATAAAGGCTGGACAACTTATAAAATCTGAACAGATTTTAAACTCTAGCCATCATATACTTGCTGACATAGGAAAAACTAAACGAGTGAGGATCACACACTGACAGACTGTCAAATCCTTATAAACACAATAAATTCACACAGAAACTCGCGCCTCATTGATAGGAGACACATGGCAAATAAAAACGGTCTGTGTTCTAAAATCAGCTCAGAAATCAAACGTGTTTGATATCCTTTGACTGAAGCTAAAAAAAAAAAAATTGCACTCTGTGATGGCCAAAATCTGCAGGCTGTGACTTTCAGCAACTAGCATTGACTCCTCCAGACTCCAAATTGGGCAAAAATATGTGCAAAATTCGTGTAGTGTATTCCAGCCTACAATATATACTTAAAGTACTGTCACTTACTGTTCTTCTTTTAACAGACACAGTTTTACCTTCATTGATGTAACACTAACAGGCTCTAATGTGTTTAGGAGAGTGTGGAGCAGGAGCCTCTACTGAGGAACTCATCCAGTAATGAGGAGATCTTCAGCACTAACACCTCCACAGCTGTAGAGCCGGTGGAGGATCACACAGAAGCCATCAGCTTCTGCGCCGCGCTCAGGATTCCTGTGAGTGACCTGTTATTCTCAGTTTTACACCCACAGCTGTTAGTCAGCGAATATAAGGTGTTATTTTTTTTAGAGATTGAGAGAACAGTCAATCCTGGGAAGTGTCTGGGTTCTTGGATCACAAATCATGCTTTTGCTTTTCCAAACTATTTTTTTTTTTCTTTTTTCTTAAAAGATTAAAAGTTTTATCTAATGGTCTTTAACCAAAATACTCTGTTTGGGTCATTTTGACCCAAAACGACAATTTTTGGATTTACATTTATATATTTAGCGGTTGTTTCTTTATGCGAAGTATGAGGAATGCTACAAAATATGCAATTCATCCTAATGAGTAACGTCAGAAAAGAAGCGGTATGATGTTGCAAATTTGGCTATAAATGGGTACAGAATGGTAACAGTTGCATTCAGTTGTTGCCAGGACAGAAGTAAATATCATAATGTCACTATTGCAAAATGTGCTGTCTTTATGCTGCAGGGTGTGGTGGAGTTCTCTCTGTGTTTGCTTTTTGCTAAGCTGGTCAGCTACACCTTCCTCTACTGGCTTCCTTTATACATCGCTAATGTCGGTAAGAAACATTCTTCAGATTCTCTCATGTTCACTCACTCTTGAACTGTCAAACAATTCCCTTCAAATTCCAACAAGTCACTGGGTCTGGTCTCTTCATTAGCTCATTTTGATCCTAAAAAAGCTGGGGACCTATCTACGTTGTTTGATGTTGGAGGAATTGTGGGTAAGCATGTGATATTTTAGAATATTTTAATAATTTTAGCCATAAGAAATATCTAAGTGTGATTCTTGAGAATGGTGGTTTTTATCTGTGTTAGGTGGCATCGTGGCGGGATTGATATCAGACTACAGTGGAGGCAGAGCCACTACTTGCTGTGCCATGTTGATCATTGCTGCTCCTATGGTGAGTCAAACTGTTCTTTTGTCCTTTTTTATTTTTTTTGCTCCAAAATCCAAACATCTGTTTCAACAAGATATTGCAGATTGATTTAATCTATTAAGAGTATGTAAAAGCGTTATTAAAGGGGTCATGAACTGAGAAATCAAAATTCCCTTGATCTTTTGACATGTAAGTGGTCATTGTACTATAAAAACATCCTGTAAGTTTCAGAACTCAAAACTTTCTTGTTAGTCTAAAAGCAGCTTATATTGAAGTCAGTCTGCCAAAACAGCAGGTTGTGGAATGTGGCACTTTGACATAATAGTGTGGCTGAACACTGCCTCAACAGAAGATGATCAACGCCTGCTTCTACAGCACTGCCTGTTTAGCCCCGCCCACCGATTCGCGCATGTAGTGTAAATAACGAGAGAGACGAATGCAGGTCTATGCAGAAATCAAACGATAAAGATGGCTCCGAAGACAGCAAGACACTGTACAGTGCCAAGTCTTGGCATTGCCTTCCTTCTGATCCTAACATTAGGAAAGAGTGGATTAACTTTTTTAATGAAGATCCAGACCACGTTCGTAAGAACTTGGTCCTTTGTTTAGTTAATTTTACTGCAGATTGACAACTATTAGTCAATCATAGCGGTGGGTGTTTACTTCCGAGTCTACAATCCACCACGCCTATTCATACAGTGCGTTCTGATGAGGGGGGGTTAAAACAGGACAGAAAATAGCCTGTTATTTCTAAATTATGATGTGTTTTGATTTTGAACAATCTTGATGCCATTAATAAGTGGACCTCAGAGAACAGTACAAAATAATTTTTTTTTTTTAAAGGCTGTTCATGACCCCTTTAAAACAGGTGCATGTTCTGCATTATGGACCGTAAAATTTAGACTTGGGAGTTTATTCCAGTTTTAATATGCAGTGGTAATGTCCAGTTATGTCTCTCCGTAATTGTTTGTCATAACAGATTGTGCTTCTTAAGCCCTATTCGGACGGGACTAATTTTACAGGGGGTCGTTAGAGAAATTTGTGTTTCACAGACGTACTTTGTGATTTTAATCCCGTCTGATTCTGCCACGTTCTGTGTTTTTCTCACACAACCTCTGTAATAATTCCAGAGCAAATGACCTACTGTATTTCAGCAAAATCAGTGATCCTCTGAGAAAACTAATCCCGTCCGAATGCGAATGTCTGTGATTGCAGGCGATATTTTTTTCACAACACGTTTACTTGTGTGTTTTGGCCAACGTGAATTACCGTAGATGCTCTTACCGCACGCATGTTTGATATATTTGCTTCCCGGCAAAGAAAAAAAACAATAATAAAATCAAGAGCCAGATCACGTAAACTGTTAAGACTGGCTATTGTAATATCAGCGTCAGGTAAGATTACTCGCGTTCATTTCTGCACTCAATTATATAATGTTTTAATTACATATGTACCTTTTATGAAAATTAAACTTGGGTTACTACAAATAAAAAATAATTAAATAAAATAGTTAAACTAAAGTAACCACACATTAACATGGTTTTGCTATACTAGCCATTTAGCTTCACCATGGTATTTGTTGATAATACTAATGGGAATCAATCCGAATGACTATCCGGCAATGCACGCATCCAGAGCGGTGATCTCTGTGACGCCAGATGGTCCAAAACAGACCCTCCCACACTCGTAATAAAAACGGAGATGTAGTCCCGTCCGAATTGGTGACATGCACGCAGACTCAGGTGCATCGACGCAAACTCAAACGTAGTTTAGAAAACTAGTCCCTTCCGCTAGGGCTTTTAAGGACTAATGTTCCGGAGGGAAAAACAAAGCAAGACTGGCCCTTTTTTAATTGTTCCAATTCACAGCTACAAAAGCTAAAGTGCTTGTCAGTACGTCCTCAAAGTTTGCTCAGAGTTTTTACAGACATCTGGAATCGTGTGCACCCAAAACCCTCAAGCTCGAGTTTACCTGTGAACCTGTGTAAACGCATGGGTTTCTCTTTCCTTTGAGATCTGCTGCTTATTCATGTTTGCTTTTCTTCCTGAAGCTGTTCCTGTTCAATAAAATTGGGCAGAATGGCTTGCCAACCACCATTGGTGAGTATAGAGTACCGTTTTTGGTGTGTTTTTTTGGAGGTTGCATCCACCTTTGACTAGTATGAAGGAAGCTCAACCACTCCTAAATAGCATTTTCAGAGATAGGTTATCGGGGCCGATTATTTGTTTTCATATTTGGCAGCTTAGGACACACTCACAGGCTGGTTGTAAGAGGGCTTCAGCAACTTGGGATGCCCAGAAAGAGGGCTAAACAGCTAGCATAGTACTGTGCTTTGTCTTCTATCATAGGGCAGCCACCATATATAGCGGAGACGACGTTATTTATACCCATAGCTACTGAGTGATCTGCTTAATATTGTGAAGACCTGTTCCTGTTCCTGTTGCATGCCACTGGTCCATGATTTTGTACATGTATTTAACTGCATCTAATATATTTATATTTATTATTTCTTTTAAGTGGACTTAAATAAATTGTAAAAAAGTTTTTGTTTCGATTTGCGTATATTTTTTAATAGGTGGTTTGAAATGTGAATTGTAAAATCAGTTTCAGCCTGAATGATGAGATTTTTTTTACGCTTAATTGCATAAATCTTACGGTTTCCTTTTTCCTCATGTGTCTCCATTGAAACCATCATAAGCCTAGCCTGGCTACAATAGTACATTAAGTAATATTTGACATTGTTGAATGTACAGGGAAAAGATGATGCTTTGAATTATCAAAGGAGGTGCCAAATTGACAACAAATAAGCAAAATAACATGTCTCTTTTGTGTGTGTATCTCCTCCTCTGACCTGCAGGCATGTTGCTGTGGTGTGGTGCTCTCGTGAATGGACCCTACGCCCTCATCACCACTGCTGTATCAGCTGATCTAGTAAGTGCTGGGCTCCTTTCCTCCATGTGCTCTTCACATGGACATTTGTAAAGTCTTAAATAAAGGATCAAAACAGATACGCCGGCTTCGACCTAGAAGTCCTGCTGTCAATAACTGATCAATAAACTATTTTGTAATGCCACAAGCACTTTGTGTTGTACATTTCATAATGTTTTTTGATCTTTTAGGGAACCCATGAGTGCCTGAGAGGGAACTCTAGAGCACTGTCCACTGTGACCGCCATTATTGACGGCACTGGATCAATAGGTATGCAGGGAATGTGGCTTTTTTTTTTCTTTTCTTGAGCTTGATACTATATTTGATAAAAATATATAAAAATACACCTTGCTACTGCGTTAGGCTAACCGAGACTTGTCATTTGCACTTGTTGCTCTTTTGTTAGTTTTGACTGCTTTTATTGTCCTCATTTGTAAGTTGCTTTGGATAAAAGCGTCTGCTAAATGACAATGTAAATGATACTGAACTAATAAAGTCAAAAATGTAATGCGCTTTGTGTTACCATCTGGCAGGGAATCTTTTGCAAATCGAGCAACGTTTTTAAAAGGTTATTGACAGTCAATTTAAATGTAACATTCAGAAAGCAGTGTTTGTTTTGAAAACTTCACACTGTCCTGTGATGGGTCACAAGTTGTGTAATGTGTTTAATGGCCTCTAGGTGCCGCTGTTGGGCCTCTGTTGGCTGGTCTGATTTCTCCCACCGGTTGGAATAATGTTTTCTATATGCTCATTTCTGCTGATGTGCTGGCCTGTCTGGTGAGACTTCAGCTGATGTGTATTATTATCTTTGTTATTATTAATATTGTTGATTCCATTATTGTTTATAATATTATTCACGGTCTCCTCTTGTTCTTGTTTGCGTAGCTATTGTCCAGGCTTGTGTATAAGGAGGTCAGAGGATGGTGCGGATACACTAATAGGCAGAGAGGGTGAATATACCTAACTCACTTTTGTTCTTTGCATTTATGGTGAAATTTGTAAAAAAGCTCATAAAAACATTCATATAAATACACATTATACACTCCCTGTCCAAAAATTTGAATATTTTTTGAATATATTTGAATGTAATTTATTCCGGTGATGTCCAAGCTGAATTTCCATCAGCCATTACTCCAGTCTTCAGTGTCACATGATCCTTCAGAAATCATTCTAATATGCTCAAGAAACATGTATTATTATCAATGTTGAAAAACACTTTTGATGCTTAATATTTTAGGTGAAAACCATGCTACACTACAATTCAGTAGTTTTGGGATAATAAAGTAAACATAAATTAACACTTTCAGCCAGGATGCAGTAAAATGGGATTGTGTGACCAACTACTACATTTATAATGCTACAAAGTATTTCTCTTTCAAATAAATGCTGTTATTTTGAGCAAACTATTCATTAAGCAATCCTGAAAAAAAAAAGTTTACCATTGCTGAGTGTAAATCATAATTAATGATAACTGAGCAGCAAATCAGCATACTTTGAATGATTTCTGGAGGATCACGTGAGACTGATGACTGCTAATGGCTGAAAAACTTCATCAGAGGAATAAATTACGTTATAAAAATGTATTTACATCAAAATGTATTTAAATAGAAAACAAATCTAAATTATAATAATTCACAATGCGAACAGTTTTTTACTGTATTTTTTGATCAAATACATATAGCCTTTGCGAGCATAAGAGAATTTTCAAACATATTTAAAAAGTCTTTATTATTCCAAACTGTATGTATTTTTAAAAAGGGGGCAAAATGTTCCATGCAATGACGTTATTAGCATATGACTTTATTAAGGTTTATTTTTGACCTTCTGTATTTAGCTAGTGGCCTTTAAATAAGCTAAATGATGCTGCTTGGGCTGATTGCCATTGCATGTACTTGATATTAGTGGCATCCAAACATGTAGAGCGTCATGACCAAAGAGACGCTGTACTTGAATTAATTAGGCCTTCCTGCCCTCAATATGATTCAGTGGAGGCTATTTTTAGTGGTTGCAAGGCAATCAGAATTACTCCAAGAGGTTGCGACCCACCTTGGGATTTGTTAGTTTTCACTGTGTTCCCAAATGACTGGCAGAGATCTGTGTGTCGAGGTGGAAAATGATCTATGCACTTCAAGTGCAATATCATTACGTCTCTGACACCCTTATAATTATCAGTCAATTTTTGGCTGAAACAAAATCCTGTTATGAATTTTCCATTTAAAAAAAAAAAAAAAACTTGGTTTGTGCTTGTTGTTTTATTATTTCTTATGTTTTTTATTTTAGTATGTTGAAATATATTCATTACACACTAATGGTCTCCAGTATCCGCTTTTGACATTTGTCAAATGAACAGGCGGAAATTATTTGGTCTTGTCTGTATTTTTTTTTTACACTGACAGAATCTGATGATTAAAAGGGAAGCGTTTAATTTTGTACCATGTGTTTGCATTGGTTTCATCTGCTCTTTTCTTTCAGGTTCAAAGAGATCTGAGCCGCCCGTCGAACAAGAGAATATCACACCTGTGACGGAAAATTACCTGCAGCATAACGACAAAAAGGGACCATGGGTTGATCCAACACACCAAGCCTTTTTATGCCCAAGGGTTATTTTATATGAAAATTGTAACATGAGACTTTCATCCTTTTATACTGATAATGGAACAAAGCTCAGCTGCTGCAGTGAAGGAGGAGGAGAGTTACACACACCCTCGTCTACGCGTGGCCTGAGTGGGACAAACACAAGAGGATCATCATTTTAATACAGGATGTTTTTAGTGACTGAAGCTCAATGCAAATGTACCTTTTTTCTAGCATTAAAATATGCCATCAGTGCTTTGTCCTTTAATCTGTGCAGTGTCTTGCGTGATCATTCGTGCGTTTCCTGTTTGTTATTGGCATGGCTAGCTGTGAATCTTACCTGCAGTAGTGGTTAAACAGCACCTGAATATGTATTTCAATAAATATTGAGGTCATATTCATGTGAATATACACTTAATCTCTCTCAACTCCATTAAAATACTGAGTAGCTCCAAGCGTCCCAAGAGAACCTCTTGGTTTTATTCTCTCAGGGTTCGTATGAATGGAAGCACGTTACAGGTAGCTGGTGTTCTAGCTTTAGGGTATAGATATTATCAGCTTCTGTCAAAATGAGAATGTGTGTGAAAGGCAAACAGTCATCTGCAGAATAATGCTCGGTGATAAATCATTTCTGGAGACTTTAGTGATGCTTGAACACACAGCTCCTTTCCATTAATTTAAAGCTATGTTATTAGTCATAATTGTTTTTTAATAATATTCAGTTATGATTAAAATCGTTACTTTAAATTTTTTCATTATAAAAAAGGTCATGTTGTCATATTATGGGGGCAAGTTGTTACAATACATCCAGATATGAAACACTGAAAAACAATTCATTAAACAGTAAAAATGTACAACGTATAAAACTATAACAATGTTTTGGACAACAGAAATTGTAATCAATTGTGTAATTAATGGATTAATTAAAGAATTGTAACCGTATACATTTTAAAATGTTCAGTTTGCCCTGACCTGACATTTATGAAAATTATCCTGATTAAAATCTACACTACCATTCAAAAGTTTGTGCTCAGTAAGCTTTTTTGTTGTTGTTGTTTTGAAAGAAATGAAATTTAGTTTAGCTTATTTTAGTTTAGAAATGTTAGTTAATTCAACTGGACAGTAAGGTCACATAATGTTACAAAAGATTTCTAATTCAAATAAATGCTGTTCTTTTAAACTTTCTTTTCATCAAAGAATCATGAAAAATATGAAGCAGCACAAATGAATGTTTCTTGAGCAGCAAATCAGCATATTAGAATGATTTCTGAAGGATCATGTGACACTGAAGACTGGAGAAATGATGCTGAAAATTCAGCTTTGCCAGGAATGAATTATATTCTAAAATATATTAAAATAGAGAAGTTATTTGAATTTAATTAAATTTCATAATATTCCTGTCTTTACTGTATTCTATAAATAATTGCAGGCTTAAGAGCAACAGGACTTCTTTCAAAAAATCTTACTGTCCCCAAATGGTAGTGTACCTTTATTATTATTTAATTTGAAGGCAGAATTCACACAAATAATTTTATTATACAGTTGTAACTTTTTGAAGCAGAACCTGACATACAAAATGCTACCAGATCATTTTTACTAAGACTTTTACTAAAATACAACTCTTGCCTCAGTTTTACCTTTTTAAATTTCTTATGATTAGTGTACAAAAAAAGGCTGATTTGATGTAGTCTGAGTTAATGAAAATGTGAAATTATCCCGTTCTCCCCTAATAGTGTCCAGATCAAAGATTGATATTGTGCAGTCAAACATGCACATTATACAACCTGTTGTACTTTCAGTCACAGTATGAATATTAAATATTCCCAAGCTATTTAATATTACAGTATATACTGTAATATAGCAAATAATCCTCAATATATAATGCATGTGTGTGTGTGTGTATATATACATGCATACATATAATTCTAAATAAAATTCTAATAATTGATGAAGCATAAGAAAAATTATTAACAGGTTAACAACATAAGCATTCTTTATTGAATTTGGGTAGATATTGCATGTGTCATCAAAAGGAACAGTGTTGTAATGGATACGTGTGTCGCCTCCGAGCAGTAGATGACATGGAGCACATAGTCAGCTCTCTGCTCTAACAGTTCCTTGGCAACGCTGGAGAGCAGGGGAGTGAGTGATAGCCTACTTAAAGAGCAGAGCTGTGACTCCTGCTGAAGCCACCGCATCCACCAGCATCTCTGAGTGAGTGGCTGCACCAGACTGAATGGCACATGCTGAGGTGAGGCAACAGTTTTCATTTATGTACTGTCAATTATCATTCAACAAATGCCTGTTTTAGTGTCATGAATCTACTTTATATCCTATGAAATCAGCAGTTGCATGTTTCTTGTGTGGGAGGAAAAATGTTTTTTTTTACATTTGTTTTAAAGTGTTCTTTGCTGGTCCAGAGAAGGAGGTAGCCATAGATTGTGTATCTACTGCCAAAGCATCATCAATATCAGAGGTCATCATGGGGTCGAGTTCGTCATCTTATGCCCCTAAAAAAAAAAAAAAAAAAAAAAAAAAAAAAAAAAAAACAAAAAAAAAAAAAAACTATTTATCTGGATGTGGATGGAAAAGTGCAAAGGGTGAGTCTTTAAGATTTCAAACTTAAAAGCTGTATGTTTAAGATCCCATTAAAATGAGATGCATTTGCTAATTTATGATTAGATATGTAAGGTATTCAACCAAACATTCAATTAACTTATTTGGCAGCACACATACATATGCATGTAATGGACTAATGGGTGTTTAGTAAATAAATGATGCTAGAGCTTCTCTGAACTAACTTCAGCTTTTTGGAATAATTTTTTTTTGACTGGTGTGGTAATAGCTTCAAGAGTAACCACAGGAGTAGTTCATCACATTATCTATGAATATGATTTACCAAAGTTTGACAAACAGAAATTGTCTGCACAAACTGTCTTACTTTTGAACACAATTTTTATTGTTTTATCTTTTAAAAATTGATTATTTGTTTTTTTCATTTCTGGCTGAAAGTATGCTTACTTTAAGATAAATGCCATTGGTTTGATATTTTTGTATCTAATACTTTAAGTCTAAAATTCCCAAATACTTTTTTCAAGGGTTCGAGGTCAGTAGGATTAGTGCTGTTTGAACAATAAGACGTCACTTACCACAGCTGCATTTATTTGATACAATAAAAATATCATGAAGTGTTGTTTATTTATTTATTTTTGCTATCTTGCTATTTTAATATACTTTAAACTGTCATTTATTCCTGTGATGAACTTACTCCAGTCTTCAGTGTCACATGAGCCTTCAGGAATCTGATTTGCTGCTCAAGAAACATTTCGTATTATTATGAAAATAATATTTTTCTGAGCCTGTGATACAGTTTTCAGGATTATTTGAAGAATAAAACGTTCAAAAGAACAGCGTTAATTTGAAATTGAAACCGTTTGTCTTTTAATTGTCTTTACTGTCACTTTTTGATCAATTGAATGCATCCTTGATGAATAAAAGTAGGCCTATTATTTTCTTTAAAATAAATCTTAATGACTCTAAATGTTTGAAAAGTAGTGTAACTACTTGTGTAATAGAGACAACATTTTATTAATATTATTATACTTAAAGACTAGTTATTTAATGTGTTTTTAACACAGGCACCCTTTTTAGGATAACTACTTGTGTTAAAAATATGTTGAGGGTCATTGTGAGTGACAGGTGCCTTTGACACAAACAAGCACCTGTGACACCTGCCAAGGGCAAAGTCAGCCCCACTCACTAGAGCCACGGTATTATAGTGACGTATTCAGCACCTCTAGTTATTATGTAGTATTTATGATCTCTTATGTTTTTAGGTGATTTTCAGTCGTCACTGTAGCCCATGTGATATTAAGGAGCTTCTTTGCTCATCATCCAATATTGCCAGGTCAGTTTCATAAATCGTCTCATAAATGAAGTGTTTAGTCCAGATTATTGTCCCAAATGTGTCTTGAATTTGTTGTGTCTCTCCAGAAACACAGCTATACTTCTGATTGACTCAGAAGGAGCACTGGTATCTATTGACCCCAGCATGCCTGCAAACACTCCAAAGTAAGAATTCAACATAGTAAAAATAATGCAACGTCTTGTTATTATTATATTATTGTAATTGAATGAATAATTCAGAAGCAGTCATTGTTTTACATTCTTTCTTTCTTCGTTTCAAGCAACTTATATAAGGTTATGCCTCATTCCACAAACCAAGGAGGAGGTATGAAAAAAGATTTACTCATTAAATTGTATATAATTAATAGTGTTAAAGGTGACATATCATGAAAATCTGACATTTCCAGGTTTTAAGTGCTATAATCAGGTCCCCGGTGCATCTACCAACCAAGGAAACATGAAAAAGATTAACCCAGTAACTTTGTTTTGGTAAGCCTTTTTCTGCAAGCGTCTGAGAAAACAAGCGCGTCTGATTTCGCTCCCTTGGTGACGTGGCAAAGGGATCTCATTATAATATTACCGCCCCTTAATCTGTAAGTTTACACCCATGGCGGCCTTCATTTGTTTTGGCAAGCGACAACAGTGTACCAGTTCTAATGCCATGGCGAAAGTTTGAGCAAAACATGCTAACTGTTCTGTCATTGGCTGCACAGACGAGCACAGAACACTGTTTAGAGTCCCAGCCTCAGAGGAGACAAGAGAGCAGTGGATTTATTGATTTATTTTGATTGATTGAAGTATATTGCTGCTGCCACTCAGATCTAAAATAAACATGCGATTTATTTCCCAGTTGTTTACCTTCACATACATAACCGACTGTTTTTGTAACTCGTGTGTGTTTTTAACGTAAACTTGTGTGTGAATGAGAACTTAGTTTAGTACTCGCATGCTGTGACAGGCGCTTTCTGTCCGTGTGCTTCAGATGTGTGCTCTCAGAAAACCTTATATCAGAAGTTTAAACTCATATGATTTAAAACACATGATTTCAGTGCGATAAACATGATAATCGGAACCAAAAAATATTTTTTTTTAGCAGATAGGAGCTGTAAAGGCACAGCTCTATTCTGGAAAAGGGGGCAGGGAGCAGCAGCTCATTTGCATTTAAAGAGACAGGCCCGAAAAACAGTGCGTTTATGCTTCCACTCAAAATAGGCATTTTCAAAATGTTATAATAAATGATCTGTGGAGTATTTTGAGCTGAAACTTCACAGACACATTCTGGGGACACCAGAGACTTATATTACATATTGTAAAAAGGGGCATAATATGTCTCCTTTAAGTAAAACTAGATTAGAAATAAGGCAAATGACAGTAACATAAACAACTTTGTATTCCTCTCAAAAGAGAAGGAAGACATGTTCCAGAACGTCCTGTCACAAGTGGCAGAGCAGTTCAGCAGGTGAGCCGTGTCATGTCAAAATGAATCTGTATTTATTGTAAAGTAAATGTTATGATTCAGATCAGTGTGTTACAGAATGTGTGCATGGTAATGAATGTAATATTTGCTTCAGGGCTTTTAGGATCAATGAGCTGAAGACTGAAGTGACCAACCGACTGGCCATGCTGGAGAAGAGAGTGGAGCGTGAGTGATGCCCTGAGCAGAATGCATGTGAGAACTCACACCTGATGTTGTGAGCTAAAAGTCTTTGTCTCATTACAGTGGAGGGACTTAAAGTGGTGGAAATTGAGAAGTGTAAAAATGATCTGAAGAAATTAAGGGATGAAATGACCTCTAGAGGAGGAGTGAGGTAAGAACAGCTGTTTTATTTTATTTTATATTTTGTTTTATTTCATTAGGAGTCTCTGCACCTTTGCTTTTTAATTGGTTGTTTATCTCTTGCAAACAGAATGAACTGCAATTGCAAATATAACTTTACTGATGATGGGAAGAAACTGTCTCCCAGGCGAGATGTCCCAAGCTACCCAAAGGTAAAATGAAAAAAATAAATACATTTTTGGGGGGTTATATACTGCAACCAAATAAAATCATCGCAGTGCTGTAATCATATGTAATGCTGTGTGTTGTCACTCTGTTTTGTGTTTTTGCAGTACACACTTTCTCAGGAAACCATAGAGGCTTTGAAAAAGCCCACCTTTGATGTATGGCATTGGGAACACAATGAGGTTTGTCATCTTTTTTGTGTCAAGATATCTTGAGACACAAGTTCCCACTAACAGGAGTTTTATTTTTGCAGTTTTATTGCTCTTTCATGGCTTAAGAGACTTAATGGGGTTCTTAGTTGTGTTTCACTGAAGTATCAGTTTTTCTTTAAAAAAAAAAAAATCAACCAAAATTGGAAAGATAATTAAACAAACACTTAATCACACTTAAGGGCACTTAATGGCATGTTGATTGCAATCCATCAATCAATCATTCAATCAATCAATAAATAAATGTATTATATTTAAAATTGATATCAAATGCTTTTTGACCCACTTAAGTAGGACTTAAGTACAGCTTTATATGTGATTTGATAATTATTTCTATTGTCTTTGAAATATGGTTAAAGTGTAGTGCCAACAAGCATTTATAGTAAACTAAAATATACTTTAATGTAATTTCTATTGAAATTTGTCATATATTTGTAATTACACATTTGTAATGATGAGGTCGCAATTCAGTACATTAAAACTATATTAAGTTTAAATGTAATATCAAATAACACACTACAACTAAAATTATGATCAAGTACTTTACATGTACACATAAAATAAGTGTACTTCTTTAAAGCACAAAAAAGGATTATTAAAACATTAATTTTATCTGCAAGTACATTTTTAAAATATATATTTTTAAGATTTGAAGTAGGCCTACTCTACAAGTGCACATTCAGTACAATAAAGTGCACTTCCAAGGGGTTTTTCTAGTGAATTGTGATATGAATTAGGATCTCATGTGTAATTTCTCTTGTATAAAATGAAAGGGCCCTATATCATACATCTGGCGCAATGCGGTGCCAGGTGCGACGCAAGTGTTTTTTGCTCGTTTCAGCCCGACGCAGTTATCATTCACGTCCTGTGCCACATTGTTTAAATGGCAAATGCATTTGCGTCCATTTGTGCGCCCATGGGTGTGCTGGTCTGAAAACGAGGTGTGTATAGGCACATTGTCGGCGCGTTGCTATTTTGAGGCAACTGAATACCAACTTTGACCAACTGAAACCCGGGGCCCTATTTTAACGATCTAAGCGCAGGGTCTAATGCGCTAGGGCGTGTCCGAATCCACTTTTGCCAGTTTAACGACGGGAAAACGGTCGGCGCATGGCCTTAGACACATGCGCCTAGTCGTTAAACATGGCCCATAGTGTGTGGTTATCAGCATTCGTTGTTTTATCTGACAAAAAGGTCATGTGGTGAATTGTGTTTGTTAATTAAATGAATGCTGTATACAGATGCTTAGCTGTCTGGAGTATATGTATCATGACCTTGGACTGGTTAAGGAGTTTAACATTAACCCCATAACTCTCAAAAGATGGCTGGTAAGATGAGCTTTCCTGCATATTTGTGACCCTGGACCACAAAACCAGTCATAAGGGTCAATTTTTTAAAATTAAGATGTATACATCATCTGAAAGCTGAACAAATAAGCTTTCCATTGATGTATGGTTTGTTAGGATAGGACAATATTTGGCCGAGATACAACTATTTGAAAATCTGGAATCTGAGGGTGCAAAAAAATCAAAATACTGAGAAAATTGCCTTTAAAGTTGTCCAAATGATGTTCTTAGCCATCAATATTACTAATCAAAAATTAAGTTTTGATATATTTACGGTAGGAAATTTACAAAATATCTTCATGGAACATGATCTTTACTTAATATCCTAATGATTTTTGTCATAAAAGAAAAATAAATAATTTTGACCCATACAATGTTTTTTTGGCTATTGCTAAAAATATACCCCAGCGACTTAAGACTGGTTTTGTGCTCCAGGGTCACATTTAATTTCTGAATTAACTGGAGTACTAGGCTTTAAAACTCACCTGTTGTGTCTTTTCTAAATAAAGCTTGCGATTCAAGAAAACTACCGCGACAACCCTTTCCACAACTTCCGCCACTGCTTTTGTGTGAGCCAGATGATGTATGGAATGATCCATCTGTGTAACCTTCAGGTGAGGTCATGGCCACACGTGCATCATGTCCTTCAGAGAGTGTGTCATGTCAACATGATACTTGCTTTTGTTCCCTAGGAGAGGCTTACTATGACAGACATGTGTATTTTGATGACTGCAGCCGCGTGTCATGACCTGGACCACCCGGGATACAACAACACGTACGTACTGTATATATCACTGACATATCCACCCTCTGAGAGAACAATGCCACTTACAACACTGTCTGCATTATTAGTTTGCCACTGACTGACTAATTGAATGTGTGTGGGCAGTTATGATGTACAATGTCATTTATACAGTAGGAATTGAAAAAGGTTTTCCTCTGTAATCAGGTTTCAGATTAATGCTCGCACTGAGCTGGCCGTGCGCTATAATGATATCTCTCCTCTGGAGAACCATCACTGTGCTGTGGCCTTCCAGATCCTCTCTATGCCTGAGTGCAACATATTTGCCAATGTGGAGCCTGACTCCTTCAAACAGATACGACAGGTACCTCTGATCCACCATACATACACTTCATATTGCACGTGCAGTTTCTACCCAGAGGAACACTGTATTGCTCAGAGATCAGAGTTTCAAAAGTTTGTGATTGGTCTCTTATGCTCACCAAGGTTGCATTTATTTGATCCAAAATACAGTAAAACTGTAATAGTGTCAAATATTATTACAATTTAAATTGAGTGTTTTATTATTTTTAAAAATGTTAAAATTTTTTTTTGTTAAGATGTAATCCTGTGATGGCAAAGCTGAATTTTCAGCGTCATTACTCCAGTCTTCACCGTCACATGATAATTCAGAAAACACTCTAATATACTGATTTGGTGCTCTGATGAATAGAAAGTTCAAAAGAACTGTATTTATTTAACATAGTAAAAGTCTTTACTGTCACTTTTGATCAATTAAATGCATCCTTGCTGAACAAAAGTATTTAAAAAAATCTTTCTGACCCCAAACTTTTGAGTGGTTAGTCTATGTTAAACAAATATACAAATGGAGCAATTGCTGGCATTCTATAGAATGTAACTTCTGTGCATTATAGTTAAAAATCTAAACAATCCTGCATGCATTTTTTGTATCTGTTGTAGGCGATCATTACTCTCATTCTGGCGACAGATATGGCTAGACATGGAGAGATACTGGACTCCTTCAAACAGAAAGTGGACAACTTTGACTTTACCAATGAGGAGCATGTTAAATGTGTATGTGTTTCCTGATATTATGATTTGAATTGCATTCCAAAAACGTGTTGGCTCTGTACTTCATACGCAATGCTGTGTCTTTACAGCTGAAGATGGTGTTGATCAAGTGTTGTGACATCTCCAATGAGGTCAGACCCACTGAGGTGGCAGAGCCGTGGGTGGACTGTCTCCTGGAGGAGTACTTCATGCAGGTACTGCAATACAAGCAGTTTCATGAAAGCACTTTGAAAATGAATGTGGTAAAAAGCTTATTTTGCTTCTATTATTTCATTATATGCTTACACTACCGTTCAAAAGTTTGGGGTCAGTATGCTTTTTTTTTTCATCAGCATGGACACCCTAAATATTGAATTTCTTTCAACTTTCTGATTATTTCCTACAGAACTGGAAGATTTTGATTTGATCAGACTTTGGGACCCCACATGTTGTAGCTTGCTTTTTGGTTTGTTTTGGCAGAGTGACAGAGAAAAGTCAGAAGGTCTTCCTGTGGCTCCATTTATGGATCGTGACAAAGTCACCAAACCAACAGCACAAATTGGCTTCATTAAATTCGTCCTCATTCCAATGTTTGAGACCATCATGAAGGTTTGTACACACTGACATGTGAACTGGAACTCTGAACTGAAGTTGCATAACATAGAGACCCTGTGTCTGTGTTCAGCTCTTTCCACAGATTGAGGAGATCATGGTTCAGCCTTTGAGGGACTCCCGTGATCACTATGAAGAGCTCAAGCAGATAGATGATGCCATGTCAGAGGTAACAAGACCGTGCATGTAGAGGAAGTCCTAAAGCTTTGCAAATGGCCTTGTGTCCAAAACACAAATCAGAAGAACTACACTCATAAAAATAAAAGTTCCAAAAGGGGGGTTTCGAAGTGATTCCATAGAACAGGGCTGTCCAAACTCGGTCCTGGAGGGCCGGTGTCCTGCAGAGTTTAGCTCCAACCCTAATTAAACACACCTGAACCAGATAATAAAGCTCTCACTAGGCATACTAGAAACTTCCAGGCAGGCAAGTTGGAGCTAAACTCTGCAGGACACCGGCCCTCCAGGACCGAGTTTGGACAGCCCTGCCATAGAAGAACCATTCTGGGTTCCCTAAAGAACCTTTCAGTGAACAGTTCTTAAAAGAACCATTTTTGTTCTTGGTGTGAAGAACAAAAAAACTTTGTTGAACCTTTTGTTCAATGGAAAGGTTCCATGGATGTTAAAGGTTCTTCATAAAACCATAGACCTTTATTTTTGAGGGTGTACGATACTTATTTTGCCTTTGCATTATGGTGTGCTCTCTTTTCAGGTACAGAAGAAGAAAACAGAGAGCATGTCTTTAGGTGGAAAAAAGAAATAGGCAACCTGCTTCTTTTATGGTATGGAGGAACAACAACCGGTCTCGTCGTTTATCAAAACAGCTAGAAGACTGTCATTCTTACTTCAGATTCTTCAGATTTGAGCCTGTCTCTTCTAACCTTTGCATGAAAACTTCATTCATATCAAGAGTTATTGAATGACAGATGAAAAGGAAAATTCTGTCATCGTTTACTCATCATTTACCCTCATGTTGTTCCAGACCTGTAGGACTTTGTTTTAAAGTCTGTGGAACAAAGAACAAAAGAGTGTTTCAACCGTTTTTGTCCATGCAGTGAAACAGACTGTCATTGTATGGACAAAAAAAATGAGACTTTTTTTGACTCACTGTCCCATTCTCTTCCTCTAGGGTTCTCAGGCTGATCCAGCTCCCAGTTTCCTGAAAACTGAGGTTTTGAACTGTTTGGGCTCTCCAAGCACCCAGTTTCCGAAGGCGAGTGTTGGACCCCCTTCTGTGTGTGGAAACATCAAGAATGTCCAGAAAAGGCAGTCATCAGTTGTAAAAAGGCGGTCAAAATGACTGATTCTGTTGATTTTGCTGGTCTAATTATTCTCCACATATATGTTTGCACTATTGAAATGAAGTGCTTGGCCCTCAGATATTGTTTTATTGTCACAGGCTACAATAAAATAAACATGAGCAGTCAAGATTTATAACTTTATCAGATAATGGCATTATATGACTACTCAGATTGATTTATACTTTGGTACGTATTGTTTTGAGTGTTTGCAAGAACTGATTTCACCAAAGCAGCTATTAATAAAACGTACTTAGTAATACTCAGGAAAACATGTTAACCATTGTTCCAACAGAAAACCTTACAAATGTACAAAAATCAATAAAATATACATTAATCTTGAAACGTGTCAAAATTGGTGTTGTGTTTATATTTTTGATAGGAATGTAAAAATGCACAGCTTTTACCTGAGGAAGCTAAAAAGAAAGTTATATTAATTTCTACATGAGCATCTTTAAAAGGAAATTCCTGAAAAAAATGTTTTGAGGCATGTTTCAAGAAAGGCATTTGGTAAGGGGATGTGTCTGAGACACCTGTTTAAAGGTACAGGTGTTTTCGAGGGCTGCAAGTGCAAGTGACACGTCTGTTGCTCTCTGTCCTCACTGCATCTGGATGTGACAGTTATTACACAGCTGTCATTTACAGGATTGTGGCTTTAATACTTACATGTTTTGTTATTGGCCAGCAGAGGAGACAATGAAACACTTTTCTCACATACTGTATGATTATGTTTACCTTGAATAACATACAAGAAAGATGTAAATATGTAAAACGTGTCAAAGTTTGTGAGACCACACCATTCTCTTATTTGGGGGAAGAAATTGTAAGTTAGAAAATCACCAGAAATATCTAATCCAAACATCAATTAAGACATAAATATACTGTTGGACTGGACCGCAATGAAAAATAACTAGTTTTCTGGCTTCATCCATCTGACATTAGGTCAGTTTCTTTTTTTATTCATTTTCTTTTCTTCATTCATTCATTTTCTGATGTAATGTGCAAAATAACAGTTCAGGGATATACAGTAGTAAATATTATATTTGCATTACCTTATGGGTCATTTTTGGAGCCATGAAAGGTCTTGGCTACAAAAATCTATCAGACATTTTGACTGGGAACCTGTTGTTTATGGACACTGATTTGACAAGAATAAACTTTTTAAAAAATATGAAATAATATAGTAGTAAAAAAAAAAAAAAAACTAACACAACCTATATGTGTTTAACATGATATTTTTCAAACTAAATGGAAAAGGTAGCATACAGACAATTTAGCCATTATTAGCCAACAGAAATTCGAATTAATTGTAGTAAATTAAAATATATTTTTAACAAACATGGCAACAAGCTCTATAAAATCAGTTTGACAACATTCTCCAATCTATTTATGAAAATCATCCTTACGCAATTTAACCTTTAGAGTCAAATATATTACAGCATAACAGGTGCATCTCAATAAATTAGAATGTCGTGGAAAAGTTCATTTATTCAGTAATTCAAACTCAATTGTGAAATCGTGTATTAAATAAATTCAATGCACAAAGACTCAAGTAGTTTAAGTCTTTGGTTCTTTTAAATTGTGATGATTTTGGCTCACATTTAACAAAAACCACCAATTCACTATCTCAACAACTTAGAATATGGTGACATGCCAACAGCTAATCAACTCAAAGCACATGCAAAGGTTTCCTGAGCCTTCAAAATGGTCTCTCAGTTTTATTCACTAGGCTACACAATCATGGGGAAAACTGATCTGACAGTTGTCCAGAAGAAAATCACTGACACCCTTCACAAGGAGGATAAGCCACAAACAATCATTGCCAAAGAAGCTGGCTGTTCACATAGTGCTGTATCCAAGCATGTTAACAGAAAGTTGAGAGGAAGGAAAAATTGTGGAAGAAAAAGATGCACAACCAAACCGAGAGAACCGCAGCCTTATGAGGACTGTCAAGCAAAAATCGATTCAAGAATTGAATGAACTTCACAAGGAATGGACTGAGGCTGGGGTCATGGCATCAAGAGCCACCACACACAGACGTGTAAAGGAATTAGGCTACAGTTGTCGTATTCCTCTTTTAAGCCACTCCTGAACCACAGACAACGTCAGAGGCGTCTTACCTGGGCTAAGGAGAAGAAGAACTGGACTGTTGCCCAGTGGTCCAAAGTCCTATTTTCAGATGAGAGCAAGTTTTGTATTTCATTGGAAACCAAGGTCCTAGAGTCTGGAAGAAGGGCGGAGAAGCTCATAGCCCAAGTTGCTTGAACTCCAGTGTAAGTTTCCAAAGTCTGTGATGATTTGGGGTGCAATGTCATTGCTGGTGTGGTCCGATCTTGTTTTTTGAAAACCAACGTCACTGCACCGTTTACCAATAAATTTTGGAGCACTTAATGCTTCCTTCTGCTGACCAGCTTTTTGAAGATGCTGATTTCATTTTCCAGCAGGATTTGGCACCTGTCCACACTGCCAAAAGCACCAAAAGTTGGTTAAATGACCATGGTGTTGGTGTGCTTGACTGGCCAGCAAACTCACCAGACCTGAACCCATAGAGAATCTATGGGGTATTGTCAAGAGGGAAATGAGAAACAAGAGAAAATGCAGATGAGCTGAGGGCCACTGTCAAAGAAACCTGGGCTTAAATACCACCTCAGCAGTGCCACAAACTAATCACATCCATGTCACGCCGAATTGAGGCAGTAATTAAAGCAAAAGGAGCCCCTACCAAGTATTGAGTACATGTACAGTAAATGAACATACTTTCCAGAAGGCCAACAATTCACAAAAAAAAAGTTTTTATTGGTCTTATGAAGTATTCTAATTTGTTGAGATATAGTGAATTGGTGGGTTTTTGTTAATGTGAGCCAAAATCATCACATTAAGAACCAAAGACTTAAACGACTTCAGTCTGTGTGCATTGAATTTAAAAGAATACACAAGTTTCACAATTTGAGTTAAATTACTGAAATAAATTAACTTTTCCAGGACATTCTAATTTACTGAGATGCACCTGTATATTGCATTCCTTTGTTTATGCAAGAACTATTGTGAAAATATAATATTGGAACTTCTGTTTTAAGAATAGACAGCATTTCTAATGGATAACCTTCTAAGAACTACATTCTTTAGTTAGTGATTCATGCCATTAGTTTCAGACCACTTGTCTGAATCCCCTAGCAGCAGTTAAGGGCTCTGCTCATTTAAAATGACTCCAGAGAGTCTGGTGACAAATGAATTCATGAGGTTGGCGTGAAGGAGGGTAAAGATCTCCATAAACCTCACAGTCAGTCTGCTGGGGTCACAGGTCAGAAGTGGCTCAGAGGGAGCACTTTACAAGACAGGCCGTGTTTTTCACAGATTAAACTTTCATGATGTTATGTCATACATTTAGAGAGGTATTCTGGCTTTCTGCAAAACTGCAGAGAAACTTTAGTTACACTTTATTTTAAGGTGTATTGAGTAATGTTAATTGATTACAACTTACTACTGTTTTATAGGGTTAGTTGCGGGTAATTTACTGTTAATACTATTTTAAATACGGGTAACATGCAACATTACTGTAAAATAATGTGTTGCCAGCTTTAAATATATGGGCATTATTTTATCTGTGATATGATGACATTATAAAAAATTTTCTCAAGTCTTATTTTAACCTGTTTTGCAACAGATTAATAATAATATGGTGTGCAGCTGTCCTATATTACACATTATTCTAGTGAACTGCACTGCATACCAGGAATGTATGTTTAATGTGAGCCTACAAAAGTCTTAAGAAGATCAAAAGGTTCAAGTTCAGAAGGCTAGAAGAGAGGGTCACCTGCCACCTTCTGGCATCCTGCTGCCCCCCAAATCTGACACGAGGCTCAGGCCTGTTTAATCAGACAGGAATTTTTTTCACTGAACAAAAAATGTTTTATCCACTTGATATTTGCTCTTCTCCAATATAGAAATAAGTCTTAAAAAAACAAGATTTGTGCCAACTAATTTTTTTATTAGATTTTTGTTCATGTCCACTCTAATGGACAGCAGAACTGAAGAAAAATAAAAATCCCCATATTTTAACCATACATAATAAGTAGAGCTTGTGCACTATAGTTGAACTAGTGTTTAAGATTTTGAAAAGAACACATACTATAAGAATGAACAATGCAGTAAGAATGTGGAAAAAAAGGTACGATGATATGAAGTCTCAAAAAAAACCTGTTTGATCCTTTTTGTTGGTTGAAGTGGGTAAATCTGAGTATATGTATAAATGTCTTTGTGTGTATGTGAATGGGTTTATGTGTACTTGTTGATTGTTTGGTCCCACTTTATATTAAGTGGCCCTAATACCTGTGTACTTATATAGTAACTAGATGTGTACGTAGTATGTAACCACAGTGTAAGTACACATTGGTATATAGTATCTAGAGCTGTAATATTTCTGTAACTACACACATGTAACAACCCTCCGAATGGTTTGTGCAAGTACAAATGTGTAACAGGACATATATAACTACATTTTGTAACAACAATATGTATAAGAGTAATTGGAACAATTTGATCCAGGGGGTGGAGATGGGTAGGTTTAGGGATATGTAAAGTGGGAGGAGTTGTATCTCAAGTTGGTGGAGTTGGTGCACCACTGTAATACCAGTGTACTTACATGGTAACGCCTCAGGAACTGTCCACTTAATATAAAGTGTAACATTCTGGACACCAACCACAATTTATATGTAAAGCCTAACTTACTGGCCGCTGCTGTGTAACATCAGAGTAATTACATGGTAAATCCATAGGAATTGTTTACTTAATATAAAGTGTAACACTTTCTTTACCAAAAAGTGCTGTTAGTCCTGTTACACATTTGTACTTTCATTACCAAAAAGTGTTGTTACCAATGTCCTGTTACACATTTGTATTTACACATACCATTCAGTGGGTTGTTACATATGTGTAGTTACACAAACATTACAGCTGTAGATACTATGTACCAATGTGTACTTACACTGTGGTTACATACTATATACACATCTAGTTACTATGTAAGTACACAGGTATTAGGACCACTTAATAAAAGTGGGACCGATTGTTTGATGACGTATGATGGGTCGGCCATTATGGCATCAAGGCATCAGTGTGTGTGGGTGTGGGTGTGAGTGTGTGTGTTGCTGTGTATTCACTGATCTCACATCCACTATATAGCTGTTTCTCACTAAAACCAATGAAAAGTTGATTGAGAGGCTATGGTCACTTTGACGACATAAATGAAATCATATTAATATTAATTTCATTAATTAACATCAATAAAACATTAACATAAGCTCTGTATTTAGCTTTGAAATGCTTCCACAAATTTCTCAACCTGTTATATAACTAATTCATGAGGTGCTGCTGATATCTTTCAAGACCTGATGTCCATTGTGATGGACATTACATTTTTTAAAAATCCTGTGATCTGCAGCTCTGAAAGATCTTCAAAATAACTTTGAATATCATAATTTGACAGTCTTAATTTGATAATAGGTGCAAGGTGATGAGGCTACCATAAACATAAATCTGCATATAAAAGGTCAAATGAGGACTCCTCTTCTTGTCTTGGTTAGTCATGTCTCTCTTTTGTGATGCCTGTAGCTCAATCAGATTAAGTTAGGAGTCATATCTTCATTGTGATTGGGTGATCGGGGACCAATCAGTGACCAGGCATGAAAACATAACATTTTGTTGGTTTAAACAAAAAATCATGTGATGTCCATTTCAATGGACGCAGGGTCTGAAGGGGTTAAGAGTCAACATTTTGGGGGACATTTTTACAATATTTGTTACCTTGCACAGATGCTTTACTCAAATCTCAAATAGCACGTGGTGTACAGCAATGAAAAGTGTCTTATTGTTGATAGGTCTGTGAATGTGATGTATTTTTTTATGTTGATTTTAAAAGATAATGGAAAATAAATAGTTATTTGAATAAATATAAGACAACAACAACAATTATTATTATTATGAAATAAATCAATTAAAATAATAATAATGATGAAATGTATTAAGGGTCAGGAAAAACAATAATTCAAAAAAGCCAATGTCCATGTCCCTCAGGGGGTTATAATTAATTATAAATACTTATAAATGCTATAGCTTAATTCATTCATTCAATTATATCTATAAAAACTATGGCTAACATATTGAAACAAAAATAACTTGTTTTTTTTACGATCCTCATCCCTACGGTAAATAGAGTAAGTAGTTTTAACCGTCTGAAATCTGAGCCTGTGTCTTTAAGAAGTGGCCCCATGCAGTGGGAGCCCGAGGCGCCTTTAGCCAAATTACTGAAGTTCAGAGGAAGTGACGGGAATACAGGAGCCTTACGAGTTAACGTTAAACGAACAGAAGAAGAAAAAAAAACTGTATGAAGAGAAGGCTTTTAAGAAGAAACTGTTCGTGTATAATTAAGCCAGTGTTTTCTGAATCACGAGCAAACATTAGATGAAAATTCACATTTTGACGGTGGCGCAATTTCTGCGATCATGATCGAGCTGCAAGTTCACGAACTATATTATTTTGTCATCGAGCGTTAACTACCTCTCTAAAAAGTCGTTTACATTCGCTCTCCACCGTTTTGTTGCCTGTTTTAAGTAATTCACTCCGACGATATGTCCCATGGTTGTGTTAAATGAGTTTACATCCTTGGCGTCTTTTGTAATGAACGCGAGAGCGACTTTACCGGCTTCAGTCCAGACAGCGTTCGTCGCGTTTGCGCTGCTGTTATCGGTAAGTGTTTGCTCACGGTTGACGGTGCTCGTTCGTCTCAACGATGGTCAAATAACGGAGGAGCTATTAGAGGCGGATAGTGAGAAGGACATTATAACTGTGGAGTTCAGGCAGACAGACGGGACTCTCGTTACATTCCTGTCTGATTTCAAGCGCGTGAGTATAAATCCAACTAAACGTAGCTATTCAACCACGAATTTCAGTATCTCATCTACTATCTGATGTAGGCCTATCTAGCATTTTTCTGAAAAGTACCAAAGTATTTCAAAATACATAGTATATTCCAAAAACATGGATGTACAATGATACTTTTATTTTTTAATTGATTGATTGATTTTTTGTGTGTGTATGATGGTAAATGATTAGCTTACAATTATCATAGCATAATTTCCTATAATGGTGCTGTATGTACATCAGTGTACCATGGTATTACCATCTGATGCCATCACCGCACCATGGTACTTTTTCAGATGGTGATAATCCACTTGATGGCACGACTTGCATCATTTGTTTTGATTTGGTTAAAGAACAGAGAGCTTCATAAATGCTTTTCCGTCTTTACAGCTTGTCATCAGGTCTTGTTATATGAATCACATACACGCATGTATCTACCAGCTTTTTATGAATGTTATTTTAAAGGTTTGCGAGAACTTTAAAGTGGCATTGTTAGATTAATATTAAAGGGGTCATATGATGCGATTTTCAATTTGTCCTTTCTCTTTGGAGTGTTACAATCTCTTGGTGCATAAAGAAGATCTGTAAAGTTGCAAAGACTAAAGTCTCAAATCCAAAGAGATATTCTTTATAAAAGTTAAGAGTCAGCCACACCTACCTAAAACGGCTCGTTCTAACACGACCCCACATGTCTACATCACAATGTGGGAAGATTTGCATAATGCGTTTGTAATGGGTTTTAATGTTTTTGTCTCGTCGCTCCGGCCGGACACGGCATCAACAGTATGGTGAGGGGCGTAACATTTCCGTCACACGCTTGAGGTATTCGGCCAATCACAATGCAATGGATAGCTGGCAAATCAGAGCACACATCGCTTTTTCAGACTGATGAGCTTTGTAAAAATTGACGCGTTTCAAAAAGGCGGGGCATAGAGGAGAAACAATAATGTACAGTATGTGGAAAATAATGTGTTTTTTGAACTGTAAACCGCATAAACACATTTCGTTACACCAAATACACAAAATAATGTTCTTTTTAGCAACATCATATGACCCCTTTAAAGCATCTATCTAACAGATTTGTTTGTGGTGATGTAAATTACTATCTGAAGATCAGAAGATTTTGGCCATAAAAAACAGTTACGATACTGTCAGCGCACTGAAACAAAGCATTTTTTTTCCCAATAGACATACTTAAATTGCAGGATCACATTTTAGTCTGATTCCTTTTCATCCTTGGAAAGTTGGATGAAATCAAGCTGCAAGTTGCCAAATAGTCTTGCAGCCAAAGTCATGCTGTGGACTGTATGGGAAACATCATGCAATGTGCAGTGCAGCCAAAGAAACACAGGCCAGGGAATATCATAGACTCTTTTTACACTAATTACCTTGGAACATTAAAGCACATGATTTGGATGAATTTAAAAGAAGGTTCTGGGTTCAGTACAAGTTATTGTTGGCATAGTGTAAAAACATTTTTTAAATAATTTTTCGGTGGGGTCTCCCTTCAGTCGAAAATCACATTTCGGGGGTGCAGGGAGGTTTGCTTCAACACGCGGACAAAGAAAATAATCAACAGTATAACAGTAGCTCAATTCCGTGGGAAAACCACAGACTTGGCAACACTGGGTTACAGTGAGGCACTTACAATGGAAGTGAATGGGGCCAATTTTTAAACATTAAATTACTTGATGTTTTAAAATTAGTCATCAGTTAACAGTTAGTTCTGTCAGGACCACTATCGTCAAAGATGATTGGCGGTATGGTTCTGTTCTGGGCAAGAACTCCCTGCGCATCCATGCAGCCTAGCATGGATGAGAGCAGGGAGATCAGCAATAACCCCCCAGGGTAAACAGAACAGAACTAACATAAATGTATTGCAGATATTGTTAAAAATCAATCATTTTATGTACACATTTTAGAATTTAGTAGTAGCTTGTCAGTGGTGACTGTCAAATTGATGTACATATGGCAGAAATGTACAGTAAAATTAGAATATTCCTTTAAGAGCAGCAGTTATGACTAATCGCATCTATCAGGCCCCCTGTTGTCCTGAAAACACTGAGTCTATGAAGTTTCCTTCCGCTAATGAGGTCCATTTGATGGCCTCCCACACTGTTTTTTGTCTTTTGACCATCAAACACACATTCCTCTTTACATTCAAGCAGCCATTAGCTTTTAGTAAAGCAATGACAACTTTTCTGTGATTTCACATCGCTCTGTGTAACAAAATCTACCAGACCTTTCCAAAAGAAAGTATATTCTTCTAGTTTTTTTTTTAAGGAAAAAGTGCCTGTTCTCTTGCTGTCATTCACACAACTCCAGTCATATTCAGTGTGAATGCTGAAGTGCTGTTACCACTAGGACGGAGGCAAAGAAAAGCAGCATTGCTGTCATGAAAGAGAGGCTGTATTCTTGGTTATATGTGCATATGGGAGCAGTTAGCCTGCTTTGCTCTGGGTAAGTTAGTGGATCAGCTGATGCTCAGAGCGTGGTAAGAGGTTACACTTGAGTTGCATGTACTCTGAAGAGCTGGGGCCTCTATTTTATTTTAGTGTTCACAAAATAAAGGCTTTAAAAAAATTAGAACAAGTAACTTTTGGAACTTACATACTGCAAAATACAGTAAAATTAGAAAAATTCCAGCAGAACAAGAAGAAATATATTTATTTTCAATATTCATTCTATTAAAATAAGTTCTAATATCTTATGCAAATTGCTTCTAAGGTAAATCCATTTTGCTTAAAGCTAGATGTTTTTCTTAAATGCTATTTTTTTTTCTTCTTTTTATACAGCACCCTCTAATAATATTAGAACCCTTGTTAAATAGGATTAGAACAGGCTATAAAATTGATCATTTTACTCTTTTATTATATTATATCTATATTGGTACATTTATACAGTGGTGTGAAAGTGTTGGCCCCCTTCCTGTTTTTTAAATTTTTTGCATATTTGTCACACTTAAAAGATTCATATCATCAAACAAATTTTAATATTACACAAAGATAATGCAAGTAAATACAAAATGCAGTTTTTAAATTATGATTTCATTTATTAAGGGAAAAAGATGTCCAAACCTACGTGGCCCTACGTGAAAAATTAATTGCCCCCTCCTGTTAAATCATGAAAGAACTGCAATTAACCACATTATTTTAGAAAGCTGAGTTAAATTTCACTAGCCAAACCCAAGCCTGATTACTGCCAGACCTGTTGAAACAAGAAATCACTTAAATAGAACCTCTCTGACAAAATGAAGCATGCTTAAATAGCAACACATAATGCCGCGATCTAAAGAAATTCAAGAACAGATGAGAATCAAAACAGTTGACATGTATCAGTCTGGAAAGGATTATAAAGCCATTTCTAAGGCTTTGGGAATCCAGCGAACCACATTCAGAGCCATTATCCACAAATGGAGAAAAATTGGAACAGTGGTGAACCTTCCCAGGAATAGCCGGCCAACCAAAATTATTCCAAGAGCACAACAACGACTCATCCAAGAGGTCATAAAAGAACCCAGAACAACATCTAAACAACTGCAGGCCTCACTCGCCTCAATTAAGATCAATGTTCATGATTCAACAATAAGAAAGAAACGGCATCCATGGGAGAGTTCCAAGGCTGGGCATCCATGGGAGAGTTCCAAGGCAAAAGCCATGCTGACCAAAAAGAACACAAAGGCTAGTCTCTCATTTGCCAAAAAATATCTTGATTATCCCCAAAACTTTTTGGCAAATATTCTGTGGACTGATGAGAAAAAAAGTTGAACTTTTTGGAAGGTGTGAGTCCCGTTACATCTGGCGTAAAACCAACACAGCATTTCATAAAAAGAACATCATAACAACAGTCAAACATGGTGTTGGTAGTGTGATGATCTGGGGCTGCTATGCAGCTTCAGGACCTGGACAACTTGACATAATTGACGGAACCATGAATTCTGCACTCTATCAGAAAATCCTGAAGGAGAATGTCCGGCCATCAGTTTGTGACCTCAAGCTCAAGCGCAATTGGGTTATGTAGCAGGACAATGATCACAAACACACCAGCAAATCCATCTCTGAATGGCTCAAGAAAAACAAAACTAAGGTTTTGGAGTGGCCAAGTCAAAGTCCGGACTTAAATCCGATTGAGATGCTTAAACAGTCCATTCATGCTCGAAAACCCTCCAATGTAGCTGAATTAAAACAATTCTGCAAAGAAGAGTGGGCCAAAATTCCTCCACAGCGATATGAAGGACTCATTGCCAGTTATCACAAACACTCGATTGCAGTTGTTGCTGCAAAGCGTGACAACCAGTTATTAGATTTAGGGGGCAATTACTTTTTCACGTAGGGCCAGGCAGGTTTGGACAGCTTTTTCCTTAATGAAATCATAATTTCAAAGCTGCATTTTGTATTTACTTGCATTATCTTTGTGTAATATTAAAATTTGTTTGATGATTTGAATCTTAAGTGTGACAAATATGCAAAAAATTTTAAAAACAGGAAGGGGGCAAAAACCTTTTCACACCACTGTATATCTAACCTTTGATTGAAGTCAAATTATGGGAAAAATACAAGTGAAGTAAGTAAAATAAATATTTGTTCCACCAAAACATCTGTTGTGAAGCTGTTGTCTTGGCAGAGAGAGGTTGCACAAAGTATTGCATGAACAGTTGCCAAGAATTGTGGCACATATATACAGTATTATAGAGAAAAGATGTTTGTAAATGTTTTTGTGAATATTTTCAATAAAAGACCAAGTGAATAAACAGTGAAGAAATTGTCGACAGCCTGTTGTACTCCTATTTACCAAAAAAAAAAAAGCTTTTGTTTCGCTGTATTTTTCTTTATTATATCTAACAACATTTGTTGAGGTTTATACTTAAAAAATAGATTTGTAAATATTCTTATCTTATGCAGCTTAGCCTCTCTACAAATTCCAAGTAAATGCCTATTGTTTAAGGATTAAATATTTTTACTGGAAAATAATACATGTCTGTATATGTAAGCTTGTTCTTCTAATTTGCATGTCCTGTAATTTCATCGGAAAGATATCCTGGTAATGCAATCCCCTAATTCATGAATGAAATGTAGGTTGTATGACTGTGTGTCTAAGCATTATTTGTTTATTTTTTTTCCTTCTAATAGCATGTGAAGATTTTTCGTGCACTGGTGCTTGGGGAGCCAGAGAAGGGCCAATCTCAGTATCAGGCCCTCTGCTTCATCTCGCATTTGGATCATGGAGAGCTCATCCCCAGTGAGGCCATGGCTCGACTCAGACAGGTCAAAATTTAAAGAATTTTACAACACCGTCTGTGGCACCCTGCTGAAAACACCAGCTTAGGCTAACTTTCATGCTGGTGGTCGTGGCTTAAAGTGATAGTCCACCCAAAAAAAAAAAAGTGTCTTTTACTCACCCTCATGTCATTCCAAACCTGTATAGTATACATTTCTTTCTTTATTCCATTTACTTTTGATGAATGGACAAAAATAACTTATTTTTTCCCTAAATGTCTTATGAATCATATCTTGTTGGAAATAAGTTTGTTAAAATGTTTTCAATAACACTTAACAATGTCAGCATAGGGACAAGGCATAGCACAGGAATAAATGTTAAAAAGTCCAAAGTGTAACCACATAGACTTACACATGTATTAATAATCAGCAAGGTGAGAATTATTGAACCACTGTTGGTGTATTGTCAGTATTTTTTGTGTTGTGTCTTAATTTCTAAGCATTAACTTTATACCCTGAGACCATCTGATGTTTCTTATTTGAACCCAACAGAAAAACCCTCATGTGGTGCGGAGTGCAGAGGAGAGACGTGGTGTGGAAGAGTTCACTATGAACGCGGTGCTCAACATGAGTCATTCCTGGCACATCAGTACTCATATTCATAATGTCTGCAGGGATGCACGAGAGCTGGTGTACACACGACAACAAGATGTCAAATACTGGCTGGACAAAGGTTAGACAAGAGGGTCATTAATGCAGTCCCGTCAAGGCTGCAAGTGACTTTGTCGCTGCATTCAGCTAGTGTTTATACTGTGTCGTTTATGCTCATGCACATTCCAAGTGCTGTCGTTCTTATGTTATCAAGAGACTGCACATCTGAACATGGCAGAAGTAACAAGAACAAGAACCATCAATGTAGCAATTAAACTCAATAAGAATGCTGACAGTTAATTTTCATGCATTATTTTCTTGTATCCATGTATGTGTTAACAGACCAATCATATAGAATAGTGAAATTTTAGTTATCGCTCTCGAAAGCTGTTCTTCATTTGCATGTTGCTGGAAGTCACCAGCAAAATACTGAATAGATAGATAGACAGACAGATAGATAGACTACCCTTCAAAAATGTATGGTCACTAAGATTTTTTTTAAAGAAATTAATCATTTTATGTTGCATTAAATTTTAAGGATGCATTAAATTGATAAAAATGTGTTATTTCTATTTGAAATAAATGCTGTTCTTTGGAATTTTCTATTAATCGAAGAGTTCTGGGGAAAATGTCACAGTTTCCACAAAAATATTAAGCATTGTTTTCAACAATATTGATATTAAACCATTTTCAACATTGGTAATAATAAGAAATATTTCTTGAGCACCAAATCAGCAGATTAGAATGATTTCTGAATGATCATGTGGCACTGAAGACTGGAGTAATGATGCTGAAAATTCAACTTTGCCACTAAAAGAATAAATTACATTTGAAAAGATATTCAAATAGAAAACACTTATTTTAAATTGTAATAAATATTTGACAATATTACTGTTTTAGTGTTAGGGTTGAATGTGAGTGCAAAAAAATGACTAATAACCTGTAAATGTCATACCAATCTACAACATTTACTTCTTTTCAACCAAGTCCTTTTCTCTTTGACAGGGGTGGAAGGCTCAATATTTGAGGTCTTTCCTCAGAGTCTGAATGTGACTGGCTTGCAGAGCTGCAGCTCCAGTACAGACCCGTGGCAGCCCTGCGCCTGCAGTTACAGGTTAAACCTGGAGTGGTTCCCCTGTCAGCTGAAGTACTGCCGGGGCCAGGGGCCGAACCCTTACAAGTGTGGCATTAAGAGCTGCAGCAAAAGCTACCGCTTTGACTTCTACACACCTCATAAACAGCTGTGCCTTTGGGATGAGGACACTTAACAGGACCTCACAAAGGAAATTTGCTTTTCCTCAAAATGTTTTTTTGTGGAAAACATTTTTGTAAGGTACTCTACAACGAAGCAAAACTTTTACTGAAAGGAACCGTTTTGATAATGAGATTATCTAGAAATGACTTGTGCACTTCAGTGTTTTTGTCTGAACAGGGAACTTTCTCTGACTTTAATGGGAGTGAAAGAATGGATATTTTGATATGGATTGTCAAGCCATTTGACTTTTTTTACTTTTGGACATCACTACAATGGTACCTCAGGGCAGGAAATTGTGCTATTATTATAAGTTGTATATTTAGTTCTGCTTAGGGCAGCTGTATTGTAGATCTTGTTTTCATTCTGTTTAGTTTTTACTTGTTAAAATTTTTGAATGTTAAATTCTTAGCTTTGATAAATATTCAAATCCCATTGTCCGATATTTACGGTATGATGTCAGAATGTGGGTATCTTTGTAATTTCCTTTGTGTTTTAGAAGGTTTCTAAGCTGTTTGATCGTTTTTTATGTTAAACCTTATTCATGCTCTTTTACTTGCTTTTACCATGTTGCCCTTCACATTAAAGGAATATTTGAGACAAAAATGAAAATGTACTCACCCTCAGGCCATCCAAGATGTAGATGTAGCATGAAGCAGAAATGTAGCATTACATCACTTGTTGACCAATGGATCCTCTGCAGTGAATGGGTGCCGTCAGAATCCAAACATCTGATAAAAACATCACAATAATACACAAGTAATCCACACCACTCCACACCACTCCAGTCCATCAGTTAACATCTTGTGAAGTGAAAAGCTGTGTTGAAAAGCAAAGTATTGCCATTCAATAATCTGCAAGAGTTTAACTGCTGCAACATAATATCTTTGACTTTTCAGCATCATCATAAACATTTAGATAATTCACACTTTTGCTCTCTGTTTATAAAGCTAGGAATGTAAAGCTCTAACAAAAGGCCTAAGTGGCAGCTAAGACTGTGTCTCTGGACATATTGTGATGTCAATTTATTGCAAATTTATTCAGTAGATGCTAAATTTCTTATTCTCAGCTATGTTGCTCTCTATAGCCTTGACTAATTCTAATTTACATTTCAATTGCAGCTGTCTTATGAAGAGTCTTTTGCTTTGGTTTGTGATATCTAACATGGGTGTGTGAGTTTGGGCAGGCGAGGCTTTCTAAAGACACGGCCCACTATTCTATTCTCTTACTTGCTGCTTTCTTGTGTCATTGTCCTAAAATTATTTGCTAGTTTTTCTCATTTATATTTTTAGACGTTTTGTATTTACAAGATAAAGCATTTGTAATGGGATAATGTGGTTCTTCATGCAGTATAATTTTTCACATAACTGTACTAAATCTTGACAAGAGACCTCAATATTTAGTTTTACATTTATTGCATGTATAAATGTAGTTATTTTATTATAGTTATCTGCAATAACCTTGGTACTAATTTAAGAACCCATATGCCTTTTTTTCTTCAACAGTCTAGACACAAAACTCTTTTACTAGCAGCAGCTTATCCTGTGTTCAAGCCATTGTATTGTGTATTCGTATCTTTAAACTGTGCACTTGCAGGCAAGGTCAGACTGCACCCTGTCCAGTTTGAGTCAGGTGTGTCATCATCGATCAGTATTCATTCTGTGTGGGACACTTGACACCCGTTCACTTTGCGCAGACCCTCTGGGTGTCTTGCTTGACCAAGGTCTTCAGAAGGTCACTGGGTCAAACTTGTTTATATGATTTTTGTGGTCAATATCTCTCTCATACATACATGCACGCACACTCTCTTTTTCTACTATTTATTTTGCGTGTTTAATAGGCCTAAGGATAACTGGTAAAAAAAAATATTTAACAGGAAAAACACTTTCACATCCTTTCACATTTTCAAATTCTAGAGTAGCCTACTTCCATTATAATTATTTGAAATACAGCATTTTAAAATGCTTTAGTAGGCCTACCTATTATTTGGTTAATTTTTTATTTCAATTTTATAGTGAAAATACTCAACTAAACTGAGATATACACTAAAATATCTGTAAATGTACATTTGAAATGTACAGTATTGCTTATGCAAGAGTGCATACTTGCACTTCATCTGACTGAGTACACTGGCTATTTATGTCGTGCTTTTTTTGCTTCTTTTGTTATGATGCGGGCGATCCTACAATCTTAAGTACTGTATACCACTGTAAAGTCGCCTTACATCAAAATGTTAGAGGCATTTGATTTCAGGTAAGCCTTTTAAAACAAAAAAACATGATGTACTCAAAGTACATTATTGTTTATTTTGCTTAACCATAATCTACGTACAAATCACATATGCAAATTGTCATCTCCTGAGAGACTGCTGCCCTCTGGTGTAAAGTCTTCATTTATGTTCACTCTGGATAGTGTGACAGTCAAATTCATCTTTAGAAGGTAAAGTTTTAACTTATCAACGTAACGTGGCTAATTCGTGACTGTAATGTAGCCTAGAGGTGGAACTTAACCTGACAGAGTGTGTATCTGCACAAACACGCTCTTCCATCCGCGACAATAATAACCAAACGCAGCTGTGCACACTAACTAGCTAACCGATGTTAATTCTGGCACTGTTAACAGTTTTTTACTTTAGGATAAACGTTTAGCTGTAATGTATGGAAGCCTGTTAAAAAATACAACAAATTATTGCAATATTTTATCTCACAATTCTGACTTTTTTCCCCACAGAATTGCTTGATATAAACTCACAATTGCGAGTTATAAAGTCAGAATTGCGTGATATAAACTCACAATTGCGAGTTATAAAGTCAGAATTGCGAGATATAGTCACAATTCGGACATTTTTTCACATAATTGCGTGATATAAACTCGCAATTGCGAGTTATAAAGTCAGAATTTGCTAGAATACTTTCACAATTGTCGAGTTGAAAGTCAGAATATTTGGCGTGATATAACTCACAATGGGCGAGTTAATTAAAGTCCAGATTGCGAGATTAAACTCACAGTTCTTAACTTTTTTTTCCTCAAAGGCATGATATAAAACTCACAAGGGCGAGTTATAACGTCAAATTGCGAGATATATCACAATTGCGAGTTATAAAGTCAGAATTGCGAGATATAAACTCACAGTTATTACTTTTTTCTCAGAATTGTGAGTTATAATGTCAGAATTGCGAGTTATAAAGTCCGAATTGCGAGTTATAAACCTCACGTTATTACTTTTTCTCATATTGCATGATATAAACTCACAATTGCGAGTTATAAAGTCATATTGTGAGATATAAACTCGCAATTGCTAGTTATAAATTCAGAATTGCGTGATATAAACTCACAGTTATTACTTTTTTCTCAGAATTGCATGATATAAACTCACAATTGCGAGTTATAAAGTCAGAATTGATTTGCGTGAATAAACCACATTGCGAGTTATAAAGTAGAATTGGCGAGATAGTCACAATTGCCAGTTCTAAAGTCAGAGAGGAGAAGATATACTCCCATTTGACTTTTTTTCTCCGAATTTGCTTGATATAACCTCACAATTGCGCGTTTAAAAGTCCAAGAATTGCGTGATATAAACTCACAATTGCAACTTATTAAGTCAGAATTGTGAGTTATAAAGTCAAAATTGTACATTTTTCTATTCACTAATTGCGCGTGTATAAGCTCGCACTTACTCTTGCGAGTTTAAAGGTTCCATAATTGCGCGATATATTCACATGCAGTTATAAAGTCAGAATTGCGTGATATAAACTTGCAATTGCGAGTTATAGTCAGAATTGCGAGATATAAACTCACAGTTATTACTTTTTTCTTTTTTTTCTCAGAATTGCATTATATAAACTCACAATTGCAAGTTGTAAAGTCAGATTTGCGAATCTAGTCACATTTGCGAGTTATAAAGTCAGAATTGCGTGATATAAACTCACAGTTATTACTTTTTTCTCAGAATTGCATGACATAAACACAATTGCGAGTTATAAAGTCACAATTGCAAGATAAAAACTCGCAATTCTGACTTTTTTTTCTCAGAATTGCGAGTTATAAAGTCAGAATGGCGAGTTATAAAGTCAGAATTGCGAGATATAAACTCACATTGCGAGTTATAAAGTCAGAATTGCGAGATATAACTCAGAATTGTGAGATATATACTCAGAATTGCAAGATATAAACTCACAATTGCGAGTTATAAAGTCAGAATTGCGAGATATAAACTCACAATTGTGAGTTATAAAGTCAGAATTGCGAGATAGTCACAATTGCCAGTTATAAAGTCAGAATGGCAAGATATATCCCAGTTATGACTTTGTTTTCTCAGAATTGCTTGGATATAAACTCCAATTGGCGAGTTATAAGTCAACGAATGGCGTGATATAAACTTCACAATTGCGAGTTAACCGTCAGAGTTGCGAGATATAGGCCAATTCGGACATTTTTTTTCACATATTCGCGTGATATAAACTCGCACTGGAGTTATAAAGTCAAATTGCGAGATATCCCAATTGCCATTATAAAGTCCGAAATTGCGAGATAATAAACTCCAGTTATATTACTTTATTTTCTCAGAATTGCGTGATTATAGCCTAACCTCACACGTTGCGAGTTATAATGTCAGAATTGCGAGATATAAACTCACATTTCTGACTTTTCTTTCCTCAATGCGTGATATAAAAACTCACAATGGCGAGTTATAAAGCAGAATTGCGAGATAGTCCCAATTGCCATTTATAACGTCAGAATGGCAAGATATAAACTAACTCCAGTTATGACTTTTTTTCCAGAATCGTGCGTGATATAAACCACATTTAGCGAGTTATTCCGAATGCGAGATAGAACTCACAGTTCTTACTTTTTTCTCCGAATTGAGAGATATAGTCACAATTGCGAGATATAGTCATAATTGCGAGATATAGTCACAATTGCGAGTTATTAAGTCAGAATTGCGTGATATAAACTCACAATTGCGAGTTATAAAGTCAGAATTGCGAGATAGTCACAATTGCCAGTTATAAAGTCAGAATGGCAAGATATAAACTCCCAGTTATGACTTTTTTTCTCAGAATTGCTTGATACAATCTCGCAATTGCGAGTTAAAAAGTCATAATTGCGTGATATAAACTCGCAATTGCGAGTTATAAGTCCAGATTGCGAGATATATTCACAATTCGGACATTTGTTTTTTTTCACATAATTGGGCGTGTTATAAAGTCAGAATTGTGAGTTATAATGTCAGAATTGCGAGATAGTCACAATTGCCAGTTATAAAGTCAGAATTGCGAGATATAAACTAAAGTCATAATTACCTTTTTTCTCAAATGTGCGTGATATAGCCTAAACTCACAATTGCGAGTTATAATGTCAGAATTGCGAGATATAAACTAGCAATTCTGATTTTTTTTTCTTTTCCAATCAGAATTTTGCGTGAATATAAAACACTCACAATTGCGAGTTATAAAGCAGAATTGCAGACTAGTCACAATTGCCAGTTATAAAGTCGAATGGGGTCAAGTCATATAAACTCCCAGTTATGCCTTTTTTTCTCAGAATGCGTGTATATAAACTCATCAATGGGCGAGTTATAGAAGTCAGGTAATTGCGAGATATAAACTCAGCAGTTATTACTTTTTTTTTCTCAGAATTGGGCATGACTATAAACTCACAATTGGCCGAGTTTCAAAGTCAAAAAGAAAAAAAAAAAAAAAAAAAGCGAATTGTGTGCAGAGATATTCACTATTGGCGAGTTATAAAGTCAGAATTGCGAGATAAAAACTCAATTGCGAGTTATAACGTCAGAATTGCGTGATATAAACTCACAATTGCGAGTTATAAAGTCAGAATTGCGAGATATAAACTCACAATTCTGACTTTTTTTTTCTCAGAATTGCGTGATATTAACTCGCAATTGTGAGTTAAAAAGTCAGAATTGCGTGATATAAACTCACACTTGCGAGTTATAAAGTCAGAATTGCGAAATATAAAGTCAGAATTGCGAGATAAAGTCACTTTTTTTTTTCTCACAATTGCGTGTTATAAAGTCAGAATTGCGAGATATAAGTCAGAATTGCGAGATATAAACTCACAGTTATTACTTTTTTCTCGTCCTCAGCAATTTTGGCGTGATATAAAACTCGATCAATTGGGCGAGCCTTTATAAAGTCAGAATTGGCGAGATAGTCACAATTTGCAAGATTCATGAAAGTTGCAGAAGTGGCGAGATATTAAACTCACGTTATTACCTTTTTTTCTCAGATGGCGTGATATTAGCCTAACTCAGCATTGGGCGAGTTATAATGTCAAATTGCAGATATAAACTCACAGTTATGACACTTTTTTGGTTCCTCGAGAATTAGGCGTGATATACACTCACAATTGCGAGTTATAAATCAGAATTGGCGAGATATACTCAGCATTGCCAGTTAAAAGTCGAATGGCAAGATATAAACTTCGTCCAGTTATGACTTTTTTTCCCCTCAGAATTACCGTGCGTGATACTAAACGCACCATTGGCGAGTTAGAAAGTTCAGATTGCGAGTATATATAACTCACAGTTATTACGTTTTCGCACAGATTCGCACTGATATAAAGCCAGCAATTGCGAGTTCTAAAGATCAGAATTGCGAGATTATATAGTCACCATTAGGCGAGTTATAAAGTCAGAATTGGTGATATATAACTCACAATCTAGTCTAGTTATAAAGCAGAATTGGGCAAGATAGGGCACAATTGCCAGTTATAAAGTCATATGGCAAGATATTAAACTCCCTATTTACTGACTTTTTTCCTCAGAATTGCTTGATATAAACTTGCAAGTGTGAGAAAAAGTCAGAATTGTGAAAAAAAAATCAGAATTGCAAGAAAAAAAGTCAGAAATGGGCGAGATTATAGTCACAATTCGGCTGAACATTTTTTCACATAATTGTGCGTGGATATTAAACTCGGCAATTGTCGAGTTATAAAGTCAGATGCGAGATATAAACTGCACAGTTAATGACTTTTTTTTCCTCGAGAATTGCGTGATATAAACTCCAATATGGCGAGTTAATAAGTCAGACATTTGCGAGATAAGTCATCAATTGCCAGTTATAAAGTCAGAATTGCGAGATAGAAACTCACTATATTACTTTTTTTTTCAGCTCAGAATTTTGCGTGATATAGCCCTAAACTCAGCATTGCGAGTTATAATGTCTAGAATTGCGAGATATAAACTCACAGTTATGACTTTTTTCCTCAGAATTGCGTGATATAAACTCACAATTGCGAGTTATAAAGTCATAGGGCAGGATAGTCACAATGCGCAGTTATAATTCAGAAATGGGCAAATATAGAACTCCCAGTTATGACTTTGGGGCGCACCCAGAATTGCGTGATATACGCCTAAACTCACAATTGGCCGGTTACTAAAGAGTCAGAATTGCTGAGATATAAATTCACAGATTATGACTTTTTTATTTCCGCTCAGAAATTGCGTTATATAACTCACAATTGCGAGTTATATTGGAAGTCAGAATTAGTGCGGAGGCATAGTCATTTCATTGGGGCCAGTTATAAAGTCAGAATGGCAAGATATAAACTCCCAGTTATGACTTTTTTTCTCAGAATTGCGTGATATAGCCTAAACTCACAATTGCGAGTTATAATGTCAGAATTGCGAGATAGTCACAATTGCGAGTTATAAAGTCAGAATTGCAAGATATAAACTAACAGGTTATTACTTGTTTCTCAGAATTGAGATATAAACTCGCAATTGGGAGTTATAAAGTCAGAATTGCGAGATACAAAGTCAGAATTGCGAGTTATAAAGTCAGAATTGCGTGATATAAACTCACAATTGCGAACTATAAAGTCAGAATTGCGTGAATATAGATAGGCGTTGCTAAACTCCCAATTGCGAGTTATAAAGCTCAGAATTTTTTTCCGTGCGTAATTGCGAGGAAATAAACATTCACAATTCTGACTTTATCAAAACATTCAATTTCGCGAGTGCAAATTCGGGAATTTTGAGGGGGGGGGGTGGGGGGGGGGGGGGTCTGCTAGTAAATAATTGCGATTACTTTATTTCTCAGAATTTCAACTTTATGTCTTGCAATTTGCGAGTTTCTATCATGCCATTATGAGAAAAAAGTCAATGTGAGCTCAAAATTCTGTGCAATCAACGGGCTTTTATTTTAAAATTTTTATTCAGTGGCGGAAACGGGCTTCCATAGTAATGAAATCTCCGAAATGCAGTAAAATGACACATGGAACAACTGTGACATGGATATTATTATAAATTATGGTGGCGTCAACTTAATAGAATAGCCTACATTTCACATTCACAATTAATATCAGAATTAAAAATAATAATTTATTATGATTACATCTCCATAAATGTTTACCTTAATTTAAAATCAAACCTGGAATGACGCAAACTCCCACTGGATTTGAATCGGTTCATTCAAACGAACTATTCGAAAGAACTGAATTTGCAGAAATCAAGACTTTCGAACAGTGCTGTACTAAACAATATAAAAACACTACACCCCTGCACTGCACATCCTGTAGTCATGAGAAACATGGTGGTCTAATTCATTGGAATAGTGTGGGGATAAACAAAATCTCTTTGGATACAGTGACAGTTTAATAACTGCAACACGTCAATAATGAGCATACTAACTGAATCGAATTAAGTGCATAATCTCACACTGATCTTGGTTGTAAAATCCCCAAGATACACTTTTAATTGGCAGTTTTGCTTTCAAATCTATTTTCACATTTCCACAGAACTCTGGCTGAGAAACAATCTCTTTGTCTCTGTTGTGCAATGAATGACCTGTAACACTTTTAATGCCAGAATAATGAGGCAGACCTCTGAGATATATCTTTGGAACCATTACATTTGACATAAGTTTAAAAACATCGCTTTGGGAATTTATATAAAATGTAACTGAAGTCAAATCTGTTCTCTCATATACACTAGTAAAAAGAACAATCATAATTCCAACCTTTATGCATAGTGATGTATTTGAATAAATAGAGTTATATGCCATGTTCAATCAAAGACAAAGCACACTTAAAGTTTGTCAGTGTACATAGACACAGGCAGGGTTGCACGCATGCTCTTATTCTCCAGCTTTTCAAAGTTTGCTGTCTGCCTATTGTTGTTTTATGCAAAAAGTCAGAGGCTGGATAGGACACACGAGGGCCTTATGCAAATGACGTGTCTATCAGCTGGTGTGGGATACTGAAGATGTGAATGCTCTTCTACTAACCCACTTTGCTAAATGTGTTTCTCTGAACCTTTTTGAGAAAAGTTCACTCAGTTTGTCATAGAAGACCTGAGAAAAGCACCACAGACGCAGGGATATAATCTACAGAGCCTGGATCCGTGGAGCTTTCCTGCTATAAGGTAAGTGAAAAATTTCACAAGGTTTTTATCCAAACACAGCTTTGTTTCCCAGATGCCTGCTTTCTTCTCAAGCAGTGACCGTTTTGTGGAATCATATTGTTTTGCATCACAGCTCTCTATATTGACAGATTTAAATGTTTTTGACTAGAAGAGATTAGGGTGGAGAGACAGAGTGATTGTGGTGAATGGTGAATGGGGATACCCTTGCTCTTATGAATATTACAACAAGCCCTTTACATAAAGGAGACCATTTGAAAGCTGGACACATTAGAATAAACCTCAAGATCATTTTACTGGCTGGGCCATGACATGAATTGCCCCAGTGTCTGCATAAAGTTGTGATCCTGTAGGTAAATCAGCTGTATTTATCATTACAGATATTAAGATGAGCACAGAGGCTGTTGAACAGACAGAATCTCAGCATGAACAAGCTGGTAAGGAGACTTTTCACTCTATGGAATATTGTCAATTGGCTTGAAATGGTCAAATGACCTCTTAACTAATGTATGATAGCATTTGAATGTAAATAACATGAAAACATCACACATCATTTATATGCTAATTATAGTTTTCTGTTTATGCTTTTTAATGCTGTAAAATAGCACCAACTGTGTGTCTTGAAACGGAATGTAATAAGTGAAATTTAAAATATTGAAAAACATCAAAATAATAATAAACAAATGTAAATGTGAAAAATATTCAATGGTACATTACAAATATTATGTGATTATATTCTTAAATATATAAAAACAATTTCACAGCTTTTAGATCCAAAGGTGACTTTTTCATCAGGTAGCTGTGCAGAAATGGTCTCACAAATTGTCTATTTTCCAGTTATTGAGTCTTTTATGAACAGTGTTTGTGATTCAGTTTTACGGTCCTTTGAAATGAGGATCATAATTTCAAGAACTGCCACTGGGCTTCTTCACAATAACCGTTTGTGGTTATGACCAAAAGTTTAACTCTTTGTGTTGATGGGACACACTGGTCTGTGCAAGGGGCTTTGTGCCAACCAAGTTTTTATGTGGATTTCTATTTCTGAATATCCTTTTTACATTTTATTTGCCTCCCTATATATTTGTGCTTTTAAAAACGAGTTCTTCTTGCAGCTTAAGTTTAGTTGAATACAGAGTTCCTTCATCAGGCGTTTAGGTGCGTGATGAGTGCAGGCTGATGGATGAGAAGTCTACCAGGATGTATGTGGCGGTTTGTTTGCAGTGAAGCACTCATAGCCTCAGGCAGTACTGAATCATGGTCTGGTTACAATGGCTTCTGTACGGAACTATCTTCTTCAAATGAGGAACCTGAGAGAAATGCCAATTCAGAGAGAGCAGAGTATTGTCACCGAATGTTAAATATATATATATATTTCATTTATGTTCCATCACCTCTATGGTGATGGAAATTTTTTTTTTTTTTTTTTTTGTCCTGTGAAATGTTTGAACATGGATTAGGGTTATGGTTAAACCTATCAGATGTCCCATCAAGTCATGTGATAACTACAAATATTTGGATTGAACGAAAAATGTTGTTCATGTTTACAAATAGTCATGTAACATAAAAACTGCTTGAAAACTACCGAAGTATATTTATGTCTAAATCAAGGTTTTTATTTTTAGTTTTAAGGACACTTGATTATTTTGGAGATGCAAAGACAAGGGAAAACAAATGCGCATAATAACAATTTTATGTTTTTTTTAGAAAATTGCGTGAGAAGTGTACAGTTTGCGAAGAAAAAGGCAAGTAACAGATTGAGTTAAACATGTGAACTTTGAAAAATGATTTTTAAAGTATCATAATTTAAGTGCAAACACATGTGATTGGATAACTCAAACCATTCTGACTTAAAGTCAGTGATTTTAAAAAGGAGCTATGATTCATTAGAATACGAACATAAGAATACGGGAGCCCCCCAGGTTTTTAATAAAAAAAAATTTTTTCCCATATTATCGTATAATTTAAAATTGTGTGTGTGTCTGAAAGAGAGAGAGGTTAAGAGACGCACCTGGAGGTCTGTAAGTATTCAAATGTGAAGGCCTCTAAAGGTTGCCATGGAAACTCATTTGCATGATCTGATGATTTCCATACTGGAAGTTTGGCTCAGGAAGAGGGGAGATTTCCATATTGTGGAGTGAGTGAGTGCCGTTCTAACCACGGCCTCATAGAGATAGATTTGAATTTCAAATGAAGAGAGATTACCTGATATTGACAACCTTTGAACCCCCGACTAACCCTCCTCGCTCAGTTTAATGGAACATTTGGGAGTTTGTTTTCATGGTATGGTCCATTATAGGTCTAATGATGAAAAACCCTTGAAAGAAATCATGATAAAGTTTAAATGAAAACTAAAATGTTCTGTAAAATTAACTGGATCCGGTGGGAGGCAGCTTGAATGTTAATGCATAACTCTCAGTTTTGATGCTAAGTGTGATTATCTTTTCATTTTACAGACATTGAACATAATGGCTTCACCAGACAAGTGAGTACAAACCATTTTTTACTTAATATTCATCATCTACCGGTTTGGTATTCAGAGCGGCTCATTGCTCCTCTTATGAAGAGAAACTCGAGAGTTCAAGGGTAAACAGCTCGAAAGATGACAAAAGTTTTCTAGTGTTACAGTACGTGAGACATATTAGCCATTGAGATCAACCTGTCATATGATCTAGTGTTGAGGACAGCAAAAAGTTTTGTGCACAGGAACTAGCTTCAGGCTTGTAAGGGCATTTGCATACTGTGCCTGCGGGAAGGGAAGAAATGTTTGTTAAAGGCCCTCTCCTGCAGAACGAGTCCAGCAGCCTTACTGGTCTCTGAGTACACACAAAGAGCGCATGCGTGCACACATAAACACACACATGCCTGAGGACCAAAACACAACAGCGAACAGCTCCAAAATGCTCACCAGGTTTGTGTTGTCTAACAATAGCGTGTTCATGAGACATGATTCAGACTGAGAACGCAGATGATTACCTCAGTCGGGATTTCGTTTCACCAACAAGGAATGCATCGTCAAAGCAGGAGTATTCCCGGTACCTGGAGGCCAGCTCACTGGGGTACGTCCTCATCAGCCCAGTCATAGGGAATCATTAAATCCATCAAGGGCATGTTCGGGTCATATATTTCACATTTTAAAAAGACGGAAAATTAAGCTTATTTTGAGGATCTCTATTTTTTTTTTTCTTTTTTTTTTTTGGCTTTTTGGCACTGTAACAATACATTTGTTAATATGTTAGACAACACTTAAAGCAGCACTATGTAACTTTTGGAGCTCTAGCAGTTAATAAACAGAACTGCACACACACGCGGAAGAACATTCCAACCGGTGCTACTTCTCTAAGTTTATGTCAATGGCGATTCACGCAAGTATGTGTTACTCCGCAGCGGTGACGACCCGACCAGGCTGCAATAGTCCAAATATAAGTACTTATTTTAAGTGTACCGTAGTGATTCGGAATAATACAAAAACGCGGTTTGGAAGATGAATTTGCAATGATGTACTCGCTCATTCTATACATTTTGCAAATTTTGAACACAGAAAAGTTACATAGTGCTGCTTTAAAGCGAGAGTTCACCCAAAAATGGGAAAGATTTGAGTTTATCTGCTTACCCCCAGGGCATCAAAATGTAGGTGACTTTGTTTCTTCACTAGAACACAAACAAAGATTTTTAACTAAAACCATTGCAGTCTGTCAGTCTTATAATGCATGGCAATGGTAACAAAATCTATGAGAGTAAAAAAAACATGCACAGACATATCCAAATTAAACCCTGCGGCTCGTGTTGACACATTGATGTCCTAAGACACGAAGTGATCGGTTTGTGCGAGAAACTGAACAATATTATATCATTTTTTACCTCTAATACACCCATATGTCCAACTGCTTTGAGCACGCGCACAGCATCCGGTGCATGAGGTGTGTACGCACTCTGGCATAGTTTACGTTAATGGCTGTGTTGATATCCAGCCGAAGAGCAATCAACCATAAATTCAGGCTAGCAGGCTCAGAAGTTGGGAATACGTGGAAAGTCACCACTCCAGAATGAGTTTGCACGAGAGAACGTAATCTTTTATTTTTAAGTCGGTTTGAACAATCCGGATTAGTGCAAGTAAGTACCATTTTGATTAGCTGTTGTACCTACAATGACTGTGCACTGTGTTAACAATGAGTGACGTATACGCACGAGTGATCACTTCCGGTTCTTGCGTAAAACTACGCCAGAGCGCGTACACACCTCACGAACCGGATGCCATGCGCGTGCCCAAAGACAGTTGGACATAGAGGTGTATTAGAGGTAAAAAATTATATAAAAACTGTTCAGTTTCTGGCATAAACCGATCGTTTGTGTTTCTTTTTTTTAAGGACATCAATGTTACACGAGCCGCAGGGGTAATTTGGGAATTGTCCGTGCATGTTTTTTTCTCTCATAGATTTGTATCCCTTTAGCACCAAATTTTAAGGTAAAAGATTCCTTTCTGCAAAAAAGTGATTCTTAAAAGTTATCGTAAATTACTAACTAAGTTAATGAGAACACATTTATTTTATTTGCTTTATTTTATTATTCAAGTATGTATAAAAATCGGTAGTATTTGTTAACAGTGTCTTTTGCTGTATAATTATTTGAATATTTTCAAACTCAGGTGTTTTAATACACTAAAGTCTAATGCCGCAATTAAAGTTTAAAATTTGGAAAAAGATTAGGTTAATTAAGTATTTGTTATTCAAGTATTTATTGAGGGAAAACAGCAATATTAAATATTTAGTATATTATTAATAAGCATTTATTAAACTTTGAAAGTATTTGTTAACTGTTTTGTAAGTATACGATTGTAAACAATACAATAAAAGGATATTCAAATCAATATAAAATTTGTTTTTTAAAAAATGACATTAAAATATTTATTCGATTTATTCAAGATCATGAGGAAAAAATGTGAGGAGTTAAAAGATTATTAAATTGTTCAAGCATTTATGAGGAAAAAAATGAAATTAAATCTTTCATCTTATTGAGTATTTAGTGAAGTATTCTTTGATTATAAGCATTTATTGAAATTAAAATTGTTTTTAAACAGCCAAAATATAGTACATATCACCATTAAGAATATTATAAATTAGAAACAAAAGCAAAAAGCATTAGGGTAATGAGATTTTGGGGGGAAATGTGGGAAATAATGTCATAATAGCAAAACTGAATTAATAGACTTATGCAAATATTTTTCTTTCTTTCTTTTTTGTTTTTGTTCCGGATTAAATGTGACCTGAGCATGTTTTTTGTGGGATTCGGTCCTCTAAAGTTAACACAAAGTGGGACTGTGGTAAAAGATGAAACAAGCAATGGCTGATGTTTGGTGTTTTTTTAGGAGCTGCCCTCCCTGCACCCTCTGCCCCAGCTCGTCCTGATGCCTGGATCTCACCTGTCCTCTCCTTCATCATTTCTCTTCTCACAGGCCCAATCAGGACACCAAGGTCAGTGGATGTACTGGGTCATATTAGGGATGATGCTGTTCATCAGTATGCATCAATGAGAACATTCTTTTTGTCTGATGTAACTACAGTACATGCATATTTAAATACTGTTTTCTACAGCACTGCTGCAGCCCAATCTGCTTTCCTTGCCCTCCCAGTGCCAGACAGGACTCCTCCCGCACCAGCCTGGTCTCGCACTCACTCCTCAGGTACATCACAGCCATCAAAATGTTAGATTGCAAATAAATAAATAAAACTAAAAGTGTAAAAAACAAAAAAAAAAAACTTTTCATTCATTCATTTTTTGGTAACACTTTACAATAAGGTTCATTAGTTAACTACCTTAGTTAACATGAACTAAGCATGAACAATACTTCTACAGTGTTTATTAATCTTAGTTACTGTTAATTTCAACATTTACTAATGCATAATTAAAATCAACAGTTGTGCTTGTTAAAAGTTAATGCACTGTGAATTAACATGAACTAACAATGAACGACTGTATTTTCATTAACAAACATTATCAAAGAATAATAAATACTGTAATAAATGTATTGTTCATTGTTTGTTCATGTTAGTTAATAGATTAACTAACAGTAACTATGGGACAGGTATGTAAAGTGTACCCTTTTTGTTAAAAACCAGTAAAGTCATCAACACTATGAAATATCACTGCTGAAAGTATGAGGATTATATAATGACCAAGAAATGTTAAACAAATCAAAACTATCTTTCATTTGTCACCCAATTTTTATTATGTTTTTTTATTTTTAAAAATAAAATAAAGATAAAAGGTACTATTACCCTTTTATTATTATTTTTTTCTGTTTGCATTTTAATTTAAAAGCTTTAGTAATATTTTTTATTCATTTTTATTTCAGTTTTAGGTTTAGTTATTTTAGTAAATCATGTTAAATTAAATGAAAATGAGAAATTTTGCCTTGACAATTAGCTGAATCTGAACACGTTTTAGTTTGTTTGTTTTTCATACCCTTGATTGGTAGTGTATACAGTGTGACTATTTGGTTATTATATTCATCTACCATGATATTTAAGTGGTGCTGTAAGATACGTGAATGAATTTCCATCATTGTAGTGTGCAAAAACATGGTATCGCCATATTGACATATTACCATAATGCATAACACCAAGTTACTTTTTTAAGGGCATAAGAAAAGAAGGGCATTACTAAAAATAACAAAAATAAATAATCAGATAATAAGACAAATAACATGTAAGCAAACTGTAAAAATGATAACAACTGATTGCCTAGACTCTAATAGTTTTGATTTTCTCACAAGGCAATGGGCAGGTCAGGTCTGGCCGGCTCCTCTATGGACGGACACCTGGATATGTCTCATTTACAGGTGCCTAAACATGTGGGATCACCACAAGATGAACCCAGTGACCTGGAGGAACTCGAGCAGTTTGCTAAAGCCTTCAAACAGAGACGCATCAAACTAGGCTTTACTCAGGTCAGACTTTGTGCCTTATTTTATATTTAACTGTTTTAGCTGTACATTTTATAGTTTTTATGTTTTATTTAACCAAGGATCTTTATCTCTTTAATAATAATACCGGTTTCCCATTTATATGAACAATTTTTCATTTAGAATTGAGAATGCATTTTAAATTCTGATTCAGTTCCTGAATTTGAACTGAATGTAAAGCAGTAAACGTGATGCAGAATTGTGACTCGTATTTGAATTTAAATACAATTAAATAAATAAAATCATATAAATTCATATGACCACTGTAAGCATTTTTTTTAATGCATTTCATTTTTCACAACAACACAACATATAAGCAATACGTATTTTCCAATCTATAGGACATTTGCATTTAAATACATTTCATGGTAACACTTTACAATAAGGTTCTATTAGTTAATGTTAGTTCAAGTATTAACTAACATGAACAAACAATGAACAATACATTTATTACAGTATTTATTAATGTTAGGCATTGAAAATACAGCCGTTCATTGTTAGTTCATGTTAATTCACAGTGCATTAACTAATGTTAACAAGCACAACTTTTCATTTTAATGCATTAGTAAATGTGGAAATTAACATTAACTAAGATTAATAAATGCTCTTGGATTATTGTTCATTCTTAGTTCATGTTAACTAAAGTAGTTAACTAATGAACCTTATTGTAAAGTGTTACCCATTTCATTATATTTAATACATTCATGTTTATGGACTATGGTGTGCTTTGTGTTTATTCAGTGAATAATCAAGCATATGTAGCCTAAATGTATGATGTATTTATGCTTGTCAGATTGATGAATTTCATATATATTGTTTTATTGACTGTTTTTATTACTGATATTTTATTAACTTTTCTGTAATGTCTTATTATATTATATAAATAAAAAGGATATATATAGAGATTTATTGTAAAGTATAATATATTTTATGTTACATCACTTTTCCTGTCATTTCAAATGTCTGTGGGTCTTAGAAACTCCCACAGACATTTATTTAAACTGAAAAGATGCCAATTTCGTAATACTCAATGTTGCTCAAATCCGTTGTGGATCTGATCCGGTTCTCAAACTCTTGTGTGTTGTGGCTGCAGGGTGACGTGGGTCTGGCCATGGGAAAGCTGTATGGAAATGACTTCAGTCAGACTACAATCTCACGCTTTGAGGCTCTCAATCTTAGCTTCAAAAACATGTGCAAGCTCAAGCCCTTGCTAGAGAAGTGGCTGAGTGACGCAGGTATGTGCTGCTTCCCTCTTGTGGACAGAACTGACTAGCGTTTTCTCTGTAAGCAAGCATAGGTAGGCCTTTGTTTTGTGGACTGGACTACATTAAACCTTCCCTTTCCTCTCATCAGAGAACTCACCATCTGACTCCATGACCAGCCCCACCTCCTTACCACCCCTTATGGAGGGTTATGGAAGGTAAGCTGAGAGGAAAAACTGCCCCCCCGAGCAACAGCCATTGCAAAATAACCATCAAGCTCCACCTAGAGAGACCGTGACTTGTTTACATAGAGTGAGTCTGTGGTATTTTAGTATCACTGAGATACTGTCCTATTTGTATTACTATTTGAAATTAGGTTTTATAATAAAATTTTCTGCTTTCATTAGAATTTTAGTTCACATTTCAGTCATTTTCATTCAGCAGTGACAAAGTGCAGCAGTTTGCTTGCATTGCCCCCTGCAGGCTGTGATACATAAACACACGTTCTACCCCATACAGAACCCAAAACCCAACTCTGAAGAGATCACGCTCATCTCAGAGCAGCTATCCATGGAGAAGGAAGTAGTGCGGGTTTGGTTCTGCAACCGGCGGCAGAAAGAGAAGCGGATATACTGCCCCATCTCCACTTCACCCATAAAGTCTCACAACTACAACCCTCGTCTGGTGAGTCTGAGCTATCATTATTGAACCGGTCTCTGACTGTTTTCTCTAGTAATGATTCATTGAATACCTTAATCCAGTTCAGAGAAAATTAACTATAGAGAGAGAGAGAGAGAACATGATCGATAATGCACATGTGACACCGTCATAGTAGCACAACCTAAATGGTGTCTATCAAGTTCTATTACACATCATCTCTGGTTCATTGTGGATAGAGCCACACAGAACACATCTTCCTTGTTTCAACCAGGAAGTTTTTAAGGAAAGTTTAAATTTATTCAATAAAACATTTTTGGAAATATTTTCCACTAGCGAACAGTGATTGACTGTTGTATTATATTATATTGACAAAACATTGTATTATATTATATTGTTCAAAGGTTTGGGTTCAGTAGGACTTTTTTTTTTTTTTTTTAAGGGGTCTTATGATGCTGCTAAAAAGAACATTATTTTGTTTTATTTGGTGTAATGAAATGTGTTTATACGGTTCAAGGTTCGAAAAACATATTTTCCACATACTGTACATTATTGTTTCTCCTCTATGCCCCGCCTTTCTGAAACGCGTTGATTTTTACAAAGCTTATTGGTCTGAAAAGCGAGGTGTGCTCTGATTAGCCAGTTATCTAGTGCGTTTTGATGGCCGACTGTTACGCCCCTTATCATACTGTGATGTCTTGTCCGGCCGGAGCGACGAGACAAAAACATTAAAACCCATTATAAACGAAGCATTCATTGCATCCAGTGGGGACATAATTACAGATCATAATTACTTATACTGTCTTTTTACACATTGCGTTGCATCGCGCCACGTAAACATAAAAACCATGTCTGCATTTGTGATCGGAGAAAGAAGAAGGAAAAGAAAAATGACAAACAACTAGTGCTACTCTACACTGCTCAAAAAAATTTGCGTTTGAATCGTCAGTGGCAAATTCGTTAAATATAAAAAACGTACTTACAGTATGAGAGTCAGAACAGCCAGCATTGTAGTCTACTCTACCAGGATCAGGAAACAGTCCTCCGTTAAATGTGCTGCACACATCTGAATATTGGGTTGAACTGTTCTGGAACAGTGATGTAAATAAACCTTAACCACTGATTTCTAGTCGTGTCCTCTTTTGGAAGGCCAAACAAAGAGCGTAATTCGCTTTCATAAGAAACACGAGGTCACACACCGCAGGCTAGAGTGCGCGTGGCGCGGCCTAGAGTATGTGCGAGGCCGGATGAGGTGACAGAGGGGGGGCGAGGGGCGGGATATGTGAGAACGGAGCGGCCGCGCGGATCGATAGAAGGTAAGCGACGGCGCGCTGCAGTAGAAAGAACACATGATGGGGACCGGACCCCGTGGGCTGGACTCCGCTTTGTCCACGGTTAAAGTCGATCCGGCGATCCACAGCGCAAAATTGATGTATTTCCCGCGACCAGCACAGATCCGCTCTAGGCATGACGAAGCGAATATCATCCTTTTTTGGAAGGCCAAACAAAGTAGTTTCGCTTTCACAACGAAACACACAGCACCTACACGACATGGCGGCGGCGGCAACAATACTACAGCGAGAATAAAAGTTACACCTTATTTCTTTGCGTGGACATTTGGGCGGCGTTATGCAAATCTTCCTACATAGTGATGTAGATATGTGGGTGCGTGTTAGAACGAGCAGTTTTAGGTGGGTTTGGCTGACTCTGAACTTTTATAAAGAAATCTCTTTGGATTTTAGACTTTAGTCTTTACAACTTTACATATCTTCTTTATGCACCAAAAGCTTGTAACACTCCAAAGAGAAAGGAAAAATTTAAATTGCATCATATGACCCCTTTAAAGAAATGAATACGGGATGAATTAAATTGCTCAAAAGTAACAGTGCACTTAATGCACTTAAGACCGACTGAAGTAATGTTTGCTAAAAATTCAGCTTTGTCATCACAACAATAAATGACATTATAAAAAATGTATTTAAATCAGAAAAGTGAATTTAAATTGTAATATTTCACAATTATTACGTTTGTTCTATGTTGGTGCATCGGTGGTCTTTCATGCTTTTTTTAACATATTGATAAGATAAAATAAAGTGTATCCACAATAAAACATCTTAAGGAATAAATTTATCCTCCTAGCATCCATGTTTCAAAATCGTGTAGTTTTTGGAGTTTTGTGGCTGAAGGATGACTTGGTGTGATCACAGTAAAAAAATGTTCTCCAACCAATTTCCCACTAATCTGGTTAATTTCCCGTTTCAGCCTTCAACTTCCCGCTCTTTCAGTCCACTTCGCCATACTGGAGGGATGAAGCCGTCTTGTGGTAAGTTATTGAGGCTGGTGCCTCGACTGATCCACAGCTACCTGAAATTGTAGGAAAAATTTAAGGTCGGGGCAGGGTTGCTAGTTGTCACAACAAACCCACAAATGCTGCTCAAGAACTAGCCAATAGCGTTTCGAGGGGATCTCTCGTTAAAAATCACGTTCCAGGGGGTAAAATACACGTTTTTTGGCCAGGCTCCCGGGTAAAATGAGCATATCAAGGGCCTAAATATCGCGTTATTGGGGTCGCTTCAAACCGCAGACATGAAAAACAACCCGAGGCAACAGTGTTAAAGTAGCCTAACTTGGCAACTTGGGGGATTTATAATTTTTTTCAGACGTTTCGCTTGTAATATCCAATCATATTTTCATTAATACTTTTTGAGAATCAAACTTTTGAGCACTAGGGCATTACAAACATAACAGTATGATGTTCTGTAAAGCTGCTTTGAAATTCTATGTATTGTGAATAGCACATTATAAATACATTTGATTGTTGTTCCTGCAGTGTCATCAAGCTCCTCCCCCAACAGCCCCAGTCGAGGCTCCTCCCCCAGCACTCTGTCCACTACATCCAGTCCACTGATCGCACAGGGGGTCAACCAGACTTTCAACACCACAGGGTAAAACCACTGCATGTTACTTCACACCCATCTTAAGTTGAACTAACTAGAGAACCAGAAAAATGAACAAATGATGAATTTGACTCTTCCCCAGATCCTGGTATCGCTGGAACACCACATCATACCACCACTGAGCCCCTCTGAAGGCAACAGCTTCACTGCATGACTCACCAGACGAGAGAGAAATACTCATTCTGTAATGTTTACAACCAGCACTAAATGCGGCGGCAGAACGCAGAGAACCACTGTTCTGCTTCTCATGATCTAATGTTCAAAGGGCTTCACTGCTATTACCGAAGGGAAAAAGCACTAACATGCAATAGCACATTGTTTAGATATGCAATCTTGCTACAAAGAATCTGACAGACACGTTCAGCATTTTCAGCAGAGCTTTTAATGTGCATGAAACCTTATTTCACTTTCTGTGTAAAATCTCTGTGCCAATTTTGTTGGAGATGAAGGCTCAAATCTGGCTTTTTGTTTATTGATAACGTTGATGTGAAAAAAACCCCCCGCATGTAACCCAAAACAAGACCACTGATTTTTGAGTATCTTGTTTACATATTGCTTTATTAGAAACTTTTTTTCACTGTTGTTTTAAATCATGTAGCAGGATACTTTTATGATGAAGTTTCATACGCTAGTGTTCTTGAGCGTTATTGGCCCTGCTCAAGGTCAAGACTACAACAGCTGATATGTGCAGTAATGTTGAGACAACATTTAGCAGATTGGTCAACACAGTTTACGGTTCTCAAATATATTTTCGGCATACACCTAGTTTTGTGTTTCTGAACATTTACGAGGATTTCTGGCAGGGAAAACATTTTTCTATGCCTGATGCGGAATATGTGCATTTCACACTATTTTTATGCAACACTGTCCAAAGCATTTGAAGTTCCTGGAGTTTCACATTTTTAGATTTTATGTATGATTAATAATATCTAGATATTGTTTGTTTGGTTGTTCTTTTGTTTGAATAACACTTGTATATTTCAGTTTCACTGTTCGACTGTTATTAAAATTTGCACTTACATTGGTCTCACATTTTTTTTTAGCAGTGTGCTTTGTGATTGTTTTATACATAATGAGAATTTTCACAATGTGCACTGTATATATACATATAAAAGCCTATTTCTGCCACATAAGAAGAAAATGATTTGGTTAATCATAATTATGAAATAAAATGTATAATTATGAGATGGAAGTATAGAAATTAGTATAAGTTATACAAATCATTATCACAGCTCTAAACTTTTTGTCATAAATATAATTAGTACCTTTATTCAATTATATATAATTTCAACTTTTAATCATAATTTCAACTTTTATCACAATTTTCTAATAAAACATCATGATGGTAACTCTAAAAGTCAATGACTTCACCTGAGTGCAAAAAAACTGATTAAATTCAACCCTTTAATCGCCAAATCATCATTTATGTAAAAACATAAGTAAAAAAAAACAACAACAATTGATAAATTAACATGATCCATAGACAAAACATAAATCCATCACACGCAACCTAAGAGTAAACATTCACAGTTATCATGAAGGGACACTTCATAAATAATAACGATATTAATAAATACAAAAATGACAACGACAAATGATAAAGTATAACGTCTCGGTTACGTATGTAACCCTCGTTCCCTGAAGGAGGCAACGGAGACGTCACGTCGGAGGACCGACGAAATTTGGATCTCGCTTAGAGGGACCAATCTACTTCGAGTGTAAACTAAAAGAGCCAATGCACATTGGCATGCGATTTATTGCATCCAGCTGCCGCTGATCAAAGCGTGAGCATAAAAAGGCAGCCGGTGCAACGCATACTAGGTTTTCGCTGAGGAGCCGAGCCGGTGACCCGGCCGCTCAGCGGTGGTACAGGAGCTGTGGCGACGGGACATGACGTCTCCGTTCCGTTCGAGGGTTACATACGTAACCGAGACGTTCCCTTTCAGTCGGTCACTTCGACGTCACGTCGGATGACCGACGAAATTGGGATCCTACCAAAGGGCCACAGCTACTGCCCCTTCCAGTGTCCTGTGGAAGCCACCTGCGCCCCTATTTTTTGGCGTAGGCCAGGGCTTCTTCACAAGAGGACCAGCTACTGCTGCAATGGCACTACCCAATGAGTAAGACTGGATAACACTGGGAAAACGTACCCGTTCTACTTGGAACAGGGGCGTTACGGAAGCTCGAACCTTCCCGAAGGAGGTTTCGGAAGCAATACACACATGGACATCCCTTAGGTGCATATGGAAGAATGGAGGTGATTGAAACCTCTTGGAATGGCAGAAGTCTGCCGGGGGGAAACACGGGCTCGAGGCTATACCCTGGATTTTACACATATGGGATCCACTTAGGCCTTACATATGGAACCCAGCCTTCTACCGGTTCTCGAGGATTCAGCGAGTGAAGGCCTGGCGCCGGACGCTCCGGCCACGTCTGGCTGCCGAGGGGACGGAGGAACTCAACAGGGTCTACTGTATGGACTCTCTGGATTGGTTTTGCAAGCCGACCCGAAGCCGGGGCCACTACCCGTTTGAGGTGAGAACACAGGAGGATACCGGCTCCTCACGAAGGCTATAGAATATAGTGAATGTGTTAGGGGTCGCCCAGCCCGAAGCCCTACAGATATCTGTCAGTGAGGCGCCACGAGCCAGCACCCAGGAGGATGCAAAACTTCTAGTAGAGTGAGCTCGCAAACTGAGCGGGCAGGGCACACCCTGTGCCTGATAAGCCAGGGTGATGAATCCACAATCCAGTGGGCCATCCTCTGCTTTGAGCCGGCATTCCCCTTCTGCCGGCCTCGTGACAGACAAAGAGCTGGTCTGATGTCCTGAAGCTTGCGTCCGGTCTAAGTAGCACCTTAAGGCTCGGACGGGACAGCGCAAAACTAGGGCTGGGTCTGCCTCCTCCGAGGGCAGCGCTTGGAGGTTCACCACCTGATCCCTGAAGGGAGTAGCGGGAACCTTGGGCACGTAGCCGGGCCGGGGCCTCAGGGTTACCTGGGAATCAGCCGGCCCGAACTCTAGGCACGAATCGTTGACCAAAAATGCGTGCAGGTCCCCTACCCTCTTGATGGAGGCCAATGCTTAGCAGGAGCAAAGTCTTCATTGAAAGGAACTTCGGCTCAACCGCCTGCAAAAGGCTCCAATGGGCCCTGCTGTAGTGCCGTGAGCAACAGACTCAGGTCCCAAGAGGGTATAGAGGGGGGACGTGGAGGATTTAACCTTCTCGCCCCCTTAAGGAACCTGACGACCAGGTCATGCTTCCCCAACGACCTCCTTCTACGGGGTCGTGGTTAGCAGCGATTGCAGCGACATAAACTTTAAGGGTGGAGGGAGACAGCCTTCGCTCCAACCCTTTGCTGCAAAAAGGACAGCACAACTACGATCGGGCATCTTCGGGGGTCTTCTCGGCGAGAAGAACACCACTCAACGAACAGGTTCCACTTCAAGCGTAGGCGCTCTCGCTGAAGTGATGGTGTCAACTACCTCTTGGGGTAGGCCACTCAGAAACTCCACGTCCCATCCAGGGACCGGACATGAAATTTTCAGAGGTCTGGACACGGGTGCCAAGGGGTGCCCCGTCTCTGAGTCAGTAAATCCTTCCTCAGAGGAATTGGCCAAGGAGGGGCTGTCGCGAGGAGCATTAGTCCTGGGAACCAGGTCCGGGAAGGCCAATAGGCCACCAGCAGGACCTGCTCCTCGTCCTCCCTGAACTTGCACAATGTCTGTGCGAGAAGGCTCACTGGGGGAAATGCATACTTGCTCGAAGGCCCCGCGGCCAGCTGTGTGCCAGTGAGTCCGTGCCGAGTGTTCCCTCGGTCAGGGCGTAGAACAACTGGCAGTGAGAGGTTTTTGGAGAGGCAAACAGGTCTACCCGAGCAGCTCCGAAACGTCCCCAAACCAGCTGAACCATCTGGGGATGGAGTCTCCATTCCCCTGGGAGCGCAGCTCGGGACAGCTCGTCGGCTGCCCGGTTGAGCAGCCCAGGAATGTGAACAGCACGAAGCGACCTCAGATGCTTCTGACTCCAGAGGAGGAGGTGGCGGGCGAGTTGCGATAAGCGACGGGAGCGCAGACCACCTTGTCGGTTGATGTACGCAACGGTCGCTGTGTTGTCCGTGCGGACTAGTACATGCTTGCCTCGTAAGCGCCCTTTGAGACGGCTCAGGGCAAGGTGCACTGCCAGCAACTCGAGGCAGCCAGTGCAGTTGGGGCCCCGTCCAAACCCCTGACACTGCAAGCCCGTTGTACGTGGCCCCCCAGCCGGTGGTTGAGGCATCTTTGCAAACAACAGCATGCCTGGAGACCTGCTCCAGGGGCACTCCTGCCCGGAGAAACGCAAGGTCTGACCATGGGGTGAAGGTTTGGCGGCAGGCCGATGTAACTTGGACCCGGAAGGTGCCGCGTTGCCACGCCCACCTCGGGACTCGGCCATGGAGCCAGTGCTGCAGCGGTCTCATATGGAGCAACCCCAGCGGCGTGACTGCCGCCGTAGCTGCCATATGCCCCAGGAGCCTCTGAAACTGTTTCAGTGGGACCGCCATCCTGCTCTTACCGAGTCCCCTCCATACCGGGAAAAGAGATCCTCTGCATCAGTGAGAGTTTGCTCTTTTCCCAGTTGACCCGAAGGCCCAACAGGCTGAGGTGTGAGAGCACCAAATCCCTGTATTCGCACAACTGATCCTGAGACTGCTTCGTCGAGGTAGTTGAGAATGCGAATGCTCTGTTCTCTCAAGGGAACAAAGGGTACCTCCGCAACTTACGTGAAGACACGGGGCAACAGGGACAGCCCGGAGGGCAGGACCTCGTACTGATATGCTCGTCCTTCGGACGCGAACCACAGCAATGGTCTGTGGTGCGGAAGGGTCGACACATGAAGTACGCGTCCTTCAGGTCGACCGCTGCAAACCAATCTCGGGGACGGATACACCCAAAGATGCATTTCTGCGTCAACCATTTGAACGGTAACCGGCAAAGGGCCCAGTTCAAGACACGCAGATCCAAGATAGGTCTCAACCCACCACCTTTCTTGGGTACAATAAAGTAAGGACTGTAAAACCCCGTCTTCATATCGGCAGGAGGGACCGGCTCTATCGCATCCTTAACCAGTAGGACTGCAACCTCCGCCCGCAAGACAGGACCATCGGCCGCCTTCACTGTTGTGAAGCGGATGCCACTGAACTTGGGGGGGGGGGGACGCCGGGCGACTGAATCGCATAGCCGAGCCTGACGGTTCGAAGGAGCCATCGAGACGGGCTGGGTAGCTCAAGCCAGGCTCCCAGACACCGCGCTAGTGGCATCAATGGCACTACAGGCGTACCCACAGTGGGGCAGCAAGGAAGAACGCAGGGACCCGGCCCGGGCGTCTCGTAGCCGGTCCGAGGCGGGGTCTGGTGTGTGTAACACTGACCTTCGTTCGAGCAGAGGGTGCGTGGGTAATCCGTTGGTTCGTCCTCCCGATCCGCCCACTGCTGCTCACTGGCGAGAGAGGAGGGTGAGTGTGATACGCTCTGGACCGTCCACAGCCCCCCGTCCCCTCTGGGGACCCAGAAATGGAGGAATTGCTCTTTGTCGAGAATTTGGGTACCACTGACCGAGATGGTCATTGGGGAAAAGGGAAAACTATTCTCGCTCGGCGCCTCATCCGGGGGGGGGCAGAGCGGTGAGCTTACCATCTCCGGACAAGACGCACAAGTCCACTCAACCTCAGGGTCAGCCGACTCGGGGTCACTCGTGCCAGATATCGGCTTGCACCAGGTTTGGCCTCGAGGGGCCTGGACCGGCCTGCCCGGCACAGCTGTGCTTGAGCATTAGGCGCAGGAAGCTCTGCTCTCTTTTGGCGTGGCAGGGGTGTGCAACCGCCCTCGGCCGTACGGGCCGAAGACTGCACGCACCGGAGGATGCTAGGACTGATGGCCCTCAGTCTGCTTTGGTCAGCCGCGTGTGAAACCGCCATGGGCCAGAGATCTCCATCCGTGTCGCCTAGGGACACGGGGGCGTTCAGTAAGAATTCGTGTCTTGTCCATCTCGTCTGCATGTCTAGCCCGTCACAGGCCAGAATTGGCGCTCCCGGGAACCACCCATCGTGGACCTGTACCCATTGACCCTAGGGACCTGACCGCGCCGGTACGCTTCGGGTCGATCTGTTGTGCGCTTGAGGTCCGGCGCAGCGGTGCGGGAGGTTCTCGTTGTGAACTTGTCGGGGTCTGATGATCCCCTCGTGCAAGTCCCTCCGTGCTTGCCCTGGTGCATTTGCAATCTATACGCCGTAAGACGTGTGTCGGCAGGAGGCGCTTCTCACCTCGGTATGGCACGGTTCATGGAGCTCGACTAGTTCAAGGAGTAGCCTACAAGACACGAGGAAAGGGGAAGGCAAAAGTTCTCCCTGACGGTTTTGAAAGGAAGGCGGTATTAGGACAACAACGCATCGCAAACATCAAGCACGATAACCCCGCTCACCAGGGCGAGATCCTTGTAACCCCCTGCTTGCGTCTTACCACATACGAGGAGGTGGTGAGGAGAGAAGGAGGATCCAGGCAAATCAGTTTTACTCGGCAGTTAAAAAAGGCTGCACAGTCGCGGACCTGTGTGGGCATCCCATGGCACCTTAGGAGAAGAAAGAAGAAGAGGCACCGAGGCGGGGGCGCTGAGGAGTAACCCGCGCGGACCACCCCGAGACCATCGTGCAAACCTTCGAGGGCCGGGACAACGGTGCCACGTCGTCACTCAGGAGCACCTACCCACTACGGCGGCCGGGAAAGGGAAAAAGCGCATAGCATTATTTCTGGATACCGAGTCAAAGGCATTGTAAGGGGCCCCGGAGGAAATGAGCATACCAAGCAGAATCTTCCTGGCTCCAGGAACGGGCTCTGGCTCACCCTCCAGGACAAGGTGCTTGCAATCGACTGTCCATGGTCGAGTGTAGGGGCCTCGGCGATAGAGCAACAGGTGGCTACCCCCACGTGAATCGGTCCATGTTCCAGCCTGCGCTGCTGAGAGCCCCCTCCGACTTGGTTTCGAAGTGCAGGCGGGCTTGGGCATCCCCTTTCTCTCTCAGGGGAATTCCTCACCGTGACCGTAAAACCAGACCGCCCACCCCCAGAAAAATGACGCCCCCGGCTACCACCAGAGGGAACCCTAGATCTGGGCAGTGACACGGGCACTCCGCCCCCTTGCAGGTAAAGGAGTCCGGTCCGCAACTCCGAGATGATCATACCAACGCAATGGGAGCATGAGCCATCCACGAAAGCCAACGGGGAGTCGGAGTGCTTCATGCCCAGGCACGAAGAGGAACCGGCAGGCGGGATCAGTGAACCATAACCAGCAGCCAGGGTTACCCGACATCCGCAATTCCCAGGAACGCGTAAACAAGACTTTTATACCACGTGGTGATCACCCCCCCCGTGTGGGTCTATAGCAAGACCCACTTCGTCTTTATAAAGACGTAACGTCAAGATTGCCAAGCAACGTCTTCTTTAGAAAGACGCACCCGAAATTGTTCTTTTAGGGGAAAAAGCTCTTTTAGCGTGCTGAGGCGCACAGGGGAGATGATCATCTGCAACACAAACAGGGGGTAGTGCAGCCTGATGTGTGCAACCCACTCGACACGGGAAACCACCACCGCTGAAGCGCCGTCCACCAACACGAAGAGCTCTCCAAGAGCGCGCTGAACTCGTTCAGTCTTTTCTCTCAGTAGAGTAGTCAGGAGCAGAACGATGTGATCGCTCGGCTCCGAAGCGAAAAGCTGAATATGCGCTGCACCTGCTGCCTACTTATACTCACGCTGTGATCAGCAGCAGCTGGATGCAATAATCGCATGCCAATGTGCATTGGCTTGTTTAGTTTACACTCGAAGTAGATTGGTCCCTCTAAGCGAGATCCCAATTTTCGTCGGTCCTCCGACGTGACGTCGAGAGTGACCGACTGAAAGGGAACTTCAGGCCTACTAAAGCATAATAGCAATAAAGAGATTAGCCTATATGTTCTTAATAATCCATTTTGATTTCACAAGAAGACGTACCCTATAAATGTTTTGCTACACTTCAGAAGATGTGGAATATAGTGCATGGACCACTTTGATGGCACCTGTTTTCAAAGTTTGAACATTTCTCGTTATATGTTCCACATGAGGTCAGACGGGTTTGGTAAAGTTACAAGCGACTATCCTGCTTGTTCCGGAAACAGGTGTTACTTGATCATAATACAGCATAAAACGTTAGTTAGTCATTGTCCCTCAACTAGTCTTAATATAATAAAGGATTTAGCGTGTCAGTTAAAACATGCATACAGGTTGAAGGTGTAACGCAGGGAAGGGCTGTTATTTTATACGCACCTGGACAAACCTGTTCTCTGTGGCCACTGATTGGCTCAATCATGCTGTTCTGTCCTGCTCGTCCAGTTTTAGTTATACTGTTATCTCCCATCCCAGTTTTATCCACTGCATTCTGAGTTGTACACACACCTGAACTCTACAGGACAATATGCTGGCTGTTCTCTTCATCCTGGGGATGTTGTGTCCCCTAAACTTTGCAGGTAAAAACAATATTTTTATGGTTTCACATTACTACTTCAAGCTACTGTTGCATAATATTTGTTGTTGGTAATTAATTGTTTTTAAATACATTTTATTCTAAGGTGTTAATAATTATTTTCTTCTTAGAAATAGAAATTCGATTGCTGGATCCTAAAACAGATGGTGTGCTGGCGAGTAAATTCCCAAACTCTCTTCTGCTGAGTCTGCCAAACTGCAGTGTTTATGGAAACAAGTCAGCTGAACTGCTGTACATAGAACTGCCGTCCACTGAAAACAGTATGCATCACTTTCATCCTGAATGTGGCTCACGTGACATTGTTTAAATGTTAAGCATTATGACTTATGTGTCCTGCAGAAACGGAGAGTTTCATCGTTCCATCTTGTCCCGCCAGCCAGCCGGGGTACCTTCTGCAAAACCTCAAAAATGGAACAAAATACAAGTAAGTGTATGTTAGCGTGCATGTGTACAGATTTGTGTCATATATCAGCTTTTGATTTAAATCAAATGTCAGGTTTGTGTGAGGTTTTTTAGGGATATGGCGTAGCTATACACTATAGTAAATACCATTATATTAGTATGAAAACCTTAATCCATGGGAGTTCTTCACTATAATGGCTAAGGTCTGTGTGTGTGTGTGTGTGTGTGTGTGTGTGTAACCATCTAAACAAAGGCTAAACAACTATCTTAACTGTCTTTCTCTTTCAGCATGCAGTACAAAATTTCAGGCGTAAATGATACAAGTGCAAACTTGACTATGACGACTACCAACGGTAACTAATATATATACAGAAAAAAATACAGTAATTTCAAATGAGCTTCTTGTAATATATGATGTAGGCCTATATGGTTGTAATATATCTTGTCTTTCTTCGTAGCCGCTGATTACCAGCAGATAGACAGTGGTCTTCCAGCACGCAGTGGAGCCATGGTGGTCATCACCGTCATTCTGTCTTTGGCTATGGTGATCCTCCTCGCTGGCCTCATTATTAGCATCTTCTTTTCCAACTAGCCTGAGCATGATGCACTTCAACACTATACATGATGTCTGTTTAATTAAAAATAATAATAATAATAGAGCGGATGGGAAGCACACATTCAGAAAGATGACTGTTGATGGAGATCCCACTTTCTGTACATCCAATAGTCAAGTGTGCCATAATGTGAACAGGGGAATACAGGCAGAAGTGGTACGTACGTATATTAAAGATGCAATGTATTTCAAACTGAATTGTAGACAAAAATAGGTGACGGCGGTGGGTGGCGTTTGTTGACTGCATTCAAAATAATACTGTTCCCCAGAAATATCTTCATGATTTTTTTTAACAAGCAAGATTTTAAACCAGGCTGAAATATGGTCTCAGGAAAGTTATTTTTTTTTTTTTTTTTTTTGTTACAAATGTCCGTTTGGACATTTGTCACAACTTTATATGTTTCTGACACAGTAATTTCGTTGGTAGCCAAACACAGGTTTGGGTTATATATTTTTGTTTGTTTATTTATTTTATGATTTTTTTATTTGGGGGAGGTTAGATAGTGATGATCTAATAAAGATAGGCTATGTCTACTCATAAACGCAGAAGGAGATACATAGTGGGGCATGTGGTCCCAAAAAGTGAACATGCATTTCATTAACTATCAGACTTGGACAATAAACCAAGAACGGAATGTTAAAAAGGAATTTGACTAGTAAAAATATATCGCATATGGACAGATCTTGAATGTACTGATAGTGAATGAAAATAATACTAAAAATTAGCATGAATATAGTGAATCAATATAACACCTGCGAGACCTTCCTACTTTTTTGGTTGATTGCTATATTTGATCAGCTTGTCTCGAGATGTTTTTCTCACCATGTTTAGCAAAATGATCACGACAACTGACTAGAACCCAACAGATTCTAGCTTTTACTGATACCATGACATTTCTTCGAATAAAAGAGATACTGAGTTTTGTTTACGAACGTTTGCTAGCTGTTCTTGCATAGGCCTAGTCGACGAAATGTATTTACAGCTTCAATCCAAAAGCAGATTTCTCGACCTTCATTTAACCAGCGGTTTACATGACTGGGACATGAATGAGGAAATAAACTTAACCACGACGACTGATCAGTTTTACCACAGTAAAAGAATTGACTTGTGGATGCGAAACAGAGGCGTTTTTCAGTATGGCTGATGTGTCGTGGTTTGGCAGCAGTGTTGCCAAACCAGTGTTGCCAACTCTAACCTTTTAAGGGGTAGAGTGTTGCAGACTAAAGACAGGCCAATTTGTTGCTAAAAGTTGCTAAATGATGTTGTGTTCATTACACGTGACGGTCCATTACGTAATTATGATGCAAAATTGTCACTACATCAAATCTCAGCAAAAATTAAATAGTCTAAGATATAGTTAACCCTTTGATTTGTTTGTTAAAATAAATATCAGCAGTAATATAATATTAAAAACGGAATTTTTAAATACAACATTGAATTATTGAACACTTACACATTTTTGAACAATTAGGGCTTACAATTTAAGTTTTTTTGTTATTAGCTAGTAACTAGGCACAAGTGACTAGTTACTAGAAGGAATTTTCCGTTATTTATGTTTCAGGGTTGAATTTTGTAGCGAATCGCTGCATGTGGAAAAACTATGCATAAAGTAACCACTAACTAATTATGAGTAAGTCTTAATATTTTAGATCCGCTGTAGTTATTTAGCTGACCACTCAGGGTCAACGTCTTGTCAATTCTAAGAACGTTAATGTNAGGGTCTCAATTCTGGCAACTTTGTCTAAGAGCTCAGAATTTGCTGTTTTAATAGTAATTTTGTGTGGGAAAGTTTTCTTTTCCAGGTCCTTTCTGGCTACCTTTTCCCAGTGCTCTTGCTGTTCAGCAGCTGTCAGAGCCTTTTTAAATCTATTGATTTCCTCCTGTAACTCCATTTTGCTGGGGTCCTTGTGGGCTACCGCTGTGATCTGTTGCTTGAGATCATTTACCTCCTGTTTCAGACCCATGAGGTTGTGGGCCACGGAGGGTGATGACCTTGGCGAGCTTTTTGTAGCCACAACTCTCGCCTGAGTCCTGAGTCTGAGGTACTCTTCTCTCTGTGTCCAGTTGCTTTCGGCTCAGTATGTGGTCGTCGGGCCTGGGTAAAGGGGTGTTCCTCACGACGCCTGGCCAGCCCTCTCTGGTCTGCATTCTGGGCAGTTAGTCTGAGCATCTGCAACGTTTTGACACACTGGTGTTGAGAGTAAGGGCTAGAGACTACTACAAGATCAAAACAGAGTTTGAATGCTAAAATAGTTTTGGGTCAGTATATGTTTTGCTGAAAAGGGCGTAAACAGGATTTTGATTGATGATTTAAGACTACTGTCAAATTATTGTCAAATTATCACTCAGAATTTGCTGACGGTTCCCCAACAGGCTTAATCTCTGAGGTATGAAGGAGAAAAGGGAAAAGCAGAAGGAAAAGGAGAGCATTTCTATTCAGATTATGCTGATTATTTTTGAAAATAAACAAATCAAAAATAGAAATGTCTCTGGTTCCTTTTGAGGTTCAGAGAGAACATCAAGGGGGCATAACATGTAAATGGATTTAAAATTAGCTGACTTCTATTATTAAAACAGGGTAATCAATCTGATATTAGGAACAATCAGTAGCACTCGTGATTAACTGATTTGTGTTGGGCAACACACCATGTCTGGTCACAGCTGCTGCGTGTTCAGCTCCCATGCTGGGCCATGCCATGTGTGTGCCCCGCCTTCCGTAGCGCGTTATTCACTGTGCCACTAAAAACACCCAATAACTTAATGATTCATCTCTAGATAGACAGTTAAAATGTAATTAAATTTAGATTTAATTAACTAGTAACTGAGCAATAGCATTCAGGAAGGATAGATCTAAGATAGTTAAATTCGCTGAGACGAATTGAAGATTGAGAAACATAGAAAAAGAAGAAAAAGAAGGAAGAGAAATGGAAAAATCAGAAACCAGGGATTAGGTTAAATTCAAATTACTTCACATTGCATTCACACATGCTGTATTTAAAAGCTTCATTTAAAGAGTGTTAACCCCTAATTGTTAAAGCTATTTGGTAGCTTAGCCTAAAATGAAACTATGCTAAGTCGTGTTAGCTTAGCTGCTTCAAATGGTTTGTTTACAAACATGGCGTGTTGTGCTATGTGACGTTAGCACTTCCTGTGACAAGTTGTTGTCACGGTAACCAATGCATGCCAGTGTAATTAACGCAGTTTAATGTCTGTCTATGTTAAACAGTCATAGTTTTAGAACGTGGTGTTTTCAGCCTTCAAGACTTGTTGCATTGCATTAGCACTTCGGTGAGTGCTTCTCTAATTCAACAAGAAACTTCTTGCACTTGTTTAAAGAATTACAAAACGGTTTTACTGTAAGTTAAAGCCGGTTTAAACATATATGTAGTTATGTTTGCCTCACATATGAGTACTAAAGTACAGTATTACACCTTTAATTTCACTCAGCGAGTGAAACACAGTAATGACCACCAGGTTGCTCGGCTTATATATATACAGTCAAAGTGTAGATGAATTGCTTCAATCTAATTATAAACTATAAGGCCTTTATGCTGTAGAAAGGGGAGCAGCGCTCACATCTTCCTTGATATAACTGTACTGAGATTTCATAAACAATTTTAACAATACTGCAATTTTGGGATTTCTTCACTAAAGCATATTACATTATGGTACAGTTTGGACATGCCGCTGAGCTGAGATTCAGACTTACGCTTTGTCAAGACAGATTTATGCTTTAATACTGAAATTAGGGTTTCTTTGCTAAAATCAGATTAACCTTACACCGATGCCATTAAGCATGAAATACATAAAGACTCTCACAATTATAATAGCCGTACCAATTCAAACCCCCACTTTATCTGCATCTCAACAAGCCAGCAAATAGGGACACCGGGCATCTGAAGTCTCGTCCTATTTTAACCTGGGCTATCAAGAACACACTTTTAAGTTGCCAGTGTTTAAACACATAACTTTCGTTTTATCATGCCCGCATATTCTCCAACAAAATCTGTAGCGAATCAGCCGAGGGAAATATGGATAATTAATCATAACTAGTTATAATTTATTATGAATATTTTAGATCCGCTGTAAGTATTTACTTTACCTCTCAGGGTCAACTGTCTTGTCATTCTAAGAACGTTAATTTCCTGGTTAAAGGAACTAACTTTCTTACTTTACAATTCTCTAAGTTTGTAACGTAAATCTGCATGATTAGTGACTCCGGTTATGAGTAAACAATGAACATGTCAAGTGTGATAAAAGTAAGGTTTTTATTAACTACATAAACACTTAAACTAATCTAACATACTACATAAACACATTAACCGGTCTAACATACACATACACACACACACACACGTACAGTTGGTTTAGGAAAGGGTTAAAGTTTAGCACTAATGAAAGAGACATAAGGAATGACATTTATGGAACCATTTTGCGTATTCAGCAGATCTAAAACCTGAGGGTAAACGTCAGATTCTTAGTTCAAACAAACCTTGTAAAAAGGTGTAACTGATACTTAATGCATCAATTAAATCGACTAAGTTTGATACTTGCGTATGTCTGAAAAAGATTCCTGATGCAATCTTAAGGCCCCAGATCTTGCTGAAGTTGGTTGATGAGAAAGAGCTATTTTGAGTCAGAATCACTTGATGAATGAAAAAGACTAGGCCGGAGCCTGGCACGAGCTTTGGTGTCCTGGAGCGTTTCTCACATCTTCATTTTAGCATCTCACTGAACCACCGACAGGGGCGTGTCACATGGAGTGTGGCCTTTAAAGCCGGCAGAGATTCACGCCTCTCAAGATGGGTTCGTCCAATGAGGAAGGCTGAAATTCCAAGCGGGAGGTTGGAAATACTGGGATATTTTTTGTCTGTAAGCCTGGTATTTTGCATTTGTAATTCGCTGGAGTGTTGAGGCACTAATTAGTACAGATTATTAGAACATCAATATGTTGAATAGGTATCAGCATATAATATACACAATTGTTTCGATCATAAGAAGGCGAATTAATAGATACTAAACAAGCTATATGTAATGTTATATTACTAGTGTTCTATGATAACATGAATAAAACAGCATATACTACAACAGACAATATACAAGAACATTAATGGTATACACAATGATCTGAAGGATATGTGTTTTCATTCAAAGAAAGGTTTTCCTATGACTTAATTAGAGAACAGTCCTTTCTCTGGGCATTATGTGTCTTTCTTATGAGGAAAATTAGGGAGTTTATCCCCTGCATTCCTTTTAGGCCATACAACCAGTGATATCATGATTAGTTGTCATGGTGACCAAAGGGGGGATGGTGTTCAGCAGAGATCCTGGCATCCAGTTTATTGAGTGAGAGGGACTGTGACGATTTGTTAATCTAATGAATAATTGATTTGTTAAATCAAATAAAAATTAGTGTGTCAGATTGGTTGAGACGCTACACATTTTAAATTACGCATTGTATTTTGTGTTTTTGGGTTACAGGGTTACAATGGATAATGGATAATTGATAATGGATAATGTCCTGGAAAATTACTAACTTTTCCATTTTTCTAGATATTTTTCTTACAGTGTACTAACTGATCAACAATCGCAGGTACAAGCTACTAAATTAACAATTTTTCAATTATTATTATTAAATTGAGCAATTGTTAATAGCAGCTAACTGAATTCAAGTGATGTGTGTACTGCTATAGGCATCATTTAATTTTTTTATTCATTTTGTGTAATTTAGATGGAAAATGTGTGCCTTTTTATCGTTTGAGTCACTTATCAAAAGTTGCTAAAAGTAGCCAAATAAAATGTAAAAATAGCTAAATTTGTTGCTAGATGCTTTTGGAAGAAAAATTTGCTAGTGCAGTGTGAAAAGTTGCTAAATTTAGCAGCAAAATTGCTAAGTTGGCAACACGGTGCCAAACCCCTCCCTCAGAAAACCTCTTAGAACCACCCTCAAAAGCCTCCATTATTTTACAAAAAGTCGCCAAATATGAAAACAAAGTAAATACAGGTAAATTTGGTAAAGGTAAAGGGAAGTAAATATATATATATATATACTTTACAAATGATAACCGTATAAAAAATATAACAAAAGATTAAATATAACAAGAAATTCTGAAGTGAAATTAGGAAATGCTTGTGATCTGCAAGCACATCAAACATGATGGAAATGATGGAAAGACACAATGTTGGGAATTTGTTTTATGTGTCACCAAAGTGCATCCCTGTCCTGCTCAATCAAATACAACAGATAAGAGATATTATGATTCTCCAAAAACAAAAACTTTATTCATACAAACTTATTTCAGTCAACACTCTATTACTACAAAGTAAGTGCAAAATACTGCATCCCAGCACACGACACGATGATGCACTCTGTCTCTCTCTCTCAGTATCTGGTTGACATGACTGTGCATGAATTGTGGTATAACTTTTGTGTCTGTGGTTAAAAACAAGATGTTAATTTTTTTTCTCTGGCATCTTGATTGATGCTTATAATGAAATTGTGGTGTGCGTCATGGCAGGCGTGGCGTACTGGTGTGTTCACTGCACAGACTCTTTGGCATGATTGAGAGCAAACGTGAGAGGTCACGGGCCTACGGCATGGGTGTGGCCAAGTAAACAATAAAAAATCTCCAAAAAATCGCTAGTTTTATTTAAATAAAGCTAAAATAGCTCCTTGTCACAAAAAAAAAAGTCGCAGCTACAATGAGAAAGTAGCTATATTTGGCGACAAAATCCCCAAATTGGCAACACTGTTTGGCACATGATAAGTGGACTGACCAGTATCTGGCGCAGTGGCACTACGCAAGAATCTCCAGAAGATCATTACTAGCCGCAGCAGCAGCACAGAGGAGCTACCAGCTGCCCCTCAGCAACAGAGGTGTGTTCATCGACTCTACAGCCTCCTCCTGACAACACACAACAACACAAACCTCCTTAGATGAGAGGTGTTCACTGTTTTTACTGTCAGAGACCCCCAAGCAAACAAAGACATACTGTACATGCATATAGCCTACATATATACATTTATTTGGGCTAGTTGAATAATGATAAAAAAACTAAAATAAACGTTAGTTTTGAAAAATAAATACATTCATTAAAAATGTTTAAAAAAAAAATTATTTATGAGAAATAAAAAAATACATATTTCTGAAAATGTTGGATAATTTACATGTATACAAATTAATTATTTTTTCATTTATAGATGACTCATATCCTTTTTATTTTTAACATTATGGTGGTTTCGGCCATTTGTAAGTTGAGTTGGTCATTTATTATGCTTGACATGCATCATCATATTTATAAACCGACTGACAAATAGTTTGGTAACACTTCACAATAAGGTTCCATTAGTTAATATATGAACGTGAACGAACCATGAACAGTACATTTATTACAGTATTTATTAATCTTTGTTAATGTTAATGAAAATACAGTCGGTCATGTTAATTCACAGTGCATTAATGTTAACAAGCACAACTTTTGATTTTAATAATGCATTTAATAAATGTTGAAATTAACATTAACCAAGATTAATAAGTGCTGTAGAAGTTTTGTTCATGTTAACTAAAGTTGTTAAATAATGAACATTATTGTAAAGTGTTACTAATATTTTTACGATTTACTGTACTTTTGTCTCGCACATTGGCTTACTTCCGCATTGCAAAATAAGGTAAATAGTTTCTTGTGTGATTATTCCTTTAAATGTAGGATTACTGCTAAATAGTACACAATGTATCCAGAAAAATTTTATACTTTTATTATCTGAGAATTCTTATTTGAGGGTCCTTTCTGATTGGTTCCCAATTATAAAAGATTCTGATAGGAATCTTGTGCATGTTCCTTTAAGATTTAAGAACAACAACTTTTAACAGTTTCTTACATTCTTGTCACTGTGCACTTCAAACTTAATTGTTTCTGTCTTTTTAAAGAGCCTGACATACAACCTAATCTGTGGCTGATGGTGAATCCCAGTTTAGCCTGCCCCATAAAGTACCCTAGTAATTACCCCAGAGCCCCAACACCCCCAAAACAGACACTGCAGTCAGTGCTGCCAAGAACCACCACACCTGTTCTGGAAAAGAGTTTGCGCCCAGCGATACTGCCTGATGAGACCTGCCTGAATGAGTCAGTGCACGAAACCTCCCTCTCCAGTGAGTATCAGGTATGAGTAAAGCAGCATTGCATACTTTGGTTGTTTGCCACTTTGCAATTATGTCATGCAAACCTGAGAGATTTATGTCAAGAGAATGTCACGTATATAAAAAATTAAATTGGGTGAAAGATTATTATTATAATAAGATGATATCTAATGTAGTTGACCTATCTCCACCTTACCCCAGTTCACAGATTAAGAGGACGCTTCCTCTGTAGATGTGCCTGTTTGTAGTAAGGTAAAGGGTGTGCGCAAGGGGAGGACACCCAAAGCATCTACTCGCAAACTGGGTCTGACGCGGAACAGAAGGCTTCAGAGAGCCCTGCAGGACAGTATCAACCTGAAGAGCGGCGGATGGCCTCGGCCTCCTGTTAACTACTGCATCCTCATCGCAATGGCGCTCAGCAGCAGCCTCAACGTACAGCAGATCTATAACTTCACCAGGTCTCTTTTATATACTTAAGGATAAGAACAAACTCTGATGGTACACTCTTAAAAATAAAGGTTCCAAAAAGTTGATTTTGCAGTGATGTCACGGTAACATTTCAACCATTTTTGGTTCTGCAAAGAACCTTTTAGTGAACAGTTCCTAAAATAACCATTTTCCGCCCCTTTTTTTCATCTTCCCATGATAAAGAACCGTTTGTTCAATGGAAAGATTACATGGATGTTAAAGGTTCCTAATGGACCAAAGCTGCCCATAAAGAACCTTTATTTTTGAGAGTGTGTGTAGGCTGAATTATTCATTTATTAATGTTTTCCCCCAGCATGGCTTCACTCATTCTTTCTGTCTCTCTCTCACACACACTCTCGCTCGCTCGCTCACACGCACGCACACACAACACACACACACACACACACACACACACAAATCCCAAATTATGAAACTTGTTTCTCATCCCATTTTCTTTTGTCTTTCTAGAGAGCACTTCCCCTTTTTCCTTACAGCTCCAGATGGGTGGAAAAACACAATCCGCCATAATCTATGTTTCAGCAACAGTTTTAAGAAGACCCCGCAGCAGGTGTCTGGAGATGGCAAGAGGAAGTCGTGTCTGTGGCGTCTCACCCTGGATGGCCGACAGAGACTGAGAGATGAGATTAATACACTCGCGGGAGATTCTTTCAGAATGCTGAAAAGGAGCATGAACTATCCAGGTGAGGACTTGGATCTTAAAGGGACTGAGTGGTGAGGTAAACAGCAAAATGAGTTTGAACTGATTTCACTCTCATTTGTGTCCATGTTACAGATATGATTCAAGCGCTGTTAGAGCTGTAATCCAGCTTTGAGCACAAGCAAATGACATCAGACTGGACTTGCTGTCTAATTTATCTTTATGAACTTTTGAATGTTAGCACTAATTGTTATTACTATTATTATGTTGTAATCTTTCTTTTTGTGTGTCTGTCTTTTTTTTTTAAATCCAATGACACATTATGCCTAAAATAAACAAATGCATTAACATGCTATTTTAGTTCCTTTAAAGTGGCTGTTAGTTAAAGGAATGCCTTAAAAATCTATATAATAAGAATAATGACACAGAGAGAGACAGACAGATAGACATAGAGACACAAACACAGAGACAGACACACACACACACACACACAGAGAGAGACACACACAGACACAGACACACACAGAGACAGACACATACAGACACACACACACAGAGAGAGACACAGACAGATCACACACACATACACACACACAAACACACACACACACACACACACACACACCCACACACACACACAGAGACAGACAGAGACCGACGACACACACACACAGACACACACACAGAGACAGACAGACAAATGTTGAAGATTTTTATTAATCAAAGTATGAATTGTTCGAGTGTTATCATTATGAATATAACCATTTAAATATCCAGTTATACTTCCATTATAATCACATATGCCTGTGTGTAAAAAAGCCTACGTGGTAAGCTTAGAACAATCTGGGGAAACATAGTTGGGCCTTTCTTGTTTCTTTTCTTACCATAACAAAAGGAAAAAAACAAGAACCCCTTCTCTCTAGGGAGAATTGTATGCACAAAAGAACCATTCTATGTATGGAAAACACCTTAAAGTCAGAACTGTATAAAAAGAAGACAAGATGATAATTCTGGAGATGTTTCGCTGCAGAGAGCATCTCCGTTTTATTATTTATTATCATTGATGATGTAGTAAAGTGTATCTCCTGGCATCAAAACCCAAGACTGAGTGTGGTTCCTAAGATGAGCAGCAGACAGACAGACCGACAGACAGACAGACAGACAGACAGACAACAGACAGACAGACAGACACACACAACACACACCCACACTCACACACACACCCACACCACACACACACACACACACACACACACACCACCGCACACACACACACACACCTGTTTGGTCAATTAAGTGACAACAGGTGCACTGGAGAGGCAACAGCAAGACACCTCCAACCTCCCTGGTGGTCAAGACAATGTTTTTAGTTTTGTAGGGCCCTTTTCCCTGTCTGAGCAACGAGGCAGTACCTGCACTTGTTTCACTGACGAGCTGCGCCAAAATCGTTGGCAAATATGAACGTGGTTTTGCGCATCTTGTCATTTAACAACAGCCTGTGTAGTCAATGCTGCTCCATGTGAAAAGCCCGCAGTTGATGGAGATTTCCCGCTGATTACAGAACCGGCTTTCTGACTAGATGCGCGTTAAATATCGCATGCGATTTATCGTGCAGCCCTACCTGCAACCCAATAAGGTAGTCCAGCTCCTCCAGGATGACACATCCATCGTAAGGAGGTTTTGTGTCTCCAAGCACTGTTTCAAGAGCATGGAGGAGATACCAGGAGACAGGCCGTTACATGAGGAGAGCTGGACTGGGACATGGAAGGGCAACAGGCCAGCAGCAGGCGCGGTATTTGCTCCTTTGTGCGAGGAGGCCAGAGCCCTACCAAATGACCTCCAGCAGGCTACTGGGGTGAATATTTCTGACCGAACTGTCAGAAACAGACTTCATGAGGGTGGCGTGAAGGCCTGACGTCCTCTAGTGGGACCTGGGCTCACAGCTCCACACCATGCAGCTCGATTGGCATTAGCCAGAGAGCACTAGAATTGGCAAGTCCAACATCTGTGCCCTGTTCTCTTCACGGATGAGAGCAGGTTCACACTGAGCACATGTGACAGAAGTGAAAGAGTCTGGAGATGCCGTGGGGAATGTTATGCTGTGTGCAACATCATCCAGCATGACCGGTTTGGCAGTGGGTCTGTAATGGTCTGGGGAGGAATATCCTTGGAGTGTCACACAGACCTCCATGTGCTAGGCACTGGTTCCCTTACTGCTGTTAGGTACCGGGATGAAATCCTCAGAGCCGCTGTCAGATCTTATGCTGGTGCAGTGGGCACTGGGTTCCTCCTGGTGCGCAATAATGCCCAGCCTCATGTGGCTAGAGTGTGTAGGCAGTTTTTAGATGACAAAGGCATTGATGCCGTAGACTGGCCCTCACGTTCCCCAGACCTGAATGAGAACCTCTGGGACATTACGTACCGGAGCATCTGAAGCCACAGACTGTCTGGGATCTCACGGATGCCCTGATCCAGGTCTGGGAGGAGACCTGTTTTCTATTTTAATATATCCTAAAATGTAATTTATTCCTGTGTTGACAAAGCTGAATTTTTAGCATCATTACACCAGTCTCCAGTGTCATATGATCCTTCAGAAATCAATCATGCTTAATATTTTTGTGGTGTGTGGGAGTTCATCCCAACCACACGAGGGCGCTACTGCATATTTGAAATCACAAAACGTCACTATGTTTGGACAACATCGCGCTTGCATTCGCTAAAGAAACAAACCCAAAAACAGCCAAATGGGCGCGTTTTATTGCTCTGTCTGCAGAAAAACAGATTTTTCTGGAAAAGGACACATTTATGGGAAAAGCCACCAGAGCAAACTTAAAGTAATTCTAGTCAAATTCACGGAAAAGGTAAGCGTGCTAACAAGACAACTAGCTGAAGCTGCTGCCACAGTGGCTCCAAATACGATTTGGGCACACATAATGATTGCACTTTATCGGTTTACGCATAAAATAATAAAACTTGAAATAAAGTAAGCATTTTACGCAGTTCCTTTTAATCAAGTGGTGTCAAAGTGAGAATTGGAGGATGAGTCAGTGACCTGCAAATGTTTTAATGTCGCATGTTTTTTTGTTTGTATAGGTTTTGTGTATAAAAGTCACATTAAGATGCTTATTTAGGCCAGGACACTCCTGTAAGAGATTTTTTAATCTCAGACAGGTTTTTCCTGGTTAAATAAAGGTTCAATTTAGTGGCTATATTAAGTCAGTTCAGGTATAAGATCAAACTATCTATGAACTATGTCAGCTGATGGTTGAGAACCACAAAATGTCATTTATATATACTGTATACACATTGACATTAAGTGTGGTTTGAGTGTCGGAATATACTGTTTGGTGCCATGAACAGTAATGTATTTGTTGCTCTGCGTCTGCATGTGTAATAACATTTCTGCATGTTATAACAGGTCAAAGAAGCACGGCGGACCATTAAAAATCCTCAGGTGGAGAAATACAGTCCCCATCATGAGGAGAAGTTCTGGTGTTACTGCTGCGCGCTGGAGGTGCAGAAACACGTGACTGACAGTAACATCAGTGTGCTGTACGGAGGACTGCTGGAGCACATGAGCACGTAAGATCAGACATCAGAAGCTGTGAGAAACACATGCGGAGTTTGCAGGGAATTCACTCAGTGCTTTTCATTTCAGCCCAGAGCACCGGAAAAACACGCACAAGTTCTGGTGGGACAATAAAGCAGAGCCCAAACTGCGAGACAAGTTTATCATAACAGAAGAGGAAACGGAGAGGTTATTGCTTGCTTATTTGTGTTTGGGGACATGGGTGTGCTTATAATAGCATTTCTGTAGTGCATTAGTACACTGATAACATCACTGTAAAAGTTTGCAGATGTTCTACGGAGAAAGAAATTAAAAATGTCTTTTTTTTTTTTGTAGATTCAAGGCTGAGGTTTCCAAGGCTCTGGAACAGTTTGAGGAAAAAGAGGATGTGCTTATTAAACAGGTAAAGACATTTTACAGGTAGTTACATTGTTGGTTTGACCATATCTGAACATTTCTTCTCTTCTTTCATCCTCAGCAAGCTGCAGTGATCCGATCCCAGGAGCAGCACAGACTGGAGGTCCTTCAGTCATTATCAGAGGTTTGTTTTCCTGGGATGCTCCAAGCGTATCCATATCTCAGTACTCAGAAAAAAATCATAGGAAATGTTATTTGTGACTTTTTTTAAACTCTGTTGCTAATTAGCCTTTTTTTAAAAGGGCATGTATTTATTATCAAAGTAATTCCTTTGCTGGGAAAATGATGTTAAAAAGACATGGAGCATTACTGTTGACTTTCCTGAATCAAACTTAGCCTGATCCAGAACTGGTACAACCTGCTGAAGTGGACCAGCACAGCAGTAAACATGCAGCCAGGTAAAATACATGCAAAAATTATGATGTTATCTTAAAACTGTTGCACCAATACTCATCAAATGTTTTTTATTTTGTAGTTTTGATGACTAAAATATGGATAATAATAAATGAATAGTTGTGTCCAGATATTTTACTTGCGCTAATAGCAGTCAAGGTTTTCATAATATGCTGGTTCCAGTACTGATAAACAGAAATTATATATGATTAAGTGCTTCTTTATTATCACAGTATGATCAGAATGAGTTTTTCTTCATGTAATCTGAAACGTAAGAGCTTCTAATGAGTTTTGATGTTTCATAAGAAGTTCCCACAGTTGCTCTTATGAAGCAGAGGCACAACCCGGACCGAGCCACGAGGATTTCGCCTCACACAGTCAGTGGAATGAACCAGAACTCGGTTTAACTTTCATTGGTTACCAGGTAATCTTTCTTACATTGTTTATATATATATATATTAGGGCTGGTAAGCGATTACAATTTTTAATCTAATAATACATAATGGGCGATTAATTATGCACTCCACATTTGCTGAGAAGAAATTACTCCCAAAAGATAATTTAAACTCATTGTTGTGTAAAGCATCAAACACATATTACAAAGAGTAGTTTCAGCAAGAAATATTTTGTTTGATAAAATTTATTACATATACTCTTTTGGACCATGAGGTTGAGTAAATGATGACACAATTGTCATTTCTGGGTGGGTGAACTATACCTTTAATAATAAATTTTTTTAATGTTATTATTATTACTATGGAAATATGAAATTGTTTCTTTAAGGATAATAAACTAAAACTGCCAGTAGGTAGTGTTAAATGTCTTAATGATTAAGTCATCGATTCATTTATTCATTCATGTGATTCGTTCAAATGGCTGATTCATTCAGGAGTGAAGCAATTGACTGTCTTTATGAATGTCCATTGAACATAAGGCTTGTTAGAATTGATCGGGATCATCACATCAGACTGACGGGTGTGTGCAAAGTACCGCAAGAGACGCCTCTGCATGCTTTTGACCGCTACGCCGGACTTTGATGTCATACACCGATCTATCTGTGTAGCGCCGCTTCAAATCCAATATGGTTCACCCAATTCGTTCAAAACGTGCATTAAAGGGGTCATAGGCTGCTGTAAAAAGAACATTATTTTGTGTATTTGGTGTAAGATAATATGTTTATGCGGTTTTAAGAGTTCAAAAACACATGTTCCACATACTGTACATGTTTCTACTCTCTATGCCCGCCTTTCTGAAACTTGTCAATTTTTACAAAGCTCATCGGTCTGAAAAGCGAGGTGAATTGGCCAGCTATCCAGTGCGTTGTGATTGGCGAATACCTCAAGCGTGAGACGGAAATGTTACGCCCCTTACCATACTGTGATGATACCGTCAGGCCGGAGCGATGATTCAAAAACCCATTATAAACGAGGCATTCGTTGCATCAAGTGGGGACATAATTATGGATTATAATGACTTTACTGTCTTTTTACGCATTGCGTTGCATCGCGCCTCGTAAACATAAAACATGTCTGCATTTGTGATCGGAGAAATGACAAAAACAAATGCTACTCTACCCGCCTACAAAAAAACTCGCTTAATATATAAAATATAAAAACCATTTAAAAAAACAAAAAAAAAACAAAAAAACGGTCTGTGAGTCAGAACAGCCAGCATTGTAGTCTCTCTTCCAGGATCAGAAAAACAGTCCTCCATAAAATGTGCTGCACAATGAATATTTGGGTGGAACTTTTCTGGAACAGTGTTGTAAATACAAACTTAACCACTGATTTCTAGGCGTGTTCCAGGTGGGAAAGGCACAACAAAGTATGTTTCGACTTTCACACGATACAGTAGGGCGGTTCACCCTTCAAATTGCGCAAATTGAAATAGCGAATTGAAAATACGCCTAATGGAAACGCGCCAATTTCGCAAAAACGCCCAAAAGTTTTTACGCTCTCATGAGGTGGTTTTTCAGGCAATGCGAAAAAGGATTAATTCACAAAACTGCAATGGAAACGGCTTTTTCACATTTACAGGTCACATGGCGTATGTAAAAAGTCATATGATCATTCTTCAATGTACTATAACCTCCAAGAAACACTTCATAAGTGGCCGCGCTCCAGTATAAGGGGCTTTCCCTACTATTAATACTTAGACAATTTACACTGCACAAGTCTGCCGTGCAGTGTGGCTCTGATACAGCCACTGAAGCTGATTAAGGCCACTCAAAGCTTGTGTTAATGTTTTTATACAGTCAATGGTTTATTCCAGCCACGCCACGCACATTTCTGAAGCGGCTCTCTGTGCTGCTTCTGTAAAGATACACGCATAAGCCTCCTTTGAATAAATATAGCCAAAATCCCACCAAAATCCGTTGCCATGACTTATCGCGAGAGGCAAAAGTTTACGTTTTAGCCGCATAACATTGGTTAATGGAAACGCCGTCATTTCGCAATACTTTATCGACATTCAGAAAATATCGCCAAAGTTTTGTGCAAATCTGTAATGGAAACATGCCTAGTGTCACACACGGCGGCCTAGAGTGAGAAGAGGCCGGGGGCTAGAGTGAGGAACGTCTGGAGGGTTAGAGTGAGCAGAGAAGCAGTGGGCTTGAGAACGGAGCGGCCGGCAGATTCGACGAAGGAGCATCCGGAAGGACATGTAACAACCCCGGGCTGGACTCCGCTTCGTCCGTTTTGAAAGCCGATCCGGCGATCGACAGCGTGTAGTTGATGTATTTCCTCAGTGACCAGAACGGATCAGCTCTAGGCATGATGAAGCAGAAATCGTCCTCTTTTGGAAGGCCAAACAGTAGTTTCGCTTTTTCACACGAAGCACACAGCGTCTTTACGACATGCAGCGGCAACAACAAAACTAGCGAGAATAAAAGTTACGCCTCTTTTCTTTGCGTGAACATTTGGGCGGCATTAGCAAATATTTCCACATCGTGACGTAGACATGTTGGGCGTGTTAGAACGAGCCGTTTTAGGTAGGCGTGGCTGACTCTTAACTTTTATGAAGAATATCTCTTTGGATTTGAGACTTTAGTCTTTGCAAAACTTTACAGATCTCTTTTATGCACCAAGAGCTTGGTATCACTGCAAAGAGAAATGAAATGAAATTGCATCATATGACCCCTTTAAGAAATGAAATGCAGCTGTGTGTTGCTCGGAGACAAACAGTTCTGCTTTGTCTTTATGTTTTTGTTGGCAAAATTGAGCAAAACAAGCAACATTGTGTTTAAAATAACACAATATTAACTTCTTACTTATTTAACTTTGTATAAGATCAGTATCACATTTGCACTCATGTGATATTGCACTTAGCCTATTGCTTAACTATATAATGTAAATATGAGACAAAAACTCAAATGGGCATTTTTGCCCCATATCTTGAATTTTAGGGACATTCTAACTACGTTCTCTAGGCTCCATCACTCAGTGAGCTGTTGCTCTGACTCATATTTGTCATCAATCAACTGTATGAAATGTCAGATGACCCACATGGGTCTAGGGCGGGGGAAGTGCGTTAAATGTGTTAATAATTTGAATGCGTTATTTTTCACCGTAATTAATCAATTTAATTAACTCGTTACATTACCAGCCCTAATATATATATATATATATATCTACATGAACCAAAAAAAAAAATTTTATTAGATTAATAAACAAGGTCAGGGATCATTTAGGTTTGCTGCTCCTATTTGCAGGACTCAACCAGCAGTGGAAATGTTCATACCGGTGAGTAAAATAGATTTAGTTTGCATTTATTCTTTGAGAAGATACTGAGCAGGTTGTGTTGAATTGTAGGAGCTGTACCGCCGTGGCTACTTGAGGAGCCTGATGAAGCCTCAAGCAGTGGACAGCAGGAAATGGGCCCCTCACTTCAGGAGTTCCTCAAACACAGTGTGTATTCCACTCTCATAATGATACTCTGTTATTGGCTTTTTAAAAACTTAAAGGTATAATTCACCCAAAAAGAAAATTCAATCATTTACTCAGTCTCACCCTCACATCGTTCCAGACCTGTATGACTCTTTCTTCAGAAGAACACGTTATTTTAAAGAAAGTTGGTAAACGAGCAGTTTCAGTTCCCATTGACTTCCATTGTATTTTTGTCCATAAATTTAAAATGTAATACTATATGAAATAATACGAAATACAATTTTCAAGATGACAACTTTTATTTTAAACAGTAGTATTAACTTTATATTTTAATAATTTTATATTAAAACTTCTTTGTACATTAAACGGTCTTCTACAGTTGTCGACCATGTTCCTTCTATTATCTTCTTTTTAGGTGTCTTACCATTTTGATCTTACTATTTATGTATGTAAAGCAAGTTTAAGTAGTCAACCAGGTTGATGTTCATTGCAAGTTGTATTGCGTATAACTGTGTATGTTACAAATAAGGAATCTTGAATTACAGAAGAGCAAGAGAAGCTCAAGAAGCTTCCGCCCAACCGCGTGGGTGCAAACTTTGACCACGGCTCACATACTGACGCCAACTGGCTGCCCTCTTTTGGACGTGTGTGGAATAGTGGCAGGCGCTGGCAGTCTAGGTGAGCTCTAACTACTGCACACTAGCAGGTTCATTCAGTACTTGTTCTTACTGACACTCTTTTCACCCTCAGGCATCAGTTCAGAGAAGAGGAGGCAAAAACTAGGGGAAAGAGGAAGAGGGAAGATGATGGGAAAGCAACAAAGCGGCAAAAAGACCTCAGTAATGGAGAGTTATGAAATGGATGCCCCAAATATACTGGCAGTATGGGAAAGGTGGTGTACATATTGGTTTTCTCATATTGAGAACGACTATTTAAAGGCAAAAACATGCTTCAATTTGACACCAGTTTTGAACATTTCTTGTTCCAGCTTGTGTATTTCCAAAACAATCGTTATGAAGGATTTGTACAAGAAATGAACATCACCATTTGTGTTTCCAGTTTATTTAATACAATTTTGCTACAGATGTTGTGTAATTTCCTTTTTGGTCATAAATCCAAAACAAAATATTCTTCCCACTCTCCTCAAAAGGTAAATGTGATAAAATGGAAGACATAATGTGCAATATCTTCTTTCCATTTTGAACAATACATCAGTTCAGTCAAATTTAATAGAATCTCATCTATTAGAGCTATCTCATGTTCTCAACGGAAAACCAAGACCATATTAATGTTCAATAATATAATAAAATACCTCAAATGTCTAGACAGGATAATAAAAATACAGATTACATGAATATTAAAGGATACCTTGCAGTCTTTTATTTTTCGTCTTTTTTAGTAGTTTCTGTTAAAATAATACATGACTGAACGCTTTAGAGCGCAAAAGAAGAAACAAAAAAATGTCTCTGTAAGAGATGCAGTGTTGGTCATAATTGTACAATACATTACATTTAAAATGGACCATTAAGGGTCTTCATCAAGTTCCTGCATAGAAGCTTCTTTCTATTTAACTTCATTCTCAAAACCAAGAAAATCCGAAAGACGGATCGGGCCGAGCTGCCCGAGACGTGTCGCATCAGCTCGACCCGACGACATTACGAAAGGTCCGCTTTTCCCGTGGCCGCAAGCCAGAGAAAACGCTTTCAGTAGCTTCATTAAATAGCGAATAATGTGGTTTATTAAGAGAGGAGGAATGAGGAGAGACACCACCACAATCATCAGCCCATCACCTTACTAGTATTTGCCTTCATCAGTCAGCAAACATTGCCAGTTCCTCATTGAGACGTCTCATTTTAGGCTCATGTGATGGCTAATATTCTCCGCACATCTAACAACATGCTCTAGCGGTACAGGACTTCAATCAGAAGTTTTTCACCCCACTCACCACTGTTGTCAAACGTGGTTTCTACATCGTAAAATCACATATACCGCGTGCCGTATCGAAACGGAAGTCAGGCATTCGGTTTATGTGAATATCTGTCTGCTCTAACTGCTCGTCATTATTATGCTAATAAGGTCAAAGATCTGTGGAGCTACTTTAGTAAAGATCATGTGACCACTCATGCTGTACTGTCATTGGTTAGTATTGACTCTAAAGTCATCAAACCTCATGAAGGAATGCCATGCAACCTGGGGAAGTTTTGTAGATCCACTCTTTAAGTTTACCCTCAAATCTCGTGGTTTTCTTTTCCATCCATCCTGGTTGATCAGGACCGCATGGGTTTGATAGTGACGGAGGTTTGCTGCTTTGTGTCTTCTGAATGCAGATGGTGGAGTGAGAGGTGATGAAACGTCCTTACATGGCAGTCTTTCTCAAAGTACCATGACCATGCTGAGGTGCAGATGGACAGAGATTTGGAGTGAGTGATTGGGGTCGTCCTGTACAGTGAGCGTGAACAGAAACTCCAGATCTCCTGTCCATTCTGTCTGTCTCTGTCCATGCATGAGCATTGTTTGAGGAGGAGCAGGGCTGGAGCAGCCCAGTGTCTCTGTGTCTCCTTCCGTCTCAATAAACAGACATTAAACTTTTATCTGAGAGAAGGATAAAAGAGAAAGAGAACTATGAATGAAAGCTCTTTTAGGGCAACACAACACCAAACCACAAAAGGTAGAATTAAAACGGCAGTACCTTTGTTTTCCTCTGTGTCAGTAGCTGTTTCCTCTGATAGCCCTTGGCGTAGCTGATTATACTTGATTTCTGTATCCTGCAAAACAGATTTGAGTATTAGTGTTTTTTTGTGTGTGTGTAAACCGATATGAAGGACTTGAACCAAATAGGCAATTTTGTTTTTAAGATAGTTGGACACTAAAGTCACTTTAAAAAGGTATGAATGTCCTCGCATTAAATCAGTTTTTTTTTTTAAACCTTTTAATTCTAATTTTAATTTAATTTATATTTTAGGAAAGGGGGCCCTTGCAAGGGATATATTTATATTGGGGATATAATGATACTATGTGATGATTTTATATAAAAAGTTATAAACAATTGGCTTTTATTTGGCTTCTAACAGTCAAAAGTATTAAAATATTTTCTGGACAATATTTACAGTAATTACAGCATATATTTTTTTCTACAGAATATTTTTTTGTTCCTATTACTAGAATATTAAAATATTTCACATTTTCCAAATACCCAAACAGGCAGCAAGCGCAATGAGAGATTAATATAGGAAAAGTTACTTCTGAGAAACCATTTGTAGCATATGCCATTAAGTTTTGACGTAATATAATACAATCACAGGGCTCGCAAAATCGCTAGCCCGATGTCCCGGGGCTATTGTGTTTTCCAGTCGGGCTACCAAAATGTTTCACCACCCTGCCCGACGGGCTATCTTGAACAGTGATATAAAATTCCTTACTTGATTTGCATTGTTCACTAGCTTGTAGGGGTAAAACGGATCATAGTTAATAGTTTGCACCTGTTTCTAAGTCTTGCCGATTTAAACATTCAAGTGTTTTAAACCATTCGCATTCACAAAGTGTTTTAAACCATAAAGCATTCGGAGCTGCGCGCACACAGAGAGCCGCGTTTCAGACAATGCGCATACACAGAATTGATTCCTCTTTCGTGTATCCTTGCATCTGAATAAACACATACACACAAAATTATCTCAAAATAACTGTCTCGGCAAGTATTCTCATAAACAGTCGGTTATGTCTTAAGTGAACGTAAACAGCGGTGAAAGAAATCTCAAGTGCATCAATAAATTGGATCCGTGCGTTCGGTCTTAAAGGGGCAGCAGCCTATAAACACCTGCTGTTCCACAAGCGCCACCTGCTGTCAGAGAGTGACATTTGCGTCTCATTCACAAAGCTAAAATCCGTTGCACCCCTACTCTCTTGACTTGTTATTTGAAGAAAAAAAGCAATCACTGAAGTTTTTATTCATGCTGATTTGTCCGCAGTGAAGTTCAGCCGATGTTTTTTTTTAATTTTATTCGGGCTACTTAAATTAATTTTGGACTACCAAAATCTGAAGAATGTCTGCCCGAAGGGCTACCAGCGATTTTGAAATTTTGCGAGCCTATAATATAATTCATGATATATAATTCAACAAAACTAATGCATTATATACTTTCAAATACTTTTTGGTCATTGTATATTTGTCTATCTGTGACCATTTTTTTAGGGACAAACGTCACCTTCAGATGCTGCAGGTTGGCCTGTAGTAGACGTATGTGTGTCATGATCCGTCTGTTGAGGTTTGGTCCTCCGCTGCTCTGAGAGGAGGAAGAGAGGAGCTTCTTCAAGTCAATGCCTGAGTCTCCCCCGGCCACTGGCTCCCCGCTGCTGCCCTGCACGTCATCATCTGTGCTGCTCTCGCCTGAGCCGCCATACACCTCCAAAACCATGTAACTGCCTGCTGAGACTGACAGAAAACAAGAGGAAGGGTTACAGGATGCGGCTAGATTGAGGTGTAAATGTAGTGTAAAAGTAGGCTTCATCCAAATACGCATACTTCCCTAATATAAAGTAGGCAAAAGTAGGCCATATTTTCTAGAATATATATTTTTTAAATGATCTGAAACGTATTGTGACATTCCAAAGCAACTTATTTAATGCAATTAACGTCCAGCATGCAAAACCTGCACAAAAGCACACATTTGTGGTACATGAGCACTAGATTATTTGTAAAGCACACTTCCCACATGCTGCCAGTTTGTTTCGCAGTTTCTTCATTTTATTTACCAGTATTTTACATTACTTCTTAATGTAATAATAAAATGTGACTTACACACTGATGCAATTTATCTATGTTTTTTTCTTTCAACAATGCAATTTTGACCCTGTGCGACTTACAATCAGGTACCACTTATTTTATGGTATGTGTAAAGAGAAGTATCTCCAAATTCACAGTCTTCATACAACAGTGGGCAAAAAGTACCCGGATAACCTACTACCACTGGCGAGACTAAAGTGTGCATGCAATGGACACTTTTCTATCCCATGAGGCCACCGGAGAGAATTTGTGAATGGCAGTGAAGCGATAGCTGATGCTGGTAAATCACATGACTCGAATGGACAAATATTGCATGTCCAGATTACATTCATACTACAAACATTTGTACTACGAAATTAAAGGGGTCCTATAATGCTCTTACAAAGTCTTGATTTTGTTTTGGGGGTGTACTAGAACAGGCTCTCATACTAGGTTGTTCGAAAAACACATTATTTTCACATAATGTACATTATTAAAATACCTTTCTCCCCAGCCTGGCACAAACGGCTTGCAATAGTTCCTGTATCAAATGAAAGCCCACCTTCTGAAATACGAAATGTGTTGTGATTGGTTAGCTGGGCCAGTGTGTGCTGTGATTGGCAGCACTCGGCGCCTGGTCGGGAAATGACACGCCCTTACCATAGCCGCCTGCAAGCTTCAGTGTAAACATTGCGTCAAAATCAAATAAATTTGAACATGATTTAAACCCGGATGATTGTAACCACTCTAAGTTCGTTCTGCCTTGGGAAAACCTAGGGGGGGGGGGGGCGTCTCCGACATGTGATAACACTCGTTGCCGTCTAAGTGCCAGTCAACCAGGTCTCGTCCCATTCGTCGGTATTTGTGATATCACGAATCCTGGAAATTATGCGTTGTAGTCCAAATGAGTCATTTGTTGTAGTTTTTGAAAAAGTGATTTCTGTTAAATAAAAATCTCCTTTTGACGTTGGACTTTGAATTGGACTTTGGCAGATCTTTTTTATGCTCAAACAGCAAAATTACACACTAACTAAAGTTGAAAAAGAGAAAAAGCATAATAGCACCCCTTTAAGATTCAAAGAAGTACATACTGACACCTTACAGAGGTTGCCAGGCCAACCAAGTCTCCTACACAGCTGTGCCATTTTCAGGTCTCTCGTTTTACTCTGTGGCCTTTCTTTTCATCTTATCAAATCAATATTTCATGCCCATTTACCTATTAATTTACTCACCCCCATGTCATCCAAGATGTTCATGTCTTTCTTTTTTTTCAGTCGCAAAGAAATTAAGGTTTTTGAGGCAAACATTCCAGGATTTTTCTCCATATAATGAACTTCAATGGAGACCAACGAGTTGAATGTCCAAATTGCAGTTTCAATTTCAAAGGACTCTACACGATCCCAGCCGACGAATAGGGGTCTTATTGATCGAAACGATGGGTAATTTTCTAAAAAAAACAACAAAATAAATATATACTTTTTGAACCACAAATGCATGTCTTGCACTAGCTTTGCGATGCTCGTCCGCAAATTCATGCATGACGTAATCACGTTGGAAAGGTCACACACGGTTAGTTCTTCATCTGTGTACTCCGGTTCAGAAAGTTAGGCTAGGGCGAAAAACTCCATCTCATTTTCTCCTCAACTTCAAAATCGTCCGACATCGTTGTTTTACCTTTTTTTGCAAAGGGCATTTGACTATCTTTGCACGTTTGCTTTGTGAACACTGTGGGTCGGTGCTTCAGCCTACGTCACGTGTGACCTTTCCAACATGACTATGTAATGCGTGAAGCCGAGCTAGTGCAAGTCGAGCATTTGTGGTTAAAAAGTATATACATTTTTATTTAGTGTGGAGCCATTTGAAGCTGCATTGAAACTGCAATTTGGACCTTCAGCCCGTTGGGTCTCATTGAAGTCCATTATATGGAGAAAAATCCTGGAATGTTTTCCTCAAAAACCTGAATTTCTTTGCGACATAAGAAAGACATGAACATCTTGGATGACATGGGGGTGAGTAAATTATTTTTGTAAATTATTTAAAATCAGTTTATTCTGGAAGTGAACTAATCCCTTCATTTGTAACAGTCTTAACATAGTATTAAGTGGGATAATGTGCAGTCAGCCGGGCATTATCATAAAATGAAGTCCCCTCCATTTCCTGATGAATTAAAAAAAAAACACCACAACACACCACAATCCTCAGACGTCTCAAAGAAGCCTGTGTCTCCGGAGGGCAGTTCCTGTGCGTTCTCCCCTCTGTTCTCGCCCCTCTCTGAGCCGTTCTCAACAGTGGAGCTGATCGCAGTGCTGTCCTCTGACCCCTGCTGAGAGCCCGTCCTCGCTGCATCTTCCTGTTGCTCTCGTCTTTCGCTATCTCTGTCTGTGTCCTCCTGACTGGACATGTGGTTGATCAGGAGCTGCCTCAGTGTTGCCACTAAAAAAATAAAAAAATTAGCCGACAAGTTGACAGACTAAGAGGGTTACAGTGAATCCAAGATTGTGGGATTTTAGTAGACATCCCTGCCCGAATGAATTTTTCAGTGTATTAGCAGAGGGACAGCTCATAGCAGGACTACAGTCATGTCTTCTACTCACGTGTTCTGAGAGCTTCATCGGCTCTGAGTGGCTGGAGCTCAAAGGCCTCGTCCTCGTCTATGGCGATGCCCAGCCTCGAGCGCTGCTTCAGGAATGTCAGTCGATCGGTCGTATCGGCCACCACGAACGCTTCCTCATCCTCAGCTTGATCCTGTAGTGAATTTTCTTCTTCATCCTCCTCCTCATCAGATTTGGTCTCAAATGGGTTGGTGCTACATGGCGGGGTTGGCATGACCTCAGTGCCATCTTTTTCTACAGAAAATACACAGCAAAACTGAGGCATACCATTTTTTGAAAGATATTTTTGAGGATGGACACCGGATGTGTTTTCAGTGCCATGCTATACCAGTTGAACAACTACTCTATTTGAATGAACTACCTTATTGCCAGACTATCATCATGGTTTCAGTTTTATATTTACTCTCACAAAAAATAAATGAAAGAAACAGTTTACCTGGAGACTGAATGCTCACTAAAGAAATGGGCTCAGAGTCTTTGTTTAGTTTCTGAACACCAGAGTTCATCAACTCGACCGCTTCACGTTCCCCACTGCAAAACATATGTTTTACATCACCTTACTGCTTATAAAACACTTCTCATATGTGACCCAGGACCACAAAACCAGTCTTAAGTCGCTGGGGTATATTTTTAGCAATAGCCAAAAATACATTGTATGGGTCAAAATTATTGATTTTTCTTTTATGCCAAAAATCATTAGAATATTAAGTAAAGGTCATGTTCCATCAAGATATTTTGTAAATTTCCTGCTGTAAAAATTTAAACTAAATTTTGTATTATGTTAAGTGCTATTGCTAAGCAAACTAATTTGAACAATTAAAGGCGAGATGTCTCAATATTTAATTTTTGCAACCTCAGATTCCAGATTTTCAAATAGCTTGTATCTCGCCAAAGATTGTCCTAATCTAAACAACCTTAACTCAAGGAAAGCTTATTTATTCAGCTTTCAGAAGATGTATAAATCTCAATAAAAAAAAAAAATTACCCTTATGACTGGTTTTGTGGTATAGAAACCTTAAACTCACTCAGTCTGAGGTAATGGAATGATGTTCTGTAGTTTGGTCTTCATGCAGTCTGCTCTTTGTGTTATCAGACACTGCCACCTATCGAGTAGAAAATCAAACAAACATTGCAAGTAGTAAACAGTGTTTTTTAAACTAAAACCTAAAATTTACAATAATTAAGCTACAATTAAAAAATAAAAATAAATACTAGATGAAATTAAACCTAAATTAGAAATGTTGTCTTGGCCACTAACTGAAATAGTTTAAAATGCTAAAATTAATAAAAAAAAATAATAATACAAAGGAAAGCTATATAGGAATACACACAAAAAATTATAAATACTACAATATTTTAAAAACAAAAATAAACAAAATATAACACTAATATATATAACTAAAATATAACTGGTAAATAAAAATTCATCCACCGTTAATTCTGTTTTAGAGGCTAAACACACTGAGGTAAATTTTGTTCTCTTTTAATAACAGATACTTAGGAACACTCTAAAAGCAGATAAAATGGAACTATGGGTAAAAAGTGCAGCACTCACGTCTTTTGCTCAGATACGGTCTGGGCCATTAGTTCATAGATCTGGGCTCCATTATCAGACATAGAGAGAACAAAGAATGACCTGTTGTCTGTAAAGCATTCAGACAACACTGTTAGTTCAACTGACTCTTGATTGAATATACTTTATTTTCATCAAGAAGCAAATAAACAACCGTTATACATCACGAGGTTTTTGACAAATGTATGATCGGATACATTTTTACTAGGGTTGTGACGGTGAGGAAATTTTCCCACCGGTTAATCGACGTGTGACAACACCGGTAATACCGGTATCACCGCGGGGGCGGGGGCGTTCCCTCTTTTCCTCGCTTTTAAATAGCTTGTAAAAACGCAGTGCGCATTTTAGTTCGTTTGAATTTCTCGCTTTTAAATATCTTAAAAGTGCTGTGCACATTTTACTTTCACTTTCGAATTAGCGGCAGTTTGGCATCAATTGCTTGAATGCAACAACAAAATATGACGTCAAACTCACTTTAGCCTATAGACACACTGAACAAAATTATAAATGCAACACTTTTGTTTTTGCCCCGATTTTTCATGAGCTGAACAAAAGTACACAATATACACAAAAGGCCTATTTCTCTCAAATATTGTTCACAAATCTGTCTAAATCTGTGTTAGTGAGCACTTCTCCTTTGCCGAGATAATCCATCCACCTCACAGGTGTGGCATATCAAGATGCTGATTAGACAGCATGATTATTGCACAGGTGTGCCTTAGGCTGGCCACAATAAAAGGCCACTCTAAAATGTGCAGTTTTATCACACAGCACAATGCCACAGATGTTGCAAGTTTTGAGGGAGCGTGCAATTGGCATGCTGACTTGCAGGAATGTCCACCAGAGCTGTTGCCCATGAATTGAATGTTCATTTCTCTACCATAAGCCGTCTCCAAAGGAGTTTCAGAGAAGTTGGCAGTACATCCAACCGGCCTCACAAAAGCAGACCACGTGTAACCACACCAGCCAGGACCTCCACATCCAGCATCTTCACCTCCAAGATCGTCTGAGACCAGCCACCCGGACAGCTGCTGCAACAATCGGTTTGCATAACCAAAGAATTTCTGCACAAACTGTCAGAAACCGTCTCAGGGAAGCTCATCTGCATGCTCGTCGTCCTCATCGGGGTCTCGACCTGACTGCAGTTCGTCGTCGTAACCGACTTGAGTGGGCAAATGCTCACATTCGATGGTGTCTGGCACATTGGAGAGGTGTTATCTTCACGGATGAATCCCGGTTTTCACTGTACAGGGCAGATCGTGTGGGTGAGTGGTTTGCTGATGTCAATGTTGTGGATCAAGTGGCCCATGGTGGTGGTAGGGTTATGGTATGGGCAGGCGTATGTTATGGACAACGAACACAGGTGCATTTTATTGATGGCATTTTGAATGCACAGAGATACCGTGACGAGATCCTGAGGCCCATTGTTGTGCCATTCATCCACGACCATCACCTCATGTTGCAGCATGATAATGCACGGCCCCATGTTGCAAGGATCTGTACACAATTCCTGGAAGCTGAAAACATCCCAGTTCTTGCATGGCCAAAATACTCATCGGACACGTCACCCATTGAGCACGTTTGGGATGCTCTGGATCGGCGTATACGACAGCGTGTTCCTGCCAATATCCAGCAACTTCGCACAGCGATTGAAGAGGAGTGGACCAACTTTCCACAGGCCACAAATCAACAACCTGATCAACATCTGCGAATGGAGATGTGTTGGACTGGCGTGAGGCAAATGGTGGCACCCAGAATACTGATGGTTTTCGGACCCCCCGGACCCCCCAATACAGTAAAACTGCACATTTTAGAGTGGCCTTTTATTGTGGCCAGCCTAAGGCACACCTGTGCAATAATCATGCTGTCTAATCAGCATCTTGATATGCCACAACTGTGAGGTAGATGGATTATCTCGGCAAAGGAGAAGCGCTCACTAACACAGCTTTAGACAGATTTGTGAACAATATTTGAGAGAAATGGCCTTTTGTGTACATAGAAAAAGTCTTAGATCTTTGAGTTCAGCTCATGAAAAATGGGGGCAAAAACAAGTGTTGCGTTTATAATTTTGTTCAGTGTATAAAACATAGAACTTTTATTAACAAAAAAAAAATAAAAATACACCATGCTAAAGGGCAAGCTATGCCCAATATAAAATAACAAATAACTTACATAAAGTTTTAATAGGTATACAAAACTGGAAACAAGTAAACATATATTATAACCAAATAAATAAGAAACGTATAATGTTTATTAGCAAAACGAGTAAGAGAGCTTGGAGGCACGGCATACAATTTGATGTAAAATAAATAAATAAATGACACAAAGTTTAAAAGTAAAAATCAGCAAACAATGTGGAACCAATTAAATAAGAAACGAATGTTTAAAAAAACTTCCAAAATCACCTTAGATACACGGCAGAAGTCAACAGGCTTTTCAAAATCCAAAATATTGCCAAACAGGCACTTTTGCATCTCGTTTCGAAACTAAATCATCCGCCATCGTCTTGTCTGTCTCACCTCACTCTTCTTGTCAGTCAGCTCGACTCACTCGCCTCACTGGAGAAACGAAATCTGATCTGTGATGCGACTGTCGTTCGGCACGCTGTATTTGAGCAGCCGCGTTCAGTTTTTAATTGTAGTGTCTGTTCTTTTACTGAACTAATTGATTTTTATTACTATAAAAAATCTAAATGACGGTGGGGGTCCGTGACTCGGTGACATAACCGGTGTTGCGGCTTAACACCGGTATCACCGTCAGCACTGTCTATCGCGGTAAGCCTAATTTTTACCCATTCTGTTTCGCCTGTTTTTAAAAGCAGTGGTTCTTACCGGTGGCGACGGAGCGCACCATCACGGTGCTGAGTTTGATGATGGGGCTGAAGATGTGTTTGGTCTCAGCGGTGCCCGCCAGATTCTTACTGTGGCATTTTAAGATTAGCTTCTCATCTTGCCTTTGAAGTAGCACCAATATATCCTCCAGCAGCAATGTGTACAGCTCTGAAAACACACATCATATGAAAACATTTCACAATTATATTGCATTAAAGATGCCATATTACACACTTTTGCAGCATTCAATTTGTGCCCTGTTGTCCACTTATAGTAGTGGTTTCTTGCACCAAACAGTCATAATTTAGTTTCTCATGACCATTTCCCCCCTTTAAATTAAACAGGCTGTTTTGCTAATGTATCTTTAAGAGATATTTATGCAAATAATCAATATAATAATGATATAAAATCCTGTTTTCCATGAAGTCAGCCCTCAAAGACATTTCTAATTCTGTGACAAGCCACACCCACCAATAGTTTTATCTTTGTTGACCTTCCAAGACAGCGGTCCCTCATGCACCATCTTCCTCTTAGTCAAGTCCAGGTTCTAGATGGAGAGTAAAATCCATTTTGTTTATAATAAGTGGTCAGTTACAGGTTGATTAAATGGATTTCAAATACGAGGTCTCACCTTAAACTCGGCGATCATAGGGTTCTCGCTCTGTTTCAATGAGGACAGATCCAGTCGTCTCTGGTAGTCCTCCAACCTCTGGGGGCAGCAGAGGATCAAGGATCAGGGTCAGCATGTTTTAGATTAGCACTGATCTGAGGTCAGGTCCCACTGTGTTATTGACTCACCTGTTTGTTCTCGGCCTCCTTCACCTCCTGGTTGACGTGAGTGAGAATATTTCGACAGCATTCGCCAGCCTGTTTCACTTTACTTCTCTCCTCAGGATCCTCTGCAGGCAAAACACACCAGTCAATCATTCACAGATTACAGACTAACCCCACTAACATTCCACTGTCACATATTTACTGTACCCAATCACAACTGTTTGATCTAATTGTGATTATATGTACACTTTAAGATCCACAATCATATACTTCCATTCAAATAAGGCAATTTTCATATCAAATAAGGCATACAATTCATATGGTGTGTGTGAAATTTTGACATGTGATATGCTCTGCTCCATCCAAAACTTAGATGTTACAATGATTTATTTAAAAAAATAATTACTACCGGCTAACTTCAAAAGTCCATTGTATGATTCATGGCTGTTATTTTGTCTTAATTTTCTGTATTGAGCTGCAGCAGAAATGTGGTTAATGTGAAAGCACTACGTGAGCCTGCTGCTGATGTTACACAGATGTGTGAGACAGGCCTCAGAGTGGCTTATATGTGAACAGTCTAAACAAAAACAGACCAACAGACATCTGTGCTGGTTCAATCTCGAGAGATGAGTTTCAGAAACAAACATGATAACAACATGGTAGCATTTTGACCAAATGAAGACCAAATGAAAAGGATATTTGTCAGATGTACAGATATTTTTTTGATACTTAAAATATAATTATGACAGTATGCATTTTTCTAATGAAAAAGATGGTACATTGTTGTAAAAGACAGTGGTCAGATTTACAGATAATGATACTATTTTAAATATTAAAATAATTAGAATATTATGCATTTTGCTAATATAAAGAGCATGCCATTGTCAAGGACATTCATTAGTTTTGCAGATATTTTAGCATTTAAAATATTAATTATAATATTATGTATTTTTTGCTATTGACAGAGACAACATTTTAAATGACATCTGTCAGATTTGAAGATATTTTAATATTTAATATGCATTTTGCTACTGAAAATGACAACATGGTAGAGCATAATTGAGATTCAGCGATACTGTAATTGTAAAATATTAATTATAATATGTTTCGGCTAAGCAACTAGCATAAAACAAAAGTAAAAGATGGGTTCAGTTTCCAGATATGTTAATATTTAAAATATTATTAGTAATTATAATATTATTTATTCTTAAGGTAAGGGTTGGGGGGTATCTCTTAGCACCTTACGATTCGATTACGATTCGGAGGGCATGTGATGATAAAATGATTATCAATGCATCCTGACAGATCTATTTTAACATATCAGATGTCCTGTCCTTAAGACATAACTGACTGTCTACATTAATTTTGCATCATAAAAGCAGTTTTAAGTCACAAGTGCATTTAACAGCTTATACAGAGTTACGCACAGCTGCCGCTTCAGAACAGACACACACAAAGTGTTCGAGCATTTGAAAGAAGCTGTTTGTCAATAAGTGAGTTTCGTGTATCAAATTTATACTGCATTCCAAGTGGCAAAAATTACGTGTTCATTCAGCATTAGGAAGACAAAAACTGAATACGTGGAAAAAACTAAACTCAGAATCTGTTTTGAAATTTTCAGAATCGATAAAAAAATGTTGATTTGAATGTTGAATAAAGAAAAGACTGCTGTACCTGTGTATTTGGCGATGTTCTCCAGCAGGAGGGGATACTTTGTGAGTCTTTGAGTCTCCACAGGAATAATGTCCTTCAGCTGCAGCCTGCGACAATGACGGTTACTCTCTGCCTCCTGAAATACAAACACTTCCATGTTAATATTACATTTATTATCTTAACCATCTGGAACAGCCCGATAGGAAACATACACACAAGCTTGAATGCAAGTAGAGTTACATACAATTATGAAAGCAACCACTGTGCTATTAAGCCACTGACCTGTATGAAGGAGTTGAAGCGCTGGTCTTTCTTTTGTTTGCTCTTAATGAGTTCCAGGGCGAAAGGCTGATTACTGCAGTACGTGCCTGCAGCTCTCTTGATCTTTGTCTCCTCTTCCTCACTGAACTGTGGGTAAAGACACAACTGAGCGTGAAATATCCCTGCTGGTAAATCTAATGGTAGCTCATTTTAGATGGTTTCTAGTTATTTATGGTCAGTAACTGGTCCAACTTGGTTTAGTTGGTAGATCAAGCCAATTTGAAACAGAAGCAAACCAGCTACCATGTTCAAAAAACAGCTTGACTACCTTAGGCCAATAAGATCTGTTTTTTTTTTTCCCCCAGCAGGAAGCTTTCTTTAATGTATATTTGCTGCTTCTTACCCAGGAAAGCAGATCATCTCCTATTGAGTCAATGAGCGCAGTCTCATTTTTCTTCCGAACTGCAGTCATTTGTTCCGTTAAAGACACTGAAGTGAAAAGAGAAGAGGAGCGCATTTAGAAGAAATGTTTACTTTAGAGGTGTTCAAGGATTTAGGGGGGTTGTGAAGTTTTACCGTGCAGCTGAACGATCTCCTCAAGGTTGCTGAAGATGTTTTTGATGTCTGCAGGAGGCAGGATGGCCTCTCTGATCAGCGGCTGGTAAAACACATTTTCCAGAACCTTCATCATTCGAACGTGTGCTCTCTCTGTGTAGAACAACTCTGTGAAAGCAATGGCATGGAGGAGAGAGGTGCTTACTTGTTCACTGCTTCTCAAAGCTTCTCAAAACTGAATGCATGCTAATATACAGTGTTGGGAGTAAACAGAATACTTTATCCTGGGATAAATAAGGGAATACATTTTCAGTTTTTATTAAAGAACCAAAAGACAATTTGGTGTTCATTGTTCATCCATATCATGTAGCTTCACTTAAGTTTACGAGAAATAATAAAAATGTGAAAATAAATTGTGATTACTTTAGGGAGACACTTCCCCACCACTGCTCATACAGTAAACCAGACTTGTCACTCACCGTTGATGACTTCCTGTCTCTTGATTTCCTGAGGGGTAAGTGTAGACAGGACGTCTCTGCTCACCAGCGTCTGCCAGTTAGGAGGCTCTAGCTCCACCTCAACACACTGATCATCTTCACTCTGCACCTCTCCAGAGCCCAGCGGCTCCATCCTGCTGTACAAACACAGCAAACGCAATGAGAACACACGCTCATCAAAACGCATGTCTAATCATTTCAACTCATAAAACTTTAACAAATTATTTGTTTATAACATTTTGGAACTATAATAGAGCCCTACAATATCTGTAATTTTTACAGTTTTATGATTTACTGCTAATTCACAATTAAAAAAAATTGTGCTAATCAAATTAATTCTTACAACTTTAACAATTTAATCAACGTTTTCAAATGCAATCAGCTCAAAACATTTTTATAAACCAAAATATATTGTTAATTAAAATATTCCAGTTAGTTTTCAATGAATTTTATTATTATGTTGAGAAGTACATTTTACTACACAAATAGTAATATATTTCTGTTAAACCAAACTTTTATTCTAACAGATTAAGTTTCTCTGTGTATTTGAAGATTTTTTGTCAAATGACATTTGAAATGCTCAAGAAATGAACTCTTAGAGCAGCTTAAGAGATGACGTTCATGTAGAGAGTCCTTATATAGTGTCCTTATGTAATTATACAGTAAATATGTGTGTTTGTGGTATATATATATATAGAATATATTATATACTCAAATATATCTACGTTGTACTTCAATATGACTGGATTCCATGATTTAGTCCACGTTTCCTGCATCATGGAAATCATTTGCATTTAAGCACTTGCATCTCCGAATACTTTAATGTAGGGATGCACGATATATCGGCCACCATATCGGTATCGGCCGATAAATGCTAATTTTTTCTGTTATCGGTATCGGCCTGATAAGAAAATTTGGCCGATATCTTAAAACCGATAAATAATGCATTATTTCCTTCAGAGACCCTTCAGATGCGCGCTGTTCGTTTGCATCCTTTTGTGCAATTGTACGTTGTAATTGTGTTTATTTGATGTATATCTGAGTTATCTCATATAGAATGCGTTTGGTTAAGTTAAAAGAGCGCTTCAGTTTACCGTGATCATCTTTAGCTCAGCGCACGCAGCTCAAACAGCAGTGCACAACATTAATAACTTTGATTGGGACTGTCGTGTAGATAACATTCTAATGAGAACATTATTATAATAAAACGTTGTGAATTCTTTGGTTATTGCTGAGTTCAGCGCGTTGTTTATTTTTTGTTTTTTTTTTAATGGGCGAGCGCATCCACAACAGGCTCACACATTCTGACTATAGCACGCAATAACTGCGTCATTTTGTACATATATAAGTTGTAATATTGTGTTTATGTTGTATTAATATTAATCTTAGGATGCATTTCCTTGAGTTAAATATGCTGCCAGCAAAACGCTTCAGTTTACCATGTTCATTCCGCTCTTCAGCTTCAGCACGCGCAGCTAAACGGCTGCTATTTAAAACAGTGGTATTAATTTGTTACTTTTTCAAAATCATTGATACATTATTAATAACAACAACCACTTGTATTTTTCTCTTATTATTTTCATCAACAATATGGTTTAGTAATTAAAATCATTTAATTATTGTCCGTGCAGAGGCTATTCCGTTTTATTGATCTGTGGCGCATTCATTTTGATTTTTTACACGTGTAATGATGTCCAGTGATTTGTTTGCATTATTTATGCATTATTTTTATTTATTTGTAAGACTTTTTTATTACTAAATTTGGTAATGGGAGAGTAAATTTTTTTTTAAACGTACACCGTTCAAACTAGGCTGTTTATGTTGAAGTGTTTGGGATGTGACTTTTAATGATGAGATTTTTTGTAATCAGGCTCTCAAAAAATTTATAACAATTTGGACATAGATTTATCGTCCAACATATCGGTTATCGGCTTTCAAAAATAAAGAATAATCAGTTATCGGTATCAGCCAAAATTTTCAAAAAAAAAAAACTATCGGTTCCTCCCTACTTTAATGATATGAAATTGATGTAAACACAGTCAGTTACGTTTTCAGAACAGGACAAAACATCTGATATGTGGAAATAGATTTGTGCATTAGTGTGAATGCAGCCTATTAAAGCTGCCACTGGCTATGCTCCCATCAGTAATAATCAATCAGCAAGAATGCTGAGGAAAAAAGAAAAACCCATAACTAGCCTATTGTCTGTAAACTTTCGGATACTTAAAGCACTATCAGATACTGAAAGTGCGCTTTGTTTATCACTTGTAATTGTCTTGTAATTTTCCCACCTTTATTACTTTATATTTGCTTGTACGTTTTGAAGCTATATTTACTTTGGTTGTTCTTAACAATTGTAATTATTTTAAAAAGTAGCCTGCTTATATAATTTAATAAAAATGCACAAAATAAATTTGATATTATCGTGATGCATCGTGATATCGAATCGAAAAAATGAATCCGTTGACTTCGAATTTGATTCAACCCTTAATACATAACCCACATATATTAATATATATATATAGGATATATATATATATGTGTGGTGTGTGTGTGTGTGTGTTGTCAATTAATGCCTATATTGTCGAAATGGTGTCAGAAATGATATCAGCATTGACCACTGAAAAACCCACACTGGTTGACGATGGAAGAAGCACTCACCTCTTGTCAGACCTGGGGGTGCCGGTGTCCTGCGTCCTGTAAGGTAAATCACATTCAAGTCACCCTACAGTAGTAAGAAGCCCAACATCCCAAAAGCTGCATGTTGTCAACGTTCCCTTTCTCTTCTCAAGAGTACCAAGTCATGAGGCACAAGCTTTATTCTCTCTGTCTGTCCCAATAAGATAATTTACAGAGCAGAGCACCACAGAGCAAAGCTTTGTTTCAAACATCATCACTACAGAGACTTAAGGAACAAAAATAGCTGTGAGGCCTGTATCGTGGCCACTGAGACAGATGAGACCTCTCTTACTCTAAACAGCCTGATTATGAGACAGCGACAGCTCGTCTTAAAATGAAAATACAAATTCAATGTAAAAGCATTTTTTGAGTGACAATTAAGCCCAGCACAGGGATGGATATTTAAGGTTTATTTACACTACTATTTATACGTTTGTGGTCGGTACTTTTTTTGTTTTTTTATGAGAAGCCTCCTATGTTCACCAGAGCTACATTTATTGTGAACAATTTAAAATAATTTCCATTTTAATATATTTTATATATTGCAAAGCTGAATGATCCTTCAGAAATATTTACTATTATTATCAATATTCAAAACAGTTGTGCTGCTTAATGTTTTTGTGGAAAGTGTTAAATGAATTTAACGTTCAAAAGAACAGCATTTATTTGAAATAGAAATATTTAGTAACATTGTAAATGTCTTTACTGTCACATTTGATCAATTTAATACATCCTTGCTGAATAAAATTATTAACTTCTTTAAAAAAATGTTCTGCCCCCAAACTTTTTAATGGTAGTGTTGGTAGACTGAAACAAACCACTTTCAGGTTTTGTAGTCTGAACAGCAAAAAGTTGCATAAAATCTGACAACAGAAATCTTAAACAATATCTAAATGTGGTTTTAATGTAATATTAAAAATCCAGTCAGTATGAAATGTCAGATTATAGTCTCATTCAGAATGCAATAAACAGAGACTGAGCAAATGGAAAACAGATGTGATTTGATAAATCTGGATTGTGTGCAGTGTGAAAATGTGATTTTATTGATATAAGCCTGGATGGTGATCACTTGACTCACTTTTCTGTCTCAGCTTCCTCCTCCTGTAGATGCTCCAGTGTACAGGGGCTGAAGTCAAAGTGAGTATTTGAAGAGGACGAGTCCTGCGAATCTCCCGGGATGACACCGTCTCCCAGTCTGGGAAGTGCAGAAGAAGGAGGTCCACCTAATCCACAGCCAGAGAGAGAGAGAGAGTGAGTGTGTCAGAAAATGAAAAGCTCTTGAAATCAGTACTGAATAGAAGCAGACAACTTGAAACTGGCCTTTGCTGGGCTTTTACTATTAAAGGTGGGGTAAGCGATTTTTCAAAAACGCTTTAGAAAACTGATTCGGGCCGACAAGCAAAACAAACTTGTAGCCAATCATTAGTAAGGGGCGTGTCTACTCATGATATGGATGAGAGAGCAGTCCATGCACAGGACTGACATTAGCCGAGCCGAGCGACAGAAAGATAGAGATGGCGGATAAAAAACAAAAGAGGACAACGTCTGCGGAACAAAAGAAAGTTTATGATAAGGCAAGAAGTAGGACCCGTGTCAATATCGGATCAGCTTTCCAGCGCTGGAGAGAACGCTGTGTGTGTGTCGTAAGGCCTGCGATCGGACGGCGAGGTTGCTTTGTTTCTTCTCGATAGGTTAGTAACACCGTGTCTGTGCCGCAACAGCTAAAGTCTGTCTAGTACACTGGACGCGACAACGCGACCGTTGAAAATCATTTGAAATTTGTGTCAATACATCATGAATAGAACGCAGCAGCAGTTTTCTGTCGGGGATTTGTCGTGTCGTGCCGCATCCAGTGTAGACCATAGATATGTATATATATATATCTATGGTGTAGACAGCATCACTGATTATAATGAGTTCCATAGTATTTTGTCGCGCCGCGCCACTCGCGTCCAGTGTAGACACGGTGTAACATTGGTTTAGCTTTGTTTCACAGAACTAATAGTTGCCTGGGTTGCGTACGTATGTGTGGGGCGGAGCTATCAAAATAGGGCAAGACACTTTTGGGGTAGGGGCGTGTTCGTTTTGGTGATTTCAAATGTCAACATTGGCTACCAGAAATCGCTTACCCCACCTTTAAAAGTTGAAACAGAAACAAAAACAAACAAACAAAAAAATGTTACAATTATGCACACAATGAATGAAGTCTCCATTTGAGGCTCGTAAACAAAATCCCTCTCTCTAAATGTGGGCACATCCAATTTTACCATCTCCAATTAAAATGTAAAGTAAAAAAAAAGAAGAAAAAAAAAAGAAAGTAAAACAGGCCGATTATTCTCTGATTTGAGCCATGACCCTGATAACCAGGAGAGCACTGACATAGCTCAGACAAAGCAAACAAATAAAAACATCTAAATACTAAACATCTAAACTAGAATCCTATCCTATCTGTTTAGTAACCATGGTAATTTCCCTTAGAAACTAGACCTTTTTCAAATCTTGAGTCAAGAAATAAGATTATACGTTTTTGCAAACAGCTGCAGGAAAATAAGTGGAAATATGGTGCAAGGAAAGGAGAGAAAGAGGAATCATTAAGGGCAGATAACAATGAGAGGGACGATGACAGTGGAGAAAAAAAAAAGAGGAGAAAAAGACAGAAGACATTAAAGAGCAATAAGGTCCCATTAGTTAACATTAGTTAATGCAGTATTTATTTGTATTTAAATATAGTATTTATTCATCCTTGGTAACATTAATAAATGTACAACTCACTGTTTTAATTGTTAGTTCATGTTTACTCAGGTCTATTAAATAATATTAACAGATGCAACTTTTGATTTTTTTTTATAATGTATTAGCAAATGTTTTTCATTCTTTGTGGAAAAACTTTTTATGAAAATGAAAACCTTTTTATTGTTGGTTCATGTTCACTAACATACTTAACTAATGTTAACAAATGTCACCAAGAAAATAAGTATGGCTGAACTTCACTGGGGGGCTTTTCTCAGTCAATACTCAAATTTACATGATCAGTTTGATTATGAATTAGCATATCATGTAATTAATTTAATTTAAATCTTTAAATGACCGACAATCCCAAAAATAACAAAAAAGATTTGAAGGAGGAAAGCTTGTAAAAGCAGATCACAGACACTTGACAGGAATGATTTGCGAAGCATCTCTCACCAGTCTCAGACTCTCGGCTGATACCGTCTGTGCCCTGTGCTGCTGGAATGCTGTAAGGGGGTAACGTGACCAGGGCAGTGGTGCCATCTGAGCCCTCACTGGACTGACTGCCCCGTACGGGAGGAGACGACCCGTCTGCCTGTTCTCCAGCGCTCAATGACAGCTGAGGCTTTGTCGGACGCTGCCTCGGTTCCAGAGCCTTGCTGACTGCAGGGCGAGAGAGAGAGAGAGAACAAAATCTGTGTTGGGGCTCGCCAATAATGACTGCCTGATGGGCCAGGTCAGCGTGAAAGACTCTTGGGACAGCTGACAGAATTGTTAGTTATGCTTATGTGGATGTAAAGAGCTTTATTGCCAGATATGTTTACACATACGAGGAACTTGTTTTGGTTCCACAGCACAAACAGATTACAATGAACAAGACCCAATATACTTAAATAGGAAGTACAGAAAAAAAGAATATAAATAAATATATTCTCAAAAATATTTAAATATTTAAATAGACAATAGATGGTATTTGTGTGTACAGGTATGATATGTACAAATGCAAGGAAATGTGAATAAGAAGTATGGTGTGTTTAATAAATAAACATATAGATATTGTTGTGTATTACATGTTTATTGCCAAGTTAACCGTTCATGAGATGGATTGCCTGAGGGAAGAAACTGTTCTTATGCCGGGCTGTTCTGCATGTATGCAAGTATAAAATTGGAAAATATATTTAATTCAGTGAAAACAAAGCAGTGTTCATTTTGAATGGACTACCTTACATCATTTCTTTAATAATTCTTTACTCTGCATACTAGTGTTAGACCTACCTGAAAAAACTTAAAGCACCGTTTGTTTAATTTGTTTTATTGTATTTGCTCTATTGCTTGTAATGTGTTCTTATTTTATTACTGACTGTTTACTTGCCTTTACTAATGTTTAAACTATAATAGTTAGTAGTTTTTGCTGTGATATCGAAACTGGAATCGAGAATTGACAACATTTGATATTTTGACAACATTATTAAAAAACAAAACCAGCTATTATTTATTTATTTGTGGCAGGGCCAGTAGAAAAAAAAATAAATAAATAAAAACTTAGCTTTGAGTCCTGAATGGTATGTGTCTCTTCAAAATATAAAGGAGATTACAAATAGGTGGTTGTCTGTATAAAATGGTCACAATAGGGAAGCAAACAACCCCCAAGCGCTTCACAAGGAACTAAATTAGCCAACCCAGAGATTTTACCTCAAATGAATTAAACAAAATCGTTTTTTTTTTACTGAGAAATGAACCAGTTTTTTTCCTTTTCATTTGTATCCCTTTACTTATAAGTCTAATAAGTAAACCCAAGGTTTTCTGAGAAATACTATTTAAAGTAATTAATTTTAAATACCATTTCACCATCTGTAAGGCCTAGAATTAAACAGGTCTTTTTTTGCTACTGTACCCTGAAGACTTATAAAGCTACATGTAAACGACCTCTGTTATGATTAGCTAACATTTCCGTTACTGACTGCATAACTACAAAAATTAATTTGTGTTGTAACCCAGTGGTTCTCAAGGCCAGATTACTTACAAAAAAATAAAATAAAATAAAATAAAAAATGAAAAAAATCATATGCATAAAAAAACTAACTAAAATATTAAACACACACACACCAATCAAGATTTATTTTGCCCCCTCAATAACAATTTTTTTTTTATTGAAGAACATATAGAATCACAATCTTGTAACTTAAATACATTTTGGTTAACTTAATATATCAACATTCCAAGTTTCTGTTAACAAAAAAGTTTGAAAACAAGCAGCGCTGTCATTATTACAGCAGAAACACAGGAGGAAATATCTTAGTCAATATGGGGACCTTCAAATCATTTTGTTGGACAATGGGAGCCTTTGAGTCAAAAAGGTTGAGAACCACTGTTTAACTGTTAGTGAAATGAACCATCAACTTACGTGATGAAGCATCAATCCTGCTCGGCCGTCTCGGAGGAAAGACACTAGAAAATCTTGTTTTCTTCGATTTCTCCTCGCTTCCATCTTTCTCTGGCTTTATACTTTTCTGTTTAGGAAGCAGAGACACTGGTATGGTTTCATGGACTCATTTGGAGACCGAGTAAGGATGTTCGCTGAGAGTTTGTACCTTTATCTTAGGGAAAAGATTCATTAGCTTGGGCTTGTGCTCCAGCCCTCGAGACTCCTTCCCTTTTACACCGAGCTGCTTCATATACGACAGTATCACAAACTGCATGGTGCTACTGTGAAAGAGAATGACAATATGAGAAAAAAATTATACTTGGAATTTGTTCAAATCCCTAACATTAAGTATGAACAACAGTAATGCATTCACATTGCTTCATTATATCTGTATATATACCCAAGGGTTGATGACTCATCCAAAACGGAATACTAGCTGATATATATATATATTTTTCTAATTCAGTCTTTGACTTCAACTAAGTTTCACTGTTGTAGTTTAAAGGGGTCATATGATGTTGCTAAAAAGAACATTATTTTGTGTATTTGGTGTAATGCAATGTGTTTATGTGGTTTAAAGTAAAAAAAACATTATTTTCCACATAATGTACATCATTGTTTCTCCTCTATGCCCCACCTTTCGTCGATTTTTACAAAGCTCATCGGTCTGAAAAGCGAGGTGTGCTCTGATTGGCCAAGCTATCCAGTGTGTTGTGATTGGCTGAATACCTCAAGCGTGTGACAGAAATGTTACACCCCTTACCATACTGTGTTTCCATCATACAGTCTATGGTTTCCATGTGCCCGGTGCGACGAGACAAAACCAATAAAACCCATTACAAACGAGGCATTTGTTTGCATCACCAGGGGGACTATTACTGATTTACCTGCCTGGGTCTAGCGTGTGTTTAATTACGTTTGCGTTGCGTATTGTTGCCGCGTAACATAACCCTTTGTCTGCATTTGTGACGGACAGAATGACAACAAGAACGCTACTCTACACTGCTCAAAACTCAGTGAATCGTCAGTGGCAAATTCTTTAAATATAAAAAACGTACTTACAGGCTATGAGTCAGAAGCGCCAGACTGTCCTTGCAAAGTTGGAACTGCCCCACTTTATAGAAACATTATGTCCTCTTTTGGAAGGCCAAACAAAATATTTTCGCTTTCACAACGAAACACAACGAAACACAGCGGCATGAGTGAGCAGCGCCCGGCGGATTCGCCAAGAGGCTTGCGGCAACCACATGTGTAACGACCCCGGGCTGGACTCCGCTTCGTTTACGGTGAAAGCCGATCCGGCGATTGAAAGTGCGAAGTTGATGTTTTTCCTCAGCGATCAGCATGGATCAGCTCTAGGCATGACAAAGTGGCTATCGTCCTCTTTTGGAAGGCCAAACAAAGAGTTTTCCGCTTCAACTGAAACACCCAGGAGGAGTGGAGATTATATCGCACAACCGGGGGCGGTGTCACAATACTACAGCGAGAATAAGTTCGCCTACTTTCTTTGCGTAACATTTGGGCGACGGTATGGCAACTCTTCTCCACACAGTGAGGTAGACATGTGGGGGCGTGTTTAAACGAGGCGTTTTAGGTAGGCGTGGACAAGTCTTAACTTCTATAAAGAATATCTATTTGGATTTGAAACTTTAGTCTTTGCAAAATTTACAATCTTAGCTTTATGCACCAAGAGCTTGTACACCCCAAGGAAAAGAAAAATTGACATCGCATCATATGACCCCTTTAACAATTCTGAGAAATCATTATCTGTAACTTCCAGCAGGGGGAGCAAGAGGCTCGGTTCAGTCCATGCCGAAATACTTTACAGTGTGCAGAAAATTATTCTGACAGCTAGGACCCCAGCCGAAGAACTTACAAAGCTATTCTCACAAACACTTACAAGCCAAACAGATGACTTGTACAATGCGTAACTGCAGTCAGTGCCAGAGCAGAAATAGCAATCACAAGCTCCTGTCAGAGGCTTCATTAGGCTACACTCTCTTGGATGCCATCTGGGCGGACACACAACGCCTCAGTCCCTGCTGCTGCCGCCCATATGGGCTCCTGCCGATCATATGCTACAACTCACTCACTCACAAGACTGCAGCGAAACGGGAGGGAAACTAAGGCTAAGTGTGAATTGTAGACGGTTTTGCCTTTAAAATGTACCTTTTCAGACTGAAGGAGTTTTTTTTTTTTTGGTTTTACTACTTAAAAAGGTAGGGTAACCTGTACCATTTTACTAAATACTCATTTCTACGTGACCTTGGGATGTTATTCCTCAAACTTCTATGATGGCTGGACCGTGTTTCCGGTTCATCTAGGTGACTTAATATTTCTTTATGGAAAATAGTACAGAAATGCCCCTTACCACTTTCTTCCATATCTGTGCGTGTGCGGGTACAACATCTTAAACAAAACTAAGTTGCGATTTACGGAGAGTGTGAGACGACACACCAACAACTTCCAAGGGTGTTTAACTAGAAAAAATGCGCATTTGAATAAGGGTAATGGTAAAGTTATTTTACCCATAGATTTGGTTTAACAAAACCCAAAAGTAGATGGTTACCGTATAGGCTCTAGTTTAAACCTCAGGCGATCATATTAAATCTAGGCTTAATACGTAGGTAAATTTTTGGGTCAATGGGAACCTGTTGTTAACATAAAAATGACGAACAATGGCGAAGTAAAGTGAACAAACAGGAAGAATAGATGCCATATGTAACCGTATAACGAGGGATCGCACCAGTACCAAACTTTTCCTATTTCCAACAAAAAGTATCGCACCGATACGCCAAGATACTTTTATTTTTGGTACTTGCCGATACGAGTACCGATACCAATATTTTTATTGCATTAGTGTGGGGGTAAATATTAGTTAAATATTGGGTAAGGAAACCAAAAGAGTATGTATAATGTTAGTTGTTTAACTTTATTTATCAAATAGATACAGTCTAACCAAAATTTATTCAGACACCTTCAGAATTTCTCACATTATCACAGTTTATTCAATATAGTTTAGAAAATGGTAATAAAATAATAGGACAAAGAACAAAAAAGCAGAGTTTAAACTGTTCAGAACAAATTCAGCCTGTGAGAATTGTTAGTAAACTTTGATAAGAAAGGTATGGAAAAAATGATATACAAGAAAACCAAAAAGTTATTCATACAGCTGTCAATATTTACACATCTATCAATACTTAGTTGGGCAGCCCTTAGCTTTAATGACAGCCTGTAGTCTCCTGGGTATGCTGTCACCCAGCTTCATGCAAACTTGAACTTTTTTTTTTTTTTCCCAGACTCGGTCTGAATATTTTTTGGTCCCAAATTTTTATTAGTTTTACTTGTAGTCCCCTGTATGAAGAATTTTTGGGTATAATATATCACAGTTTATTTTATTTTGCTATCCTCACTTGCATAAATAAACTATTGTGTCCTGCACCCGCTAGTAAAAAAAAATAAAAAATTATATCTGGACAATTTTTGGTTTGACTATAAATCCTTCTGTTATTTTCACACTTAATTGTGTTCATTAAAATGTATTTTACAAGTTTTTTGTTACTTTCACTGTTAATTTTTTTTGCTGTATGGTACATCATCTTTAATTTAATTAGATTTAGCATTAGAGCTGCTCCATTGCAGCCGCTTAGTAGCTGTAAATCACACGCTTTGCTGTAAAAATGACAGGGAAACCACTCGCTATAATAAATCTCGCTAGAGTGTATCCGTTGTTCAGAAAGAGAAGTCCCATTTTATTTAACATGAACCGTGCAAGCGCTTATTTTCTAAAGCCACTCATATAATCATAAACACTAAAGCAAAAAAAAAATGGCAAAACACGTGCAACGTGCACACTTATTTGTAGAACAAAAATGATACAGAATAGGGGACAAGTACAGTAACATCCCTAGCGCATTTACACAGGCTGCTAGTTTCACTTTCACCCGAAATTCTTGTATGCTTAAGGGTGAAACTAAATTAAGATTTAAATAGTGAAGGCCCCTATAAAAATTAAGTATTATATAAAAAAAAAATACGCTTAATAAAAATTTGAATCCAAATGTGCTTAAAAGAAAAATGTTAAGTGAGGCGACATTCAAAGAGGGGGTACAGAGCGACACACCGAAGTTGTAGGCGCCAACGGCGGCTCCACAACAATCTCAAAAAAAAAAAAAAAAAAATAAAACAAAACAAAAAAAAAAAATCAACTCCCTCCCTACCATTAAGTAACTTGTTGCATACTAAGTTTAAAATAATTCAAAACTTATTAAATAAATGGTGACAAAAAAATAAATCCGACCGAACTACAAACTTTCCAGTGATGTCTGTGAGAAAGGGATATTCACTCAACAAGCCCCAAGCTAAAAGGGGGGGTAATCAGCTATACAGGCATTAATACTGAATGTTTTATATTCATTGCCTACATATACTTCGTAGATATCTTTAATCCCTAATAACTCCATTATGCTGTCTATTGTCGGTGTTTCTTTGTCTGAATATGGCACTTATCACATGCTGTTTGGTATCGGCGTTTGGTATTGGGGCATTTTAACGAGTACGAGTACAGGAGCTCAGTATCGGGCCCGATACCGATACGTGCATCCCTACATATAACCATAACTCTTTAAAATAATGTAATATTCTGTAAATCAACTAATTTGGTCAAAATCACATCATTATCCTCTGAGGAAGTGAACACAGCTAAGAAAAGTAAATGCTTCCTCTTGGTTCCCACTTTATTTTCATTTTTGTTATATTCATCATTTGGGAACTTTTTTATTTTTATTAAAAAGTGTATATAGTACTTACACCAGCATTATATTAGCATTCATTGCAAACTGTTATGCGTCACCCGTTACCTTTCTGAAGGCCCCTTGCAAACTGTTATGAGTCACCCGTTACCTTTCTGAAGGTATATGCTATTCTGATCAGTTTACATACTGGTCTCTTGCGAAATGTACATGCACCTTAAAAATATTCATTTATATAAAAGAAGAGGACCAAGAACAGAGCCCTGTGGGACACCCTGTGTTAAAGAGTATTGCAAGATTTAAAGTCATTGACAGCAATTAAGTGTTCTCAATCAGTGAGAAGCTATATCTTTTATAAATATCTATTTTAGGTAGCTTCTTCTGTGTAGTACTAAATAAAAAGGAATACCATTTTATGATCTAAAGATCTTTTTTTAGGATGTTATTTTTTAATAATTCTAAACTTTCTAGGCTTTGTAAACTTACAATAAAAGGGTTACATAACATAACATAATAGCAGTTATCTGTAGTGTGTTTGACTGTTGTGTGCATGAGCACCAACTGCTAAACACAGAGAGACAACATAGAAAAAAAGAGGAGGGCAAGAAACCTATCCAGGGCTCTACGCTTACTTTTCTTTTTAGGAGGACTTGTGCTCCAAATTAAAAAAAATTAGGAGCACAGTCAAAAAATTCAGGAGCACCTTCTGATCTATATTACGAGGTGATATTTACAGTGATTTAGAGGGGCATTTTTTTAAACCTTTGTAATGGCATTTTTTTCTAACTTTATTAAGTGTCATCTTTTATGTCAAATTCAAAAATCTATAAGCCTTTTTAAAATTTCTAATTAAAACAATAGAATAAGAAGAATAAGTTACTGATCAAATGAAATCAATATTAACAAAATAAATTTGCACTACAAAGGTGGCAAAGAAGAACAAAGTGGCATGTATTTTATATTACAGACATTTAATGAGGCTTAGAGGTGGCATGAGTGCAATTAAATTCATAAATTCATGTTGAGATGAATGTTTTAAATATAACATTTTGAATATAGAAATATTAAATGATTTACTTCACGATGCATTCATGAACAAAGCAAGTAACGGTCTTTATAAAAAAAGGTAATTGAATCATTGGCTCAATAGATTAGTTTAAAAACGCATGTTCATTCATAAACGAAAGATGGCTGTTTGCTTGGAGATGCACAGCGGCTCAGCTGTGACTTTATCTGACTACAACACTATTCCCTGACTTTGCTCTATTTCGTCAACGAAAATAGTTCCAAACATGCAAGTCCACGTTAATATTACTCTTGACTGTTGTATAATAATCATTAAAAGCTGTCACCTAGTTCATTCGCATCGCACAGTTTCCATTTAATATACATAATCAACAGCTCTCTAAACGGCACAATGAGTCTTATTTTACCTTTTTACTAACAACTTTACACATTAGTTTGCACTTTGTTATAATGAGAGGATTTGTGAGCTTGCAGAACTCAGCACTGAACAGAACACCTGTGTTTTGAGCAGTGAGTGGATTCTGATTAACATTGCGTTCAAAGAATCAAGAGATATGTCTGTGATGCATTACTCAATGTTGCAAAAACACGTTGCAAGTGGAAACCTTTGAAACTCCCTTGAGCGCAAACACAAATATGCTGATCAGGTCAATTGCACTGGTGCTCCTAAATATTTTTTCATAGTCGCATGCAGTAGTTTTCAGTCGCATATGCGACTGAAATGGTCGCACTGTAGTGCCCTGCTATCAAGAGAACAAGTGGCATCATCTACAGGTATATTCACATACATTTATGTCAGAATGGCCATGTGCACTTACAGTACATCTTCTATCTTAGACATGATGTGCTCTGCACAGGATCGCTCTTTTTCCAGAGCCACACGGTCTCTCATTCTCTCTGTATCCAGACGGGCTAGCTCCGCTTCAGCCAGGGTCAAACCCATACTGCGCTTGTGCCTGAGACATACAGATAACACATGGGTGAACATACTGGAGAAAGTGGATTTGACGGACACTTGTGCTGGTACATTGGAGCTGTAGAGTGTGTGTGGAGGGTTTTATCTGATTTTGTGTGTGTATTAGATAAGTGCATCTCACCTGAAGTCTTCTAGGTTCTTCTGGATGTCAGGTAGAAGTGTGTCCTGCAGCTGCTGCACATACTGTCGGTGGATGTCCTCCGAGATGGGCTCCGGCCTCTTCCGTTCTGCATTAATTGAGTGTGCAGTCCGTTCTACGGTCACACAAATATTTATAAAAGTCATGCAAAGTTCCGCTATAGTGCACTAACATTAATGGGTGTCTTTTAAAAAATTAGAGAGCACAGTATCTCTATATAGTATAATATATATATCTATATATATAGATATATATATATATTATATATAATATATCTTTTTAATCCAGACGTTTTTCAAATTTACCAACAAATCAGTAAATATCAGCCAATACAGATTATTTTAAAAGTAAAAAACAAAATATCAGATGGTTAAAATGGTTTAATCAGCTGATATTTAGTTGTTTTCATTTTAAATAATAGCCCTAGGATTTAGAAGTTTCAACTTACCCAGGTCAGCGATGATGGATTCGGGCACTGTTACTTTCAAGCTCTGTTTAAAAACAAAATACAACTCTTAAACAGAGACCACAACATCTATGACAAGCTAAACAAGCTAAGACTGTTTTTAAGCTCCTCACAGCTGTTTTGTCTATGAAGAAGGTATCCATGAGGATTCGCCGTGTCTCTTTGGAGCTGGTCTGTTTGTAAAGTTCAGCATAGAGGTAGCACAGCTGCAGAGTGAGAAGGGAAACGAGTGATGTGACTCATCTGGTCTGAGACCCAACCATAAGCATGCAAGGGAGATTCATGGAACATGGAAAGTAATTTATAAACATTTTGTTAGATGCCTGGAAATTCCAGGTTCGTGGGTAATCGATCTTACAAGTGGCGCAGGGTCAAACTGAGAGACAACGTGATGGATGAAAGCTGCCAGGTGAGCAGGCCGAGATTTCAGGAGGTCTATGCTCTGAAAACAGCTACACTGGCCATTCATCTAGAGACAGAGAAAGTTAATTTACAAGTACACATTAACATACTATTCAACTTTATGATTTAATGCTAAACTTAAATGCAGGCTTGTGAATGTAAATGTGTAAAAGCTTTTGCTATTTTCCAGGAATAAACGATGAGCTCTGTTCCAAATACTGGTGAGCTTCCTTATCAACTGTCTACCTAGGCAGCTACCTTCTAAAATGAAATCAAATGTAGAGTCGCCAGAGGCGGACAAAGTACTCAACTCCATTACTTGAGTAAAAGTACAGATACTGCTGGTCAAATATTACTCCATTACAAGTAAAAGTTGTAAAGACAGATTTTTACTTAAGTAAAAGTACAGAAGTACTTGCTTTTAAAAGTACTTAAGTACAAAAGTAAATTTCCTTTTTTATGTCAATGCACTGTTTTATTATTGTATGTAATACCTGCATTACCTCTGAAGCGACTTACAATACATTACACCTACTGAATACACTGACTAGCTTGCAGTATCTTTGAAGTAATATCTTTTTAATGTAAAACCTATGGGATTCTTTAACACCCCCCATCCCCCACAAAAGCAGGATGGTAGTGATCTCACACAGCTCTGACATTGTGTGCACACATCTATGTGTAGCCATTCATCCACATTTGAACAGAGTGGACAGTGAAATCCTGTAAATACAGAGTGATAAGAAAGATAAAAAAATCTAACCTGCTATAAAACCCAGCAACACAACTGTAGCTGTATAACTTTACAACAGCAACACTGCTTTAACAAAAAAGCAAAACAGCAAGACTTATTTGACATCAAACAAAATTTTTTTTAATGCTGTCTAATCACTCTCACTGTACTTTGATGTCACACACAGAACAGTCTGTGCAGTGCTGCTTCAAGTCCAACACCTATTGTGTTTTATTAGGAGATGCACAACAGTTCTTCTGTGGCTTTATAGGTAATATTTTCACGTACACAATTTAGCAAAATCAGACAATATTGTGTCTAATATAAACCACAATATTAACTTCTTATTATTGAATTGTTGTAAATAAATATCACATTTGGAACTGGTCAGTGCTCAAAAAATGATGGGAAATCACTTCATGTAGCCCTACAAGAGTGATTACTGATAAACTGTCTGAAAAAAAGAAAGTTTTTAGAGAAGAAAAAAATCACCCACTGACTTTCAAAGCTGCTGCATAGTAACGACTTTCTACTTCGAGGAACTTGATAGAAATGTAGTGGAGTGAAAAGTACAATATTTGTCTTTCAAATGTAGTGAAGTTAAAGTCATAAGTTCCCAGAAAAAATAATACTCAAGTGAAGTACAGATACTCAAAAAGTGTACTCAAGTAAATGTACTTATTTACTGTCCGCCTCTGGTTATACTAAAACTCAAATTAAAACAATGGAAAAACCCTTAAGATAACATGTAGAAAGAAAAAAAAGCATCTTAAGCATGCAGAATAACAAGTTATTGCGATTAGTTGCTGCTTTGAACGATTATGTAATTGTGACATCCGTAATTGTAATTGCGATTAGAATTTCGATTAATTGTGTAATCCCTGCTGTAAAGCTCTTGGCTTTAAAAGTAATCTATTGTATAAAAGTACAATATAATTAACCGTGACATGACTTCAGGTTGACTGGAGTGCCAAATTGCAGAGCTTGTGCAAACATATCCACATCGCTATGAACAGATGCTTTCTTAACTGCTGTTTTCTCACTGCCATCAGTTTTGTTTATTTTCTTATTGAGAGGAAAGCCTTCAGCACGTATTACAAATTCATCTAAACCCTGCTCTCAGCAGCACAGGCAGTGCTGGGAGGTTTGCTTGCAGTATACCACTGCTCAGATATTTCAAACTTTTTTACACCCCTAAGCAAAGCACAAAAAAGAACTTTGTTGTGAGTATATCAGGGCCTTAGGTAGGCAGCTCACTAGTGTTTGAAGTAGAGCCTGTGAGTCTAAAAATTAAGAGGAAGAAATAAACGTACAGACTACAACCAAGCCACGGTCACCCCTACCTGTTCCTGCTCTGTGTCAAAGTCTTCATCCTCAGCACCAATGATGTGTGCTACCGGACGAGAGGAGGGGCTCCCCACACTCGACTGAGAATCCTAAATGAGAAACATTCAGATTATGCACAGCACAGAAACTACAAATGAAGGCATGAGGTCAAAGAGGTCACTCACAAGGTCAGGTGTGTCTTCAGCGTCTGGTGAAGGACAGGAGTTGAGGCTGTCTCTGGGTGTGGTCTTTGGGCTGTGGCAGGGGGTCTCTCTTTGGCATGGGCTCTCTGGGACAGGACTGGGAGTGACCTGCATGGATCAGTTGACACCAAATGTCAATTACACAGAGGAATCACAAATCAGCATCCAAGCAAATGTGTGAAATGTGGAAGGTGAGGTTGATGGGGAGCAGCTGCTCAGGAGGTGTACTGACAGGGGTTGTGGTATTGTTGGTCCATGGTGGCACCATTCCAGCATCGCCCTGCCAGGAAGGGGGCCGATCCAAATCTCCCCCTCCATCCTCCTGCTCTCCTTCTCGTGGCCTTGGAGATAAGGAGCCATCCTACAACAAACATAAACAAACATTTATTAGGACTGTCATGACATCATGATATATTGCCAGAACGTGAAGTGTAATTTCTATACCACCTGTGGTGCTTGAACAGAATCATAAAAAAATTACTGATACTGAAGCCCACAGAGGTCAGGCATTATTATTTTCCTGCCTAGTTTTTCACACAAACCACAAGCTCCTAAAATAAAAAAAAATCTCATAAACTGTGAGCCATTGGATTATTCCAGTCAGTTTGAAGCCGCAGTGAGTCCACTAGAGGTCTCTAACAGCTCTAGAGTAGCCGTAAGACTGAAGGTGAAATTCATTTAACTCATTTCACTAGTATGTCTTCACAGATGTCTTAATTTATGCCTTAAAACACATTTTGGTGAAGAAGTCATCTGCAGTCATATTCATCATGAATGTTTTTGCTACAGAAACAAGACTCGGCCACTCTGGATATGGAGCGTGCCAATAAGGAGATTGACGTGTTGAGGAAACAGTGTGAGGCCATGTCCCAGGAGCTGAAGGAGGCTGTTCAGGAGGCCGAGGTGGCCAAGTGTCGCAGAGACTGGGCCTTTCAAGAAAGAGACAAGATTGTTGCTGAGCGAGAGAGCATACGGTAACATTTGCCACTGAATTAATCAGTCTAGGAATTTAATGATATGCAACTGCTGATGCTGATGCTTGAGCATGTCTTTGTTGTGTTTTGGCAGGACTTTGTGTGATAATCTGCGCAGAGAGAGAGACCGTGCCGTCAGCGATCTGGCTGATGCCCTGCGTAACCTTGACGACATGAGGAAACAGCGGAACGATGCAGCCAGGGAACTTAAAGAGCTCAAGTAAACACTTTTTTAGTCTTTTAGTCAGCTGTTTACAGATAGTATGGTGTATTAAATTAAATTTACAACTGACCTCTTGTAAATGTTACGCAAATACAGGGTTCTAAATTTTATTCTCACAAAGTTCTGAACAATCCGAAGTCCCAAAATAACTTTATAGGTTTTTAGAATTCAATGTTATGTGGGAATGAAATTTAAATAGAAATGTTAGAATTTTACATTATGGAATGTTCATTGTCATTTTTCCAAGTTTGTAGCCATAATAACTTGTAAATACAAATAATAATAATAAATGAGGCAATAATGTATAAAACATAGTAACGTAATCAATTAAATTCACTTTGGCATGTTTATATTTGGCGATAATATCTTATAAATGCAAGTAATAATACTGAATACATGGATGATTGAATGAATTCTTGCTTCAGATGCCCTCTAGTGGTTAGTCCATTCCCATCAAAACTCCAGAGCACCCCCACCCTCTTGCAGTAGACTTTTCTCAAGTTTTTTATGTCACTGATGCCCTCCAGGCTTTCCTCTCTCTGAGTCTATGAATCTTAGTGACAGTTTGCCAGTATTCCCCAACTACTTGATCCTGTTTTTTTTTCCTTCCCAATTTTAAGGTTTGACCTTGATGCCGCTTTTATAACATCTCCATCTAGCAGAGGTGTTACAGATTACACAAACTGTGGCAAACGATGCCCTGATGCCAACCCATATCATCCAGAAGGCTTGTAAAACAGAGGTTATCCCAGTCTTGCATCTGCAGCTCTTCGAACAAAGAGAGATGGTCTTCACAAAGACTGTTGACACTTGACATTCTTGCTGTTTTGTGTTGGGTTTTGTGGGCGTGAGATGAATTAGATGACTGTTTGGAGAGATGAGAGAGAAAAATGGTCCATCTTGTTTTGTGCTCTCTCTACCAATAAAGGGAGAAGATGGAGAGCCAGTTGGAGAAGGAGGCACGTTTTTGCCAGCTAATGGCTCACAGCTCCCATGATTCAGCCATAGACACAGACTCATTAGAATGGGAGACGGAGGTGGTGGAGTTTGAGAAGGATCGGGTAAGAATATAAAACTCCAAAGCAGTACAGCTAATAGTCATGAGGAAAAATATATTGATCTTACAGGTGTGGGAAATATCTGGGAATATTTATATGAATGTTTTCAGGCTTGGAAAAGTATTCTGCATGTGCATATTTTAACGTGACGTGACATGTGGCCAAGTATGGTAACCCATACTCGGAATTAGTGCTCTGCATTTATCCCATCCAAAGTACACACACACACCGTGAACACACCCCCGGAGCAGTGGACAGCCAATGGGGAGTAGTTGGGGGTTTGGTGCCTTGCTCAAAGGCACCTCAGTCATGGTATTGAAGGTGGGAGAGAGGGCTGTACATTCACTCCCCCCACCTACAAACCCTGCCGGTACGAGAAATTTTATTCAATATCTTCCTCAGTATTTTTGTCTTGTTTTCCAATACAAATATTTAAACATCCTTAAGTCAAGATATATTTACTAGAGTTGCAAGTTGCAAGTCTTGTTTTCTGACAAACTGAACAAAACTGAGTTTGTTTAAAACAAGAACAAATATCTGCCAATGGGTTAAGAAAAATAAACTTGTTTTCCCTTTGAATTGAATACATTTTTTTCTGAGCCCATTGGCAAATATTTGTTCTTTTTTAATGATAAACTCACATCATTTAGATCAATTTCTAAAAAAAAAAAAAACCAACAGACTTGGGTTTTTTTGTGTTGTTGTAGTTTTGCTTCTCAAGTAAATGTATCTTGCTTGAAAAATCTTTAGACATTTGCACTAGAAAACCAGCCAAAATTACTGAGGAAAAACATCACTTTTTTGCAATTTCAACAGAAGGTACAGTAAAAGTTGTATTCATATTGTAGTGGTAGGGAGTAAAGCTATTCAAGCAACAGTAATGGAGATGTGTTAGAATTAAGCAACACATTGTGTTCCTTAAATTTTCTTTACTTGTTCTTAAAAAGGTCTTGAAGTCTTAAATTTACCTTCGTGGTTCCAGGATGCTCATTCACAACATTTGACCTTTGAGCTTGTTTTTCTAATTGTCTACTTCCACTTGAAAAGGTCTCATCAGTCTGTCCATCATTATCTTCCCAACAGGATGACATGGATTTGAAGGCAATGGGGTTTGATATCGCAGAGGGGGTGAATGATCCATATTTACCAGGGGATTGTGGGATATTTGTGACCCGAGTGGACAAAGGAAGTATCGCGGATGGAAGATTGAGGTGGATTCCGATATTGAGTGTTTTTCAGATAATGGCCTCTGGAATGATTTCGTGCTCATTTCCCTGCTCATAGTTTTGCCCTGACCAGCCGTGCCTCTCTCTCAATAGGGTGAATGATTGGCTGCTGAAGATAAATGATGTGGACCTGACTAACAAAGACAGGAAGCAGGTCATCAAAGCCGTACTTAATGGAGGAGGGCTGATCAATATGGTCGTTCGCAGGAGGAAATCATTAGGAGGAAGAGTGGTTACTCCTGTCCACATTAATCTCATCGGACACAAAGGTATCACTTACTTCTGCAACATCCCACATATTTTTCTGACTAATTTGACCATTTCTGTGGCTAATTTCCCTTGTTTTCTTATTAATGACCCTTGGTTTTTCTCTGCACCCTCTCAGACGCTGGTATCAATCTTGAGGGTGGTGTATACGTGGCTGCTATCGCACCGGGCAGCCCAGCTGCCAGAGAGGGATCTCTTACCATCGGAGACCGCCTGATTGCCGTAAGTCATCAAGCAGTCATGCAATCCTTCCTCAAATTGAAGGAAGATCGCTGCGGTCAAGGATCCGATTTGCTCTTATACAAGTCTGACCTTACCTCTCATTACAATCTCCTAAATGAAGCAGATTTTGAATCCAGTTCCTTATCTTAAATGCATGGGGGCTCATTAGACGCACTGCCAATCAAATCCACTCCTCTCCTTAAATGGAGTTGAGGAGTATAAGACAGGTGATGTGCTAAGCGATAGCTGCTACTCTGGTGATAAGTAACACCGACGTTAATCCTGAGAGCGGATCAGGTGTTACTTTTGACTCCATGCTAGATATTCTGTAGAAGAAATCTGGAACCTTTTGGCTCTGATATTGCCCATGTCATATGACTTAATCAGTAGTGCTACATCTGCTGGTTCTGATCATTAAAGGCATAGTTCAGTCAAAAAAAAGAAAGAAAATTCTTTCATTTGATTGAATTACTTGCTCAATTTGAATTACTTGAAGTTGAAGAATGACTTCCATATAATGAAAGTAAATGGGGACTAAGACTTATGAACTTCAAAATGACAAAAACACCAATAGGAGCATCATGAAAGTCTTCTGAAGCCATATGATAGCTTAATGTGAGAAACAGACCAATGTTGCTTTTCAGTGTTAGTTTAATTCAATTAGCTTTTATTTTTGTTTTCAGTTTGCTTTTTAATTTCATTTTTAGTCATTTCTAAACTGTTTTAATGGATTTTTATTTCAGTTTTTGCTTTTGTTTCATTCAGTAATGTTATTACTTAAGCTTAAACTTATTTCATTTAGTAGCCAAGCATTTTAAAATTTTCTTTTAGTTTGTTTTTCATCTAATATTCATATTTTATTTTCAGCTTTTTTTCAATTAAGAAGAATGTTTTTTTTTAAAAATAGTTTTAGTCAACAGTAACAAAACTGGAACGGACTCAAATTTAGGGTTTATAGACTACAAAATCACATAAATGGCAATTGAAATGGGACCATTTGGTTCTTGTGTTTCATTGCCATCAAACCTGATGTCTAATATCACCATATTTGTTTTGAGATCTGTTTTCAGTAGTTTGGGCTGTTCCTCTTATGAAACTATTGTATAAATTGAAAAGACTTGACACAGTATGGACCACTTTTTTTGACGTTTTAAAATTGTCGAGTCTCCTTTTAGTTTCATTAAATGGCCGGTACGATTCTTCACTGTCTTGAGGGTGAAGTAAACCTTGACAGAATATATTTCTAAGTGAACTATTTCTTTACGTTTAAAAAGATGGAAGGATTTATCTGAACTGGAGATATTAAAAGTGCGCCATCCTTTCATTCACCAGGCATCTCTTTGTCTCTATTCTCAAGTTTCCGAAGTCATTTCTGGGTTCGAAAATAGAAGGATTGAAATATCTGCTGGCACTTTTCTTTGGTGAAGCGCTGACCTAAATTTCTCTCTCCCTAGATAAATGGGATTGCTCTGGATAACAAATCACTGAGTGAATGTGAGGCTCTGCTGAGGGGTGGCAGGGACTCGCTTGCTCTCTCCCTCATGAAGGTGATTGTTCTCTCATTGCTGTCTGAGTGTGTGTGCCGCTCTCATTACCACATGCCAAGGTGCTGCCGTGACATTTATTCTAAGGCGTATTTGAGACAGCTGTGTCTGAGTTGGAATACCAACTCTGAGACGTTACTAAGGAAGTCAAGTTTGGAAAATTGGTTAGTTTGTAGTTGTTCTGCAATACATTTTCAATAATCAGCTGAGCCTTTGCTAAGAAGCTCTGTAAATCTATGCTTTCTTAAGCTAACTAGCCATAACTTTTGTGTTTGAATGGTTTTAAACAGATTTGTTTCCTTTTTTTATATATAATGATAATTTCTCAATAATAGTTACACAAGGTACTCTGAAATCATAAACACAGCATTTTATAACTTTAAATAACGTTGTGGATTTCCAAATGCCCTCATTCAAAAATAAAAATGAAGAGCATGAAGTGGGGTGGAGCTTAGCAAAAAGTATTTCTTTTACAAAGTGGATTAAATTAACCCTAAGAGGCCTGTTGCATGAAGCTAGTTGAACAAACTCTGAGTTTCGGAGTAGCTTTAGAGTTGAC